>CM070036.1:16526576-16549511 GCA_036250615.1 Ptychadena robeensis | reverse complement strand
ACTGCGAACATGCTATGTTCGCCGCGAACTGTCCGCTGGGCGAACTTTTCGGCCATCACTGTTGGTAAATCTTGATTGAATTGTTAAACATCGAATGTAAATCAAACATAATCAAATAATTTCATTCAATAATTGTTTTTCGATCTAATAAATTTGAATGAAGCTATTTCTTGTTAAAATGATCAAACTATGTTTTGTTCAAGGACCATCCGAACGAAATTTCATTTTGAGCGAGCTCCCCAGTGCCAACAGCACTCATGTAGGCCCAAACCATGACACTCCCACCATCATGCTTGACTGTAGGCAAGACACACTTGTCTTTGTACTCCTTACCTGGTAACTGCCACATACACTTGAGACTATCTAAACCAAATAAGTTTATTGTGGTCTTACTAGACCCCAAGATATGATTACAGTAATCCATGTACTTAAGGTGGGGATACACAATTCCATTTTTCTGTTCAATCGACTTGAATATGATGGTATTAAGTTGATCATTTTAAATTTCTAATTCTTTCCTAAGCCCTATGCACAGGCTCCATAATACCATTGGATACAAATCCATTGATATACCTAGAAACACCTTCAGATACTTGAACAATTTATCAACATGTCCAAAAACTGCTCATCGAATTTTATGCTCCATTTCATTCAAATTTGGTAGAGTGAATAAAAAATATTTGATTTTCAAGCTATAAACTAAATATGATATTTTTTTCTGTTCAATGGATAGATTGAACTGTGTATTGCCACCTTTGCTCTGCTCATCTTCAGAAAACTGTTTGCCGGCTTTCTTATGCATCATCTTTAGAAGAGGTTTCCTTCTGGAATGACAGCCATGCAGACCAATTTGATGCAGTGTGCAGCATATGGTCTGAGCACAGGCAGGCTGACCATCCCCTTACAATTTCAGAAGCAAAATAGTTTAATTGAGCACAATTTTGACTTTTTTCACTTTTGGTGTACGCACTGTTATTGCTAGACAAGAGTGTTGAGCACCATTTGGTATATTCGAGTTTGCGTAATTTCGGGAATATATTAAGTAACATTTGAAATTTCGTAAAATTAGATTTTAACTGTATTCTATTGCCTTACATCACGCGTATCCGTTCATAATTATTCACAAAGACTTTACAGCTTCACTTTTTTATTCTGTGATCTTATCCAGTACAAGCACTGTGCGTATTGCGCATATCCATTCACAATGCGGTAAACAATGTTGAAGTATAATATAAGGAATATCTGCCATTGTGAATATCCGAGTGCACATTCGCTAAATATTGCGAATTCTTGAATGTTGAATATTTGTCTAATATATTGGAATATTCTTGCTCAATACTACTAGACAATTTGACATTAAAGGCTGTGTGTTAAGTTATTTTTAGGGGGCAGCAAATTTACACTGTTATACAAGCTGTACACCAGTGGTTCCCAAACTTTCCTTGCAGGGCCCCCCTTTTCTATTTAGGAACATTATTGAGCCCCTCCCTATTCAAATGCATGTTAAGAATGAGGGCCCGCGCCCCCCTGGAATACCTTCACTCCCCCCAGTTTGGAAACCACTGCTGTACACTGACTATTACATTACATCAAAGTGTCATATCTTCAGTGTTGTGCCATGAAAAGATATTATAAACGATTTAGCCCAATGTCAGGGGTGTACTTATTTTTCTGTTTTAACTTTTGCATTTAGCTTCTTCTTTGGAGTTTTAATTTAAAATATATGGCCTGTAGCAACCATCACCATGCTGAAGTTCCTGAATTGAAAAGGTAGACGTTCCTACAATGTAAATATTGAAATGGTTTCTGAAGTTTGCATCACTATGATTTGCTAGCGGCTGTGATTAATCCCTCCAATTAATTTTTATTAAAAAAAGGAATGTGCTTATTCTGTGCTTTCAGCGATTCTTTGGGCAGAGTGGAAGATGTACATAATTCTATCGCATGCTGGTCCTTTTCAAAGCCGTACATCATGCTGAGGTTGTGAAAGGATTCGCAGTAGGAACAGGTGTCAGAAAGAGAGAGACACTTGAAGGGAGGAGAGACTAGTATTTCACTCACAAGTAACATTTCCATCCACCTCACTATATATCATTGTTATAACTAAATACTGCACAGACAGATGTGATGGATAAGAAATTGAATTCTGGCCTCTTGCATACATTAGGCTAAATAATAATAATAAAAAAGTTTTTTCTATGCATTCCTTCTCTAGCCTGCATTACAATAATAGCAGCTAAAAGTTGGTTTGTTGTTAATGGCAAACTTGACAAAATGTTATACATGACAATTAGGTCACACTATATTGCCAAAAAATTGGGAATGCTTTCCTGTACACACATGTAAACCTTAAAAAGGACCTAATGTACCTAATAAGAAATTTGAAAAATAAAACTCTGTTATAAATTAACCTTGATTGTCCTGCATCGCTCCTGACCTGTTGCCATGGTGATGGCATCCCCTTTTCTGTTGGACGCAGAGAAACTTAGGATGGGAGACATCGCTGCCTAATGACGCTCCCTCCCTAGAGTCTAGAGATATATGTTTTCATCATTGAAAATGATAATTTATTGCCATCTAGTGACAATTTGTGGTGGTGTGGGAAGACTGGCAACTATTTCCCTGAAAATAAGACACTTATATAAATTTTTGCTCACAAAGATGCGCTATGTCTTACTTTCAGAGGATGTCTTATTTTTCCATGAAGAAGATTACGGTACACATTTATTAATAACCTTTCATGGTTATTTATGTTTCTAAGTGACAATCTTAACATGTCACTTTTTATACATAAGTGAAGGTGTATTTAATGTGTTTGAGCTGCAATACCAGTTTTAGCCACTGGAGACACAGCCTCTAGTGAGCAGCTCCTCTCACACACAGTAGGGAGAGAGGGATGTGTGACAAGCAGACTCCTCGCAGAACCTGGCAGATTATAAGCTTCTATTAACCCTTCCGGGCCTCCGATCTGTAAGTGAGCCTCAGGAAAAAAGGTCCCTATATCTCATATATACAATGTGTGTTTAATGTCTAACCCCCCCCCCGTCTTCACACAATGCCTGACTCATGGGCATGGGCTCTCTGTCTCAGTACTGTACAGTAGCTTGGGGGGGGGGGTGCCTTATATTTTAGCCAGAGGAAAAAATTTCAATGGTCCATTATTTGCAGCTATCAGTTTAAACTTTTATTTGGAAGGCTTTGCATGTTTATTCAGTGTATTTGTTTACCATTCAGTGTATTTATGGCCATTTTTGACCATTCTTCTTGAACCACTTGCAATATCTGATCTTTTTTATCCGCAAGGTTTTCTATTAGGTTGGGGTCAGAGTTTTTCTGCAGATTTGTTCCTCCTCACACCTTCTTCATTCAAGGTCTTCGCGTTTTGCAACAGGAAGTTAGGAAGGGGCCATCTCAAATATTTTCACAGAATGTTGGCAGCATTATATTGTCCAAAATGTCTTGATATACAAGCCCAACTCCTGAAAAATAATCTCACACCATAATCCTCCGGCTACCAAATTGCATTCAGGCAAGTACCATTCTATTGACATCCACTAAACGAGGACTAGTCTATTGGATTCCCAGTTAGAGAAGAGTGGGATTCACCCATTCATTCACAAATGGTTTTAGAAGTAATCTGTGTATACATTCTTCCAATATCTTGTTTCTTTTTCTTCATAAAACTTACTATGAAGCAGAACTATACTCACCGGTTGTATTTCGTATACCCCTCCCAAAAATACCTTACCTATAATGAGTACATTTTGATTACATTCTTTACCCTCCCCTTACTAATACATCATGCCACAGCATTGAACAATCCCTATAGCTGGATGATTGTACTCTGTGTAAAATCTTATGGAGATAGGCTTTCCTCAGAAAATATATTTACATAGTCTCACCTAGTATTGACACAGAAGCACTACAATTTTCAAAGGGCAGATATATTGAAAAATATACACACATACTGTTACAGGTATTCTGTCAGCAATCTTGGACATACTTGGAGCCCCTTGAGATTAAACAAAGCAAAGATCTCAAGCCCACTAAGGGTCTCCATACACGGGTCAATATCCGCTCCATCCAAAGTAAATGTAACGAACAGGTGTCGGGTAGTGAACCAGGAACATGGCTCAGAGAACCAGTATAGTGCAACTTGTGCTTTTTTGAGGTGCAGCACAACAATTAGAAACAGTTGGCAAATTAGGGTACCCAAACCTCGGGCACAACAGCAGACAGTTCCTCCTGGGCTCTCTTGGGGCCTTCCACTCTAGTGGGAGGAATGCACCCCACTTTTTCTTTGCTCAGCTGTGCCTGTGACCGAAAGGCAATTAGCACAGTTCTGTACTACAGACATGGATCATTCTGCTCCAGAGCCTCCTGTACGCTGCTTCTGGCAGAATAGAGATCACAGAGAGACCGGTGACAGGATCTTACTCTGCGTTCCTCCTCTCTTCCCAGATCAATGTGCCCCTTCCTTCTGGCTGAAAGGGTTGTCATACTCTCTTCACTGGGCCCCCCATAGTGTCAGGAGGACAAACTGCAGCTTTTCTTCCCCCTGGCGAACAGTAGGGGTGTTCGACCCGTTCTGTTCACTGGCGGTAAGAAGGTGACTATTCTTCCGCTGGCTGGATCAGGAGCAGAAAGATCAGTCCAGTGGAAGAATTCTTTCACCAGAGACCGGGTAGAGAAGCCGGTCTCTTGTGAAACAAAACCGGAGTAAACTGGAAGTGACGTCAGTGACATCACATCCAGATATCAGAACTGTGCGTTCCAGGTAAGTTTCGATTAAAACAGGTGAACAGGCAAACAGGTGGGGAATTTAAAACTTCCCGCGAACAGGCAGACGTCATATTTTTTAATAGTCCGATAGTCCGAATAGCTACCTCTGATCCAGACTCCCCCCCTTCACTGATGGGCGCCCCTTCTCCTGTAGTGACCTGAGAGGGATCCCCACTACAAAATGACAATTGAACAGGGATTTGCTAACATGTTGGTTCCACTTTTCAACCATAATTTCTTCCAGTGGGATCGATTGATCGTGATCGAAGAAAGGGTGGCCATGTGTGATTCGTGAGTAACCGATCACAGCGAACGTGCATGCTTGGACATTTATTGAAGCATTTTTAGTCTATGATCCTATATGTGGAGATAGCTACCCTTTACTTTTATTATTCAGTATTTCTTAATATGGGTACCTTACATTACTAAGCCACATCAAGCTAAATAAAGCTGCAAACTTCTTCTTCACTTGTCAATACAAGTTATCTACAAGATTGTTCTATTGACTTCATTCACACAAGGAGCCTGCAGATTGTGCACACATATCGCTTTAATGAACAATCACAAAAGCTTCATTAAAAATTAGCAAATGCATATAATTACCAGCTATGTCCTTGAGCAATTAACATTTATGGAGCAAAAACATATTTTCCTTCGAAACAGAAATGAATATAATGAATTCGTAATTCAGCGATGCCTTTTGCACAATGGCCTCTTACCAAGAATGCAATCATATTTTTGCTATTCCTGGCAGCATTTCACCATTTTGTGAAATTCACTATTCCATAACAATGTATAATTGCTTGTAGAATGATTACTGAATCCAGAAACATTCACTTTGACAATTAGTGAATAAACCAAGGGTGATCCTTTATCTGCAAAGATGTTGAGCACAAAGACTCTCACCTTTTGACACAGTAGTCAGGAACATTCACAAACCCACGCCGTGGTGCATTGGAGGCATAATCAAGCTGCAAAAGAACATTGCAATTGTTTTGTACATAATTACAGGCAAGGTATCTAATGACTGAAAACAAAAATAAGTAAATATAGGGGTATGCGGAATAGGGATGGCAGGTTCCCTTATGAAATGTTGTACTGCTGGAGAACTCATGGAGAAGCACATGACAGTTATTTCAGATGACCAAGCAGTACAGATGTAATGTGTTTACCATTTTTTGACTCAAAAAGTTTAGAGTTTTAGGGGTTAAACGTATTAGCTATATTATATTAACACGCCATACATATTTCAGCTCAAAAAAAGCTGGAAAATTTAATTCAGCTTATACTTGAGTCAAGAAATGAAAATTGTGACATTTCTTGGCAAATCCTGGACATGGAATCTTCACCAAAATTGCATGGTAGGTAGGGAAAAGTAGGTGTAGTTTTTGCATAAATGAGGTTCAAAGTCAAGTAAACATTTTTAAGTTGATTTAGCTTAAACTACATAAGCAAATGTAGTTGAAATCCCCAGGGTGTCCCGGTGCCTCAACTGGCGCATATACGTGGATACACATAATCGCAACACCCATGCACAGACATTTGCTCGCACTCTTCTCAACAAATTTTCTGGTAGCACCAGCCTAACCCCCCTGCTCAACAACTAGGGGCCCCAGGCTAAAATTTTGCATAGGGTTCCCTTAATGCTAGAAACGGCCCTGTACATAAGCTAGAGCCTGAATTTTTTTTCTTTAAAACCTTCCTACAACCCCTACATCTCCATCAACTTATTGATGATATCAAGTTCAGGGGCTTTGCAATTAACTCACAAATTGGCTCACAATTCTTTGGTAGAATTTTGTACCTCGGCTTACATTTGGGTCAGCTTATAAATATTAATATAAAGTTATTAGAAAGAAATATAATGAAGCTAGCTTTTGTGATGACTTCCATCCTTTCATAAATCTCCCTAGCATTCCTGACAAGCCCAGCTCGTCCAAAGTTTGTTTGAAAAACAAACTCCGGAGGAGCTGAGCTCGGCTGAAGCCTGCATATCTCCAGAGAGCTGTGATTACCTCTCTGGCCACAGCATTACCGGGGTTGCATTCCCCAATTGTGCCACAGTGGCATGGAAGGGGCACGGGGTTCCACGCCATAGACCTCCATGTAAATGGAGGGGTGTTGGCTTCCAAGCCCACGTAGCCGGCGTCATTAATGTTTTAAGTGTTCACTGCCGCAATCGCCTGTTCTAGTGCGCTAAGGTCAGAACGCTAGGAAGGTTACGCTTTATACCAAAAATAATAGGCAATTACAAGGAATTCCAAAAGCTTGCTCCTTTAATATCTTGATTTAGCCAATAGTAAGTAATCCACATGTTACCCAGATACCCTGCTTGTTGATTTGGGAAAAATCTCAGGATATTCACTGCTGTTAAAACTTTGTACAAGTTATTCTGAATGTAGTAAGCCAGTTGGATGTTAAACGTCTTAAATTTAAGCCAATTTCTTTGACCTACTACTACAGATATAAGTGTGTTGGCCCTTAGGCCTCGTTTTTTTATGTGTTGGCCATGTTACCCATGGCCTGTCCCATAAGTGTACTGGGATCTGTTCCGTAGAGCCTATGTTACTATGTGTTAATGTAGCCATAGACAAGGCGACTCTCCCTCGATAGATGAGGGATCGACTATAGTGCGATGTCGTAGATCGCCGGCACCCTTTGTTACATTGAATGCATGTACATCCAAAGTAGTGGACATTACTTTGGATGCATATACATGCAAAGTAATGGGATCGGTCTGGAATTCCAGATTCCTGGTCGATCTGCCCAGGTGGCAGTACGAACGCATAGCAATCGAGATACCTACAAAAACCGACAATCGACAAAAATTTTCGGTTTTGATTACTTAGTGTACATCCACCCTTAGTTTATAGAATTGAAACTAATATATAGTAATGGAAATGCCTCAGGTTGGTAAAGCTTTAGGTGGCCTAAACTTTCAACGCATATGCTGCTGGATTCCAAGAAAGTCTAGATTTTTTAGACCATTAGACAATTTATTGCATAAGACGCACCTTATACATCATAGCATCGATAGATACTGTTCACTCTGCATGTTGGAGCTCTGTGCTCTGCCCAGCTAAAGAGTTTAAGAAGGTAGGGAAGCTGCTTGGGTTGCAGGCAAAAAGCGAGGACACAACAGCCTGCAGTCTTTTGGCACAAGTTTTTCCCCCAATTTTTAGGGATAAAATTGGATTCCTTCACAGCATGTTGCAAAAATTGCCCAAAAGTTTAACTAAGCTACCCCTTCACTGTCCCTCAAGAACCACTTTATGGTCACCAAGAGGAAAACCACTGCTGTAGATGGAGCTTTTTGCCATTGCAGTGGAGGTCACCCAACCTGCTGTTCTAGACTGTGGGGATTGGTCCTAACCAAAATTTATTGTATAAAACAAGGAACATACGGTTTGATATACAAGCCATTCAAAATTCCCGGCAGCAGCACAATGACATCATCAAAGGAGCTGGAGGCGCAGTCCTGCGGTACCCATGCAAAGCAATGGACATTGACCGTGGTTTACGGTCATGTCTGATATTCCTGCTTTTGAGCGGGATTGATGGGTCCCACTTGAGAACAGGGATGGTCACATTAGATATTAGATGGCAGTGAGCGTCCACAGCGATCGAAGCAGCCATCGATCTAGCCCATATCTATGGGTGTGTTTCCTGTCTGGTAAGGTCAGATTGAACGTGATTGTAGACTCCCTACAATAACCCACTTTGTACATTGATTCACATTTGATGGGTACCCTGGTGTATACCCGGTGTTGAGAGATATTTTCCTTCAAGGGAAAAAAAACACACAGGAGAAAGAGGGGTCCATACAGGGACTACTGCTCTATCTACAAATAGACATACATAGACTGGACTTCAGTTACTGTACTGTACAACAAGTACAAGAATTAATGAACAGGTGGGTTTCTTACTTGGGGAGGGGGGGTACCTACTTGCATTTCACAAGGCCCAATTTGGTGGAGGCGCTGCTTTACTCTAGAGCCCTACTGCTATACTCTGGAGCGCTGAAGAGGCTAATTTCGCATGACCCTCAAACCCCCAGTATTGGGCTACATCAAGTATCTTCCCTTCATAGTATTTTATAAATTGCTATACATATAAATACATATAACACACATTAAAAACATATAAAATAATTAATAAAACATGCTCATTCTCTTATTTCAGGAAATATAAAATTGAACAGCTCTCGTACTATCTGGAGGACTATGAATTGCGGACGAAGAGTAAGAAATGTTGATTGAACGTCATTAGTGTCCTTGGTTGCTAGGAGGAAGTAGGAAAACGTGTCCTTACAAACTGATTCAAAGCAATTGTAATATCCCTATTATATTGTTAAACTAGGTTTCACAATTTTATGTTCCACTTGCTGTAATTTAAAAGCTAGCAAATTAAATTTTTCTGGAAAAGAGAGAAAGATAGCGCAGCACCCCTTTCCCTATGATTATGTATTTTAGCAATAAGAATTGCTTGAACAGTCCCTAGTGTCTGGCCAGCACAGGCTATAGTTAATACTTATCCCAACCAAGCACCTAGATTTATTAACATTTTAACAAGTACAATGAAACAGAAAATATTTTTTAACATACCCCCTCTGTAACAATGAAATGATGTGCAGGCAACAGAGTGGAAAACAAACAAATTGCATTTATAGCCATTGTAATTGTTTTTTGTAGAATCCCCATTTCACTGGTGGTCAGGGTAGTGTTTCCTATCATACTGTTGGTCAGGGTAGCATCCCCATCACATTTGTGGTTAGGGTAGTGTTTCCCATCATGCTGTTGGTCAGGGTAGCATCCCCATCACATTTGTTTTTTTTATTCCAATAATTTTTTATTGAGAAAAAATTGTATAACAAGTACAGATAATGGTAAATGCAAAAAAAAAAAAAAAACACGAAAAGAAAACCATATAATGTCAAGAGAAAACAAGTTAAGCTAGCCATACACAGCACGGATTCCCCTGCCAATCGATCACTCACTCGATCGATTCCGGCGATTCCGCCGGGATCCTCAGGTGAGAACGATTAGGCAATTAGGGAATCCGATCGTGGCAGCCCACCTTGTACGGCCGGATCCGTGTCCGATGGATCGCCTCCCTGACCGCAACGCCCCCTGATCAGAGCAGAATCGGACCCGAAAAGACCAACAGGTTGGTTCTTCCTCAGATCCGATTCTGTGCCCCCGATCCATCGGATGCGATCGGACGGGCAAGGTGGGCTGCAGGGGATTCCGGCACGATGGATCCTCGTGCACGCGCCCGGAATCCATCGCGCCGGAATCCGGCACGAATCCGTGCCGTGTATGGCAGCCTTTAGAACACAAATGGATAATCCCCATCACATTTGTGGTCAGGGTTGTGTTTCCCATCATACTGTTGGTCAGGGTAGCATCCCCATCACATCTGTGGTCAGGGTAGTGTTCCCCATCATACTGTTGGTCAGGGTAGCATTTCCCATCATATTTGTGGTCAGGGTAGTGTTTCCCACCATACTGTTGGTCAGGGTAGTGTTTACCATCACACTGGTGTTTAGGGTAGTGTTTCCCATCATACTGTTGGTCAGGGTAGCATCCCCATCATATTTGTGGTAAGAGTAGTGTTTTCCATCATGCTGGTGGTCAGGGTTAGTGACGAGCAGTGTAGGCAATATTCGAATATGTGACATTTCTCGAATTATTCTCCAAATATAGTAAATTTGCAAATTCGATATATCCTTTCATTAAATTTTGAGAGCACAGCAGTTGTAAAGCGATTTATAGCAATTTGTGTTGTCACAGCAACATCTAGTTGCAGAATGTGAAATTAGAGCTGTGAAATCACATAAGACATCACTGAGAAGTAATTATTTGCGAATTCTATGGGAATATCGGCATTTGTACATGCGAATATTGTGTGCACAATGTATGGTACTTTCCCCAGAATCTCAAATATTCAAGATCACGAACATATAGCACTTTATTCAAGATCTTTGCAAATTCTCGAGGTGCCAATAAAAATTTGTGATTCGAATATTCATGCTTAACACTCACATTGGTGATCAGGGTAGCATCCCCTATCATATTAATGGTCAAGGTATCATCCCCCATCACATTTGTGGTCAGGGTAGCATTCCTCATTACAGTGATAATCAGGGAAGCATCCCCCATTACACTGGTGGTCAAGGTAGGGTAACTCAATACATATGGGGTCAATGAAATTACATGTTGAGCTCACAGCATTGCCACTATAAAATGTGTGGGCATTGTATGGTTCTTAATGTAATATTGATGATCAGTGTAGTGTTGCAAGTATTTTTAGACCACTTTTGGCCACTGTAGTCTCCTAATTTGCATGTGTGGTCTTTGTTGTGTCCCAGCCTACATAAGTAATCAAGTAGTCAGTGGTCCCCTTTTACACCTATGACTCCACTCAATTCACCCTCTTTTTGAGAAGAGCTCTGGTGCCCATTAAATATGTTACTGAAGAAAACGTACAATTTGGAAATATGACTGAATCTGTGTGACGAGCCCGAGTGCTATTTATAATTCATGCCCATCCATCAGTTTTATTAGATAACATAGGGGATTACATCATTTACATGCA
Source organism: Ptychadena robeensis (assembly GCA_036250615.1). Classification (NCBI taxonomy): domain Eukaryota; kingdom Metazoa; phylum Chordata; class Amphibia; order Anura; family Ptychadenidae; genus Ptychadena; species Ptychadena robeensis. The sequence goes on along the minus strand of CM070036.1, from coordinate 16,538,132 downwards.
CTGTTAATTTTTTCTCTGGATAGAATGCATCAATATACAGTATTCTATGTAGAGTGTCAGATACAACGCTTCAAGGTACAGGGTTTGAGTATTGTTGGAATATTGAGCACATGTATGGTGTAATATGTTTCTCTTACCTGGACAAGGTAAAAAATAAATTCTCCTGCAAAACACAGATCCTGTCCTAAAATGGCAACACTTAAGGTGGGCATATGTGGCTCCATTTTCAAGCTGTTCGAGGAAGCTCCAGCCCACAGCTCCATCCAGATCAGCCGATGCTTTGGATTCAATGGACATCAACCGTGATTTATGGTCATGTCCAATAACCACTTTATCAATCAATCCCGCTCGAAGGAAGGCATACACAGGTAGATTCCTTGATAGATTAGAGCACAATCGAGCTCTGTGAGCGTGCATGGTGTGCCATTGTACTAGAATCTATGTAGAAATCTACCCATGTGTGCCCACATGTGTGCCCAGCTTTATATCCTTTATTGCAGTGTTTTTCAACCTTTTTTGGGCAAAGGCACACTTGTGGGCAAAAACACCGCCCCTGGTCTGTGGGGACACATGTTGCTAAGCAACCGCATCCTCACAGAGCAGGTCCGTGTATAACACGGATCGGCTGTATAAGTCTTATAGTACAGCTGTTTCGTGTTATACACGGAGCGGCTCTGTGAGGATGCAGTTGCTTAGCCCTCCTATCTAGCTGCTTCTTATAGTATAAGACTTATACTACAAGAAGCAGCTAGATAGGAGGGCCGAGGGTGGGGTCAAAAACCCACTGCCGCGGAACAGTGGTTGAAAAACACTGCTTTATTGATGTGACAGGACTGTAGAACCTCGGCTCTCAATAACAACTAAACCAATACATGTGACAGTCAGCTGACATTTCTGTTGGATCCAGGGTTACTTCTTCAATTAAAAAAAAATTTAAACAAAACATTGGTTTATATTACACAACATAAGGCACCAAAGTAGGTCATTTTAGGATTTCAATCACCTTAAGGAAAAATTAACCCCTCCCACCCTCAGGACACTGCAATAGGTGTTACCTAATTTACCTCATTATTTTACCCCCATTTTTCCCTATTCTATAATATTCCACCTTAACCCTCTGAGCGTTTGCCACGTGGCACGGTTTTTTTATAACCGTGCCACGGGCAATCGCGGCGGAGCACAATGTGCTCCGCCGTGATTGCCAGCTCAGGGTTCTAAACATAAGCCTGGCGTCACTGGAGACGCCGGACTTATGCTGGAGAAAGGCGACGCCCCTCCATTTACATGGAGGTCTATGGCGCCGCCTACCCCCGCCCCCTTCGCGTCACCGGTGACGCGATCGGGGGCGGACCCGGAAGCATCGGCATACATGCCAATGCTCCCGACCGCCGTCAGAAGACGGCGAGACCTCGGGCGTTCCTCCAGCTAACTGGGGCTGAGTTTCATGATGCATGAAACTCAGCCCGAGTTAATTCGGGGAGAACGCTCAGAAGGTTAAGGAAAACTTTAGATCGGAGTGTCTACCTCAAACACACAATTGACCAAAATGTTTTACTTTGACACTGGAGAACCTTGATAATTATTGACAACATGTCTACAATTGAGTATATGTTTTTCCTTCTCATCAGATAAAATGTAACCTTTCATATGGGAACAAATTTAAAGCAGCCATGATCTCAGAGAATAAAAACTAAAAATATAAATAATTAAGATCTTACTTACCTCTGAGCTGTCCCAATGTCTTGCAGCTGCTCCAAAATGCTAAAAGATACACTTACATGTTCTGCTCTCGGCTGTGGAAGTTGCCATGTTGATCCCTGTGTAGCTTCCATGGGTTAATGTGGCAGTAGCCCATACATCCACAGGCCAGATACTTTGGTTTACAGTAGGATAAAATGAAATAAAAAGACCTGCAGTTTAAGGCAATGTCTCCACTGCGTTTTCAGCTCCATCTGCACCCATGTGCTCAGGGCATTCCGTGGCGTGGGTCCTGACGGAGCCGATCCCCATACGTTCCTACCAGACTTCTCATGGCGTTCTGTTGATCCACCAGCTGGAATTCCGAGGCTGGAGACAGCCTAAGTCGATCTGGACATCCACAAAGAGAATAGGTAAGGAAGGTCAGGACATAGGCACAAATATCTTCTAAAGGCCCCCATACACGTCTAGATTTTTCATCCAATCAACTTAATTCAATACATTTTTTTGTTGATTGATTGAAAATCTATGGCAGCCCACATGGTTAGATCAACCTAAAACAATTAAAATTGGGGAAAAAAATTTATTGAAAAAGGATTGGACGTGCTGGTAAATTTTAATTGGTTGTATTGAAATTGATTACACTTTTAGTCTATCCTAAAAAAGTTGATCAAATATCTGTTACTACAGTTGGCAAACATACAATCAATCACCAATTTCCCTGACCCCCAAAAAATTATTTTTTTAAGTTGATTGAACAATCTAGACGTGTATGGGGGGCTTTACAGGTAAGGTTTATCCCATTTTTTTTTATAAATTGTCCCAATAATAGGGGGTAGGCCAGTAAATGGCACAAAGTACATTCAGGTGAGTTTAGGTGACTATAACACATTTGATATCTGAAAAGACATATCTGTGGCATTCCATTCTCAAATAAAATGTAAAAAACAATTTCAATATAACTGTGGGCCAGAATTGGCCCCTGGGCCGGAGTTTAACACCCTTGAAGGAGGAAGACCTATAAAGCTAACATCCATGGTCTTATATGGCAAAAGTCCCCCCCCCCCCCCCCCCCCCCCCCCCCCCCCCGTAGTACCCCTGTATTCTAGGGCCCCATGTCTTTATATATGTAAATTTCATATAACACGGTGCATGGAAAGCTAAGCAAGATTTCATTATATTGCTACAAAAAAAAATGTAAAGACCATTTAGCAGCGGGCCCCACTATTTCTGTCTCGCTTCTTCTTAGTACGGTTCATTTTCTGCACTGATTAGTTTATCTTTTGACACAATGATATTTAGAGAGCTGCAGCCTCCTTCCATATCATTATCCAAAAAACAGGAGAAGGTTCGTTGGTTCAATGTCATTAAAATGTGTATGTTTTTACCCTTGTGAGCTAAATACTCCGTAGCGGCTGTTATTTTTAAAGCCAATCTATGGTAATTTCCCATCTTAGACCAAAGCATTTGACATTTACTTCCCCCCTCCCTTTCCACATTACTGGCACTAATTAATATGTTAATGAGGGTTACTATGCCTTATGTAAGACTCTATCCTATCTAATGGAATAAAATGGAAAGGGATGTGATGTGGAGGGAAACATATTTTAAAAAGAAATATACGTTTCTATTTCAAACTAAATGGAAGGACTTCTCTGATAACAAAAATGGGATATGGTAATGATTGAAGACTATTCTGTTGACATGTCTTATGGTCAAGTACAGCTAATGTATCTTTAGTAATGGATAACGTGGGAAAGGTTTAAAAACGTTTGGGTTTTTATTGCCATGTACCCTTTAGTAGAGATGGTCGAATTTTAAAAAAAAAAATGCGACGATTTCGACGATTTTCAGTTAATTGCAAAGTTCCTGAACATGGTATCATCACCAAACGTGCTGGAGATGTTTAATGTAGTTCAAAGTCAAGTCAATGTAGTTCAAAGTCAAGTCAAGATAACGAAAATCAGAATTTTGAACTTAATTTATGCAAAAAGTTTATGTGCTAGAGCTAAACTTTTTTTTGTCTACATCTCTGGTAATTTTGGTGATGATAGCATGCTCAGAGGCTTTGCAATCAGCTCACAAAGTAAGCAAGTCGAAAAATTCGACCATCTCTACCCTTTAGGGACACAAAGTGTGTATTTCAGACCACTGCATGCAATGTAATGTCTGTGTGCCAGCCAGTTCCTGTTTCAGTTTCAAGTTCTAAACAATTTAAAGTATTCTTTTCATACATCAGGACATTTTGTGGTCACAGTGGCCTAAAGTCCTAGGGAGATCCCATCTCCCCTGCATCCCTGGAGTCCTAGGGAGATCCCCCCCCCCTGCATCCCTGGTCAACCCCTGGTCACCCCCTGAATCCCTGGTCTCTACCGAAGAGCACTTCTTTGGGGGAGGGGTGCAGGTGAGTCGCAGACGTACGTACTCCTCCAAATAATATTTATCTCTCCCCAGGTGGCTGCACAACGCACAACTGATAGGCTGGAGTGCTGAGGGAGAGGCAACTGTCCATGTTGCCCATGGCCTGCTTTAGCAAGGCAACAGTGACTTATGGTTTAAAGAGGCATTGTTATTTTGGACACAAAGGGCAAACTTTAAGTGCTTTGTTATATTCACCTTCACCTGAGTGTTCCCTCACAGTCCCTGTCTTCATTGGATTTGAAACTGAAATCAAAGATGACAGCTCATGAAGCCAAAGTGCTTCAACAGTAAACTGAACATCATACCAAAAACCATCTCTCCTGCTGTGTCAAATCTCCAGAGGACCCATAACCTCACCCCTACCCTACCTATCATCCTCTTTTCTTTTACCGTTATTCCTACTATTCTGCAATTGGATGTGGTACCCTATATTTAACACCATGGTTATCATTATATGTATCCATAACATATTTTGACCAATGCCAACACAATTTTAATCGCATGTGACGATCGTGGCTGATTGCCTCTATTCAGTTGAATGGGCACCCATTCACTCTATGAGCGTGATGAGGTGGGGCAAGATGTCCTGCCTCACCCCCCTGCTTCCTGGCTGCAATCTCACAGCTGCGAGTCTAAAGGTGGGTTTCAACGTGTAGATTTTTTCTTCAATCAACTGCCAATTATGTAACATTAGATTTTGTGTTCGTTCATCCAGATATAGAATGAAAATACATTCGAAATGACAACGCCAGATAAAAATTTACCAACATGTTCGTTGACCTTTTGATTCCAGTGTCACCAGTGATGCCGGAATCTTGCAGGAAGGAGCGATGCCCCTCCATTTACATGGAGGTCTATGGTGCTGCCTACCCATCCATTTACATGGAGGTCTATGGCGCCGCCTAGGCACCGGTGCCTCTCACCGGTGACATGATTGGGGGCGGACCCAGATGGATCGACATTTATGCTGATCGGGAGAATTGCCTGGGGAATCTGGCAGTCAGGTATGCTTTCCCGCAGTTAACTCAGGTTAAGTTTCATGATGGATGAAACTCAACCCAAGTTAACTCGGGATGAACGCCAAGGAGGTTAAGTCTGGAACCTCCTTTCCTGCAGAGTCTGGTTGTCACCATACACCTTAAAAGCTTAGGGCCCCCATACACCTTTAGATTTACCAAAACCATGTAATATGAGGGACTTTCAAAACAATCAAGTCTACCTGTGTTCAATACCAGAGGACCCGGCACTACATAGTTGTTGGTAGATCTAAAGTGTATGGCCAGCTTAACCATATAATTTCTGTACAATCCACTTTCGTTCTACCAAAACCATGTAGTATCAGGACCTTTCTTTCTTTGAATAATTGTTTAATTTTATTTGAATACATAACATTAGACATCATATGTTTTACACATTAGACCACACATGACATTCTATCAGCCACATTGCTCCTTTTCTTTGGTGTTGGTGCCATTAATGGTGATCCAACTTTCATCCTTTTTCTCTATACCCAATCTTGGCTAAAAAAAAGGGAACAACAAAATACATTTTCCTTCTTTCCAATGTAAAGGTACTCATAGACGATTAGTTCCCTGTTCACTTTGGCAGTGATCGATTACAGCGTGGCGGCGCCAACACGATGCTTGCGGTCGCCTTAATGAACGGAAATAAGGATATTCCCCACTGACACATCTATTCCCGTTTGATCCTTTCTATGGGGATCCTTGTCCCTATACAAAGTATTCGAATGGAACAGGGGTTTGCCATCTTGGCACCCTGTTCGATCTGTTCCTTTTTGGGTCCATCGATCATTGATTGATATTTGGGGAATCTATGGCTACCCCCCTTTGAACGCACATGCAGATCAATCTTTGGGGAACCAATGGCATATCTATACGTGTATATGTTTAGACATTCAGAAAGTATAGGCCAATGTTTATACTTAGTGCCCAGGGGCTTCATTTTTTGCCTAATCCCAATAAATGAATCCCATTTAGCCCATATCATACATGTTTTTAGTGTTGTAAATTTGTGCTGTGAGATATTTACATATTTCACCTCCGAAATTCTGTTTACATGTTCTCATAGTGTAGGTGGATGAGAGTCCTTCCAATGTATTTATGAGGACCTTTCTAAACAAAAGGTTTTCCCCCAAATGTTGCCACAGGTTTTTAGCCACATACTTGTGCTAAATGTATTTAAACATGTAGCATAGACAACATTCTTCACTGTAAAAATGGTTCTGAGGTGGGCAAACTTTTTGACTTGTGGGCCGCAATGGTTTTTAAAATTTTGACTGAGGGTCTGGACAATGCGAGTGTAAAGGCCCCCATACACGGGTCCGTTTCCCATCGGATTCTGGGACGATCGATTCCGGGCGCGTGCACGCGAAACGATCGTCCCGGAATCGCGTGAAGCCCACCTTGTCCGTCCGATCACGTCCGATCGTTCGGGGGCCCAGAATCGGATCGGACAGAGAACCAACATGTTGGTGTTTCTGATCCGATTCTGCACACATCAGGGGGAGTTGCCATTTGTGGAGTAAGCGATCGGACACGGAATCGTCCAGGAATCCGTGGGACAAGGTGGTATGTAGCGATCGGACACACTTAATTGGCCGATCAATCGGACCTCCGATTCCCGCTGACATTGCCGGAATCGATCGGATAGGTGATCGATCGGCCATGGAATCCGGCTGTGTATGGCTAGCTTAAGGGCCGCCCGATCCCAAGTCCTAGTCCCAGACTGGGTGGAAATGTAAACATTAATACAGTGTGATTTTGAAAAAAGATATAATCATACTAATTACCAGGGAGGTTGAAAAAGAAAAAAATATATAATATATAAAAAAATGAGGCTCTGGATAGTATATATAGGCAGGGGTGCACATAAGTGGTACTCTGGTACTCCAAAGGGGCCAAAAACTAGCTATGTGTACCTGCATTATTGTGCGGAGGCGCTCTGTGTCTGGACGGCTGCAGCTAAATGTTAAATTTATACAATTTAAGTCACTTGGATAACTGCAGGGAAACATGAGTAACTATGAAAGGTTGCAGTTAGGGGTGTGACATTGGGAATGTAAATTAATAATAATAAAAAAAAAGATTGGCCTTCTAAGGGTGTTGGAGATCTGGGGATGAAAGTCAGAGTAGGCATATGTAAGGGTAAAATCTGACAAGAGAAAAGCACTGGAATGTGACTATGAAAGGATGACATGTGGACTGCAGGTAGTCTCAGGGGTTAGTTACTAAGCCAGAAAATGTCAGGGTTGTACTACTGAGGAATGAGATTTGGGGGTTCAAACGAGTTGTACTGTGAGAGTTACATGTGCCAGCTGGTGACCTGTGGGTAGAGACAGCTAATCGGAGGCTCAATCAGGAATAGAGAGGTCCATCAGCAGCAGAATCTACCATGCAGGAGGCTGACGCAGAGGATAGTAAGGGAGACAGTGAGAAAGACCACCCTTCATATGGGGTGAGTACCACACACACCATCTCCTTGTACGTATCTGAGGAGCTCAATAAAAAAGTTATGTGCACCAGTGTATATAAGCAAACAACAGTCTATAGCAGGAGATCTTCATAATCATCATCTAGGCATTATCTCTACTTATTGTAGTACATGAGCAGAGGGGAGCCAGAGTGTCTTTACACCAAGTTAACAAAGGGCCAGATTAAAATACTAAATATGGCCCTTGGGCCTTAGTTTGCCCCATGATCTAACACATCCGCTATGCATGGCTTCTGTACGTCATATAAATTCAGACTCACAGTAATGTAGCTGCATTGGATCTAAAGCTAGGAACACACGGCTCAATTTAAGCATACAATCGATGCAAGATTAGATGAAGAACCTCGATTTTGGTATTTTATCGATTGTACCATGTGCGCTATAGTGTCATACAATCGTAGTACAATATCGATGTAGAGAACATCGATTATTGACTAAAATCGTTGATGCTATTGATGCCCTACAAACAGTAAACTATCACTTCATTGAATACAATTGTACGATGAAAATGAAAAAGTAGTCCGATCACTTTTCAATCTATGTAAAGCTTCATCGAACTAAAATCGTTGTACCATGTGTCCGCGCTACGATTTTGGTACAATCGATGTAAATTTTCATTGATTTACATCGATTGTACGCTTAAATTGAGCCGTGTGTTCCTAGCTTTAGAATGCCATACTCAAAAGTAAAGTAGATGTTGAGACATTTGCGCAGATACAAAATATCCCGAGTTAACTCACGATTCAGAGAATATCAATATGTTATACACTTTAGTTTAGCAACTGATATATTTTCATACTCTAGTCACAAAAGTCATTTTACTAGCCCTTAATAATATTTTTAGATTGGCAAATAAGACTCAGTATCCTTCTTCCACTTTTTGAAGAGTCTTTTTATTGTATCTGCTTAACACAATTGATTTTAAGATACACTTAACACATCACAGAGAAAGCTCTTCATTTTCTGCCTTTCCGAAGCCTGGAGACAGAAATACGATTTTCCAGGAACAGAGCCTCATCTAGGAACCCATAACTAATAGATCTTACGAATAAACTTGTTATATGGAACAAGAGAGAAATAGATAGCCTATTAGGAATATATATATAATAAAAATGTATGCACTGGTTTATCAGCTTTGATGTTAGTGTCCAGTAGGCATATGCCATACAGTTTATCTTTATAAGCAGTGCAGCGCAGTAAGGATTATCATACTGCCAGGCAAGTAATACTATTCTGGTTCTTTAATACAGGAGGGAACATAAGCTAGCCATACACGTGTTGGATTCCATGGCCAATTGATCACTCACCCAATTGATTCCGGCGATCTCAGAGGGCATGTTGGTTCTCTGTCGGATCCAATTCTGAGCCCCCGATCAATTGGACGTGATCACTCGGACAATGTGGTATGCAGCGATCGGATCCTCTTAAGTGGCTGATTGATTGCAGCTCCCATTCCCGCTGAGATCGCCGGAATCAATTGGGTGAGTGATCAATTGGCCATGGAATCCGACACGTGTATGGCTAGCTATACACTATATGGACAAAAATATTGGTACAGCTGGCCAATTACGAGAACTTTTCTGACATTTTATTCTAAATCCATAGACATCAATATGGAGTTGTCCTCTGCCTTTGCTGCCACTTTTGTGGTCTTTGTGCAAGATTTTTGCAGAGACAAAGTTATATGGGCCCCAGGAGGATGGGTTTGTCCAATCATGGTAGTGTGCCCACTTACTGCAAGCATCAGCGCTTTTTTGCTTGCAAGCCAAAGTGCTGATGCCCACAGGCTGGGTGGGAAGTTAGGAGGGAGAGTAATAAGAAGGGGGAGCATTTTTCTCCCTCCTAACTTTCCAACCTGCACATCATTCAGACAAGCAAGGTCACCATCTGTACTGCAGGAAGTGACCCTGCAGAATGATTTGGAATATAAAAGTGTCACTCAGCGATAGTGTTGATCTTGAGTATTCAAGTTGCGAATATATTCGGCGAATAGAAACTATTTGAGAATTCGCAAATATGGTGGCGTATTTTCGCAATCTCGAATATTCGCAAATATTTGCAATTTGAGTGTATGGACATGCATTGCGAATTTAACATTAAACCACATGTGACCATTCATTTTGAAGGTAATCGCAATGTGATTATAATTGCACAATACATGTCCATACACTCAAATTACGAAAGTTCACGAATATCGAATCAAATATTAGTAGAATTATTCGCGAAATATCGCAAATTCAAATTTTGCCTATCACTACTCAGCGACCTTACTTCTGGGTTTTGAAACGCGAAAGTAACACCCCACGACATCACTTCCTGTATATTTCTGCTTACAGGAAGTGATGTGGCATGGAAAGGTGCCTACTTGTGCCCGTTGTTTCATCATGCTCTGCTGCTGACCCTGGATTTGTGTCTGCATTGATGGAGGTCTTCAATGGGGTTGAGAATAAAAAACCAACAAAGTATTTATAGATATTGCTTCATACACTGGGGCATATGATACTGAGTTTGTGTGGTTTGTCTTTCCTACAGATTAACAGCATGTAAATAATGTGAATGAAGTAGGTTTTATTTCATAAGCTACGATTTATCATCAGATTGAATAGTAGATAGTTGACAGTACATAGTTGACAACAAAGTAATGTTAAAACACTTGGAAATATGGGCACTTTTGGGTGCGGAAAGGGTATCAGTGAGGTAGGAATGGAGAATAGGTAAGGGGAGGGTCAATGAGACTGGCAACTCTAGAAGAGTAGAAGATCCCTCTAGGGGCCTTTGCCTGGGATATATACTAAGCAAAGTGCTGAAGGGCTGGTGAGTCTTCTCTGGGCACAACATGTCTCTATAGACTGGTAATTCTTCTAACTTCAGCAAGTCATTCCTCGAACAGTAGACTTATCACTGCCAGGAGGTTGCCTTTTGCTTGCTTAGTTGGGCTGGTTTTTATCTCACACTGGTCTGGAGGTAACGGCCAAAATGCTTTCAAACTGTTTCCACATAATTAAAAACCATGGAATTATCCAAAATGCAGTCCAATATTAAGATGTTCCTGTAATGTAACTAAGGGGCAAAGCCCAACCCCTAAATACAAGTCCAACCCCTGAATACAACCCAACCCCTAAAAACAATTATCTTTCTCAATACAATCAGACAAATAACATTCTACTAGCATCTGCCAAACCCAGAAGTGTGATTTGCCACTCCACATAACACAGTGGTTCCCACACATTCCTTGCGGAGTCAAATTACACAGTTTCAGATTGTCGATCATTTCACACTACACGTAGTTGCGTTGTAGTATGCTGTACTACTACTAGTGTGAAATGGCCCTCAAACTTTATATGGAATATAACTCTGTTTGATTACACCAATCATGCAGAGACATGTATCATATATACACCCCAATCATGCAGAGACATGTATCATATATACACACCAATCATGCAGAGACATGTATCATATATACAACCCAATCATGCAGAGACATGTATCATATATACACACCAATCATGCAGAGACATGTATCATATATACACACACCGATTATACGGAGACATGTATCATATATACACACACCAATCATACAGAAACATGTATCATATATACACACACCAATCATACAGAGACATGAATCACACACCAATTATTCAGAGAAATGTATCATATATATATACACACAGACTAATCATGTAGAGAAATGTATCATATATATATACACACACACACACACACACACACACACACCAATCATACAGAGACATGTATCATATATACAAACACCAATCATACAGAGACATGTATCATATATACACACACCAATCATACAGACACATGTATCATATATACAAACACCAATCATGCAGAGAAATGTATCATATATACACACACCAATCATACAGAGACATGTATCATATATACACCCCAATC
>CM070036.1:16496444-16515174 GCA_036250615.1 Ptychadena robeensis | reverse complement strand
GTCCTTCCTGATAGAATACATAGTGATTGGAAGGTTAAGAAAGGTCCTCATATTACATGGATGGGGTGGAACAAAACTGGATTGTATAGAAATTGTATGGTAAGATTGTAAGGTGTATGAGGGGCTTTAAGAACCTCTTTACAATGGGGCACATTCCTCATCATTAGTCCATAAGTGGAAAATGGTTAACACAAGATGTAGCAATGAATGTTATGATGTTCCTTTCTGCATAGCCATGTAACGCACCAGCCCTCTTATATTCTGGAAAACATCAATTCTGTTGATGCATTAAAAAAAGGTGACTATCAAGAAAAACATGAACGTTTCAGAAAAGATTCTCAGGTGTTACTCATCTTCATAGTAAATGTGTTTCTCGGTTTCTCCTTGACATGTGTCCTTATAAAAAAAATCAATATTGCATATTTTGTTACAGTTTAGAATGAAAGGCGGATGTTGTGTACAGCTGACAGTGATGGAATATGGTCCGGATGATTTAACCCATTCATGATCACTGTAATGTCTTCCATCTTTTCCTTATCACATCTTGCTTCCCTTTTTATCAATTAACCCCCCATACACGTTCCGATTTTTCGTAGGAATTTTGCCCGACCGACCGATCGAAAAATCGGTCGGACCACTTCGGACCTGTCTGTAAATTTTTGGTCGATCTGCTGTTAATAAATAGGGTCGGGCTGATGGATCGGTGATAATTCGAATTCCGATTTTTCGTGCCAGCCGACCGACCGACCATAACATTTTAGGTGAAAATCGGGTGACAGGATCGGACGAAAAATCGGTCGGGAGAATAATCGGAACGTGTATGGGGGGCTTTAGCAATTCTTTTATAGGAAAGTGGAGTCAGATGAAAGTGCTTTGATATTAAATTTTTGATTAAATTGGCTTAGATATTGTGCAAATAAATCCTACTCTACAAACATGTGTCACTGTGATCTAGTTGTGGGGTACAGATCACGATTCTCACCAAATTACTTTTAAAATACTATACAACTTGGTGTTAATGCATAACAGTGAGGTGTGTTAAATGCAACCTTACTTTTATGTCTGTGCTCCATTCTATTGCTCTTTTTAAAAAAAAAATTAAAAAAATGTCCTAAAGTAAAGTATTTTGCCATTCGGTCAACGACTTGATCAGATTGTGCAATAAAGAAATCAAGTCCAATATTGATCATACAGCCACACTGTGTTATTGATTTACAGCCAATTGATTTTTTTTTAAGGCGTCATTACTGCTTTCTGCCACAAGAGGGCATCTGGAAACGGCTTGTAAATGTAAATGATTGACGTAAATTTACCAACATGTCCAATGACTTTCCGATCTGTATTCTGTTCGATATAGATCGCTTTGGGTCAATTGTACCAGGTGGGCAGGAATCAATTCCCATTCAATCTTTTTTGGTCAATTGAACGAAAATATCGAACCGTGGATGGCTACTGTTACATGGAACTCCTTATATCATAGCTGTCAATTTTGTATAAAAAAAACCACGGGTGACATACAGGAAGTGACATCACTTCCGGTATACCGATCTTGGTTCTTCCACATAACTGTGCGATACTCCCCCTGATCGTTAGCCCTGGTTTTGAGACCTATTCCCCTTTAAGTAGCCATCACAATCTCAACTGGTACTTTCTGTTGTTTGCAACATCATTCCATGAGCTTAAGACCAGAAGCCCTCCTATCCATCATCTCCCTGGAGGCATCCCTTGAACTTTTTGTTGCATGCAAAGGACAAAGCACATCTGAAGTGTGTAAGCATCATCCCAAGTCATCATCTATATCCAAATAAGCAGTTGAGGTAGACATGTAAGGGTCGGTACAGCCCCATTCAATGAGTAGCACCTGTGCACATTCAAGTACCAATTCATGTCTGGGTCACCATCTTGGCCAGACCTCTGCAGACTATGCCTCCGGGCAGCAGGACAAGTTTCTCTGCCAACACAGTCCATTAAGAAGGAAAAGTGGCGATGTCATGAATGCAGGAACGTTGCACAATGTCTCAATGAGTCCAAACACCCGTTCTCTTTGGTGTAAGTTCTGGTACTTTAATAATTTCATCAGCTCAGGTACAGCCTGTGCCATGCATGCCATGCCACCTGGGAGGAGATTTGCCTTCGCAGCTTTACTCATCGGAGCCCTCTCCTCTGGAGCCCTCTCCTCTGTTGGTCACTCTAGCCCTAGGGCCAGGCCATCCTCGACCCCAGCCGGGGAACAAGGGGAAGGATGACTGATTACATCTCTGCAGCAAGCAGTCTTCAGCCCATGGACCAGCAGGGCCCATTCCCACATGGGCTAGTGTCCTCAGCTACTCTCCTCTCCTGTCAGCTCCATAAACACACAGGGAAGACCCAGCTCCACCCCAACTAGGCCTTATATCAACTAGGCAGGCACTCCCAGAATGGCATGTAATGTTCACATGATTTAGGAAGATTCTAGCACATTCCTAAGTTTAATACATATTACACACAGGCCTAGGCAGACTCCTGCTCTGCCTGGCAACAGCTCAGATTACACTGCCCCTACACTTCTTAAAACATTTGCACATAACACACACCCCACTCTCCTACATGACACTACAACTATTTATGCACTTAACATCGATGAACAACCATGAGGAACATGCCTTCTTAAAACCTAAGGACTTGTGATGGATTGGTAAATAATGTAAATAACTTTTGCACTTAACACTGAAACAGTACAACTAAAATCCCAGCCTGACCCTACCAGAGGAAAAGAAGTAATGTGGGAGTGAGTGTAAGTAATAGTGGCCCCCAATGCAAGAGGCACTGCCATCAACCACCAATGTTATGAAGGTGGCACATTTACCTGCCAATGTCCACCATGTAGAAGGCAATGCGCCATCAACCAACAATTATAATGGGGTTGACTGCTGTTGACCACCAATGAAGGGGGTTACTTTCCACTCCCCACTAAAGTAGAGGAATATAATTTACTGACTACTGAAGAGGGCACACATTTTTACTGCCATAGACCACTAATGCTGTGGAGTAGTACATTTATTGAGCAGCAATGGCTACAAAAATAGGTAAAAAAAAGTGAATAGCACATTAAGTGAGTTTTTTTCTGGGTGAGAGATGGATTATATTTAATTCCTCCGCTTGGTGAGAGCCAAATTTGAAAACTTGTTTCCATCAATTCCGAAAGCATTTTTTATGTAAAGACATGACAGTAAGCTGTGCTTTGGTATCTGTATCCAAGGGAACTGGCTTCCTTTACGTCCATACTCGGCAGTGAATATCAGCTCCTCTACTCTTTCAACCTGACATGTCTAAAGTTCTGAGGGATGACCTTTTGCTTGGCTTTCTCCATCTAATTTGCTGCAGATGGGCACATATACCACCTAAAACGAAAACAAATAGCGGCTGCACTGTCATTATCTTGCTGGAGTCTCATTAGGAAATGTGTTTATTTTACTGATTTATAAAGCATCTCTATTTTCTCCTCAGTCCTCTCCCGGGAACATGGAAAATATTCCCACATACCTTGCAATGCCCTACCTCAGTAACATATATATTTTGAAAGTGAATCACTAGAAGGAAATCCAAACAAACATGGTAAAAATACTAATAAACTGGTCTGAATATATACAAAAAATTTATTGACAAAACTTTGTACCCCAAAAGAACCCTTGAACCAAGTCTCAGAAGACATCTACTGACGTTAATTTTGTTAATGTATGTCAATGTATTTAAAAATGTTGTGCCACTCCATTATTTGGAGAGAAAGATAAATCATAGAAAAAGATCATAAAATCATAAACAGTACAATATGGTGTCCTCATGCACTGGGGATCTGTGTTGCCTCCTCAAATGTATGAACTTCACCAGTGTAGACCTTCACCCTAACATACATGTTTAAAAAAAAAAGGTCGCCAGCTTGAGCCCAGGGTCCTATGATTTTAAAACTAACAGCACTGGGTAGATTGTGCTGTATAAACCATTTTACCATCATATGTTTTAGGAACCCTAGGTAACCCTAGGAACCCTAAGGATCCGTACAGTCAGCTGGATAGTACCAAGCATAAGATCAATGTCAGAATTAATCCCCTGCCTTGGATAACTAGGGCACAGGGCAGTATTTCAACATGATAATGCCCCCAAATCTCTTGGTGGAGTGGAAGAGGATTCCAGTGGTAACCTCTGTAGCTCTACTGAACTTCAAGCCCAACAGAGAAAATGCAGTGTTAAAAAATAATGTTGGCCACACAATTATCCAACCATTGGGCACAATTTGGACATATTTCATGCATACCCGTCAACCCTCCCATTTTGGCTGAGAAAGTCAAGGTTTTTATGTGGCTTTCCCAGCCAAATTCCAATTTCACAAAATCCCAGATTTTTCCCAGGATATTGAAATCAGGCTAATTTAGGAGGGAATGGGGGTTACTCTCACTCCTAAGTCCCTACTAATGTCCCACCCGCACATCATCTACAAGCAGGGTGGGACATTACTAGGGAGAGTAACACCCTCTCCTTCCTAAGTTAGGTAGGGACTAAATAGGAGGGAGGGGACTTTAATCTTCTGATACCAGAAGTGACTTCACTAACGTTCCTTCTGGCATCTGGAATGCGGAAGAGTCTGGCTGAAAACCGGAAGTGATATCACACCCCGTATTCCCGGCCAGAGAAATTGACAGGTTTTTACGTGAGGTGGGGGAATTCAAGGTTGCTATAGCATACTCCAACTCGGTATCATCATCCTGAAGGAGTCGTGAGAATTTATGTGGCAATCTGTGTAGCTCTAGTGAATTCCATGGCCAAGGTAGATAAGGCAGTGCTGGAAAACAATGGCGGCCACACAAAACATTGACACATTGGGCATGACTGGGACACCCCTAAGTATGTGCACTTAGGGGGTTACTCACTTTTGTTTCCAGAGGTTTGAACAATAATGGCTGTATGTATAAATATTTTGAGGGGACAGCATATTTGTACAATGTTGTAAAATACTGTGTGACTGGAGTGTCTCTTTAATTGAGACAAGTGGAAGCCAGTAATGGAAACTACTTTCATCCAGTTCTATGTAACATGCACATACTAAAGTATTTGCGGAGGTTAAAAGATAATGATGTCGAATCCAGTAATGATGATTCTTAATGACATAAAAATAACCTCCTGGGTGACAAGAGGATGACAGAGAGCACTTCCGTGTATAGACTTTGAGTTTTCGCTTAATAAAGCGGTAATTATTTCTTAATAGTCTTTCTCTCCAAATGAGCTGAAAACACATAGAAGAAATGACGTCGTTCATTTAGTCCTTCAGGAACCAAAAGAGAAAAAAACCATGACTGCCAGTTTGGTTCATTATTTTGTTCCATAATACACAGGGTTGTTCTCATATATAGTTGGATGTATAATTATCCCACGTGTGGATCATAATTAAGAGGCATATATTGAAAGGACAGCAGGAAGAGGCGATAGCCATACTTACAGTTATAAATCTAATTAATGTCACTGCTAGTTAGGAATATTTACTATGTAAAGACACTTTGCACAGCTGCCGAGCGCCTTGGGCATTTTGGAGTGTGTTTTAAATCAGATAAATGTTTTATACTAAAATAGCAGAGAGAGAAATACAATTAGAAAAATCTAAAGACTATAAGTTATATTACTGTTTAAATTTGGACTACAAAATCAAAGAACCAAATAAAGCCAATATTTGATGAAAATGTATAGCCTATGACTGCCAACATTAATTGTTAACTATGTAAACCTGTGATGGCATACATATGGCATGTGTGCCCAAGTTGATCAGTGTGTCTGCAGTTGCTGTATCTTATTGGGTGGGACGGAAGTAGAGGGGAGGTGATTTTTTCAGCTCAGGAACCATCATATTCCGAAGCCGAACTCCGGCTGGTGAAATGTAAATAGACAACGGCGCCATCTTGAGGCCATACAGAGAATTTACCAGGAAATTTGAGGTATCAGCCTACTTGTGTTTGTTTTATTATGTTGTTGACTAGAAATTTTACAGAGAACTTTAAAAGTTGATTATTGATGGACACTTGTGTTCCATAACTGTGTCGGTGATCGGTGATGACGTCATCACAACTAGACGACTCAACTACAAAAGCATCATAAAAAGCCATGGTCTGGAAACTGGCCATTAATGAAGATACAGCAATGACGCTGCCATACCGGTGAGGCTGCCTCAAGTTCTCTCAAGTCCTCTGGGGTTTCAGAGCTCCTTGTTTCTCCTCAATACTGGATCGGGGAAACATTTTCTGATCAAAATTTTAGTGGATTTTCACACTGCCATGTGCCAGCAAATCATTGCTTCCATTTACAAAAGGTTTTTTTCCCCAAGTCAGTTGCCACTATCAGTATAAATGTGTACCTTTTTACATGGAGAGAAACAAAACATGTATAAATTCTTGCTTAGATGTGTAACCATACGTATCCTTTAAATAACATCCATGCATACAAAGTGAATGGATGTCTAAAGGGTGAAGTGAGTACGTGCCCCTCTTTTCTTTCCACATAAGACCCATAACATTCCTCCACCTATAGTCTTCTCCGCAACCGATCCCATAAAAAGTAGCAAAACCCCTACCCCTGGATAATTGTTGTGGATAACAGGCACTGTTGCTCAGCTATAGGATCCCCAATGCTAAGGAAGGTTATTGGGACTTGAATGGGAAGGAAAAAGTAACACATTCTTGCTATCCCCTTTGCTGTGTAAGGGATCTGATTAAAATATTAAGTGGGACCCTACACCATTCACCTTAAAGCAATCCAACAAGTATGTTATTTGTTGGAGTTTGTATGTTCATTGACCTAAAAAATATGCCAGGTCCTACACCACTCCAACGTACTGTAACCAATGACCCGAGATCAGGCAATCAGAAAACTTGTAAATGAGAAAACTGCACTATAATTTTATCCTCTCACAATAATGATAACTATTATATATAAGACTAATGATGACTATTATTTTCTCATACAAGCTGGTCTGAATTTAATTCAGTGCAGCTAGTGATGCGGTTGCTTTAACAGACTTTTAATGAGGAGACGGGATCTGGCCACAGTGAATAATGCAGTCCAGCCACATTTTCCTCTTGTAGTTGACATCCATCCCTAATGACCGAAGTTGGCAGAATATATAAAGACAGCGCGACAGGCAGCTCAAAGTGTACTGTCTTCTAAAAGGAAAATATATATATATATATACTACTACCAAGAGGCAGAGAGACATGGGCTGTCAGTATTCTGTCTTTTTGGAATACTGTGAGATAGACACTTCATTTTCAGCTGTCAGGAGCAGTAGAACACGCAGTAAAAATAGACCTGTTTAATCAGTGTATACATTTTCACTGTACTTTATTTATGATATCCTTTGTCTCTTGGATGTCATTTACACAAGCCTGTCTATCTCTAGAACTTCATATTCTCTGAGTGTGTGGGGAATGATTAAAATTGGTTCTGTACGACACAGCCCCTGTCTGTATGTCTAGCAAACATGTGAAACCTCGTCTTTTCCACAGAAAGCACCCCACACTTTGTGTTTTGCATAGATTCACCTGTCATGTTACAGGTTATTAATCAAAAAGCACTTGGATCTTTTGTTTGATGAGATTTGGGAGCCATGGTTATATATAATGAAAGGTAAGTCATCAATATGACCACAAAGACATCTTCATCTTTCAATAAATTAGGCTGCTGTGATTTCCTGGTGTTTTACCTAAGCAAAAGAAAATGTGTAAGCACTATATAAATAAAGATCAAAAACACACTACAAAAACACTACTTTAACTAAGCAAATAGGTACTGGCATTCTATTGGATAAATCGTGGGTTGCTGAGGTTGGTCAGGTCTAGGTTCAGCAACAGTATGTTCTCCAAGAATGAGGTCAGCTGACTACCTGAATATACTGAATGACCAGGTTATTCCATCAATGGATTTTTTTCTTCCCTGATGACATGGGCATATTCCAAGACAATGCCAGGGAGCATGAGACATGGTTGTCACACATGGTCCAGACCTTAACCCCATTGATAAACTGTGGGATGTGCTGGATAGAGATGGTCTAATTTTTGGACTAGCTGACTTTGTGAGCTGATTGCAAAGCCTCTGAAAATGATATCATCACCCAAATTGCTGGCGATTGAGAAAAGGGTTGTGGGAACATATAAAAAAAAAATAGGTTGCTCTAGCACATGTAGTTTCTGCTTCACATTGAACTTAATTCATACAAAAACTATTTGTGTTAGAGCAATACTTTTTTGTAGCATAAGCCTTCTCTACATCTCCAGCAAGTTTGGTGATGATACCATTTAGGGGCTTTGCAATTTTTAAAATCTACGAAATGGTTGCATTAAAAAAAAAAAAAAAAACCAACCATCTCTAGTGCTGGAGAAGGCTTTGCACAGCGGTCAGACTCTACCATCATCAATTCAAAATCTTGGTGAAAAATGAGTGCAACGCTGGATGGAAATAAATCTTGTGACATTGCAGAAGCTTATCGAAACAATGCCAGATTTATTCCTCGGTCCCTCTGGCTTTCTTCACTTAATGACTTCCCCAGTCTTGGTCTGCTTGCGTCAGGCCAGTGGTTGCTGTTGGTACACACTTTAGTACATATTACAATTCACAGAAGATACCCCAGAATGTCACCGAGAAGTCTCAGCGCACTCATTATTGTGTAATTGCCAGCTCCAGAAATGAAGATGTTTTCCGGAGATTCCCAGTAACAGAGACCTCTTCGGATTCCTGTGAGAAGTTTGTATTGTTACAGTGAAATGTCAGCCGTGAGTTTAGATAAATGGTGAGGTCAGAGAGAGAAGATTATTATACATGACATTTCTGCGCTGACCAGTGTTAACCTTTTGTTTGTGTTGGCTTAACTCTCTGCTCTGAAATACGGCAATGTAACAAATTACAACGTTTCTACTTTATCCAATTAAAGTGTGAGGAAACTTTTGTTTAGAGGGTAGAAGTACCAAAAATAACAACTAAACAGACATCAAACACACAAACTTTAAACGCATATGTCAGTGGTGGCCAACTGAGTTGAAACGGCCCTCAGCATCAACAAAGGCCGGATATAACATTTTCGATCTATACTGACTTGTATCAGCATTTTAATGCATAAATGACAGCAGGCAGAGCTATAAGATATTTTAAAGAAGAAGATATTTAAAAACAAAACTTGTTGTAAATTATACTTTAAACATTAAGCCCCCCATACACCACATACAATTACCATGCAATTTCTGTACAATCAACTTTTCTTCTACCAAAACCATGTAATATGAGGACCTTTCTAATCCTTCCAATCACTATGTATTCTATCAGGGAGGTCACTATACTACATAGTTGTTGGTAGATCTGATGGAAATTGTATGGAGGAATCTAAAGGTGTATGGGGGGCTTTAGGGAACACTGTAGTATGGTAATGCACATTTTGTGTCATACATATTGTTAAAGGTTTTATGCCTCGTAGATATCATTAAAGCCACTAATGATATCTATGGGGCACATAACCTTTGATTCAAAGATTCTGTGCCCCTATTCTGAAGCTATGTGCCGCAATATATATTATACAATTATCCCCTGTTCATTGGTGGGATAGTAGGAGCGCTCACCAATCTGCTGATCCCCCACCAACACTAGAGGAGAAGAGAAGAGGCGAGGGACTTGTTCAGGCGCCATATGGGTCACTGATTGGCTTTTACATACGCCTATCACGTAAGTATCTCACCTCTCCTCCTCTTCCCACTCTAAGCCATATGCCCTATGCAATACCAGTTAGGTTTAGGGGGTCGCAGGTTGAGAATGGAGAGAGCTGCCAAAGAATGCCCAAAGGGCCGCATGTGGCCCCCGGGCCGCAGATTGGGCACCTGGGGCATATGTAGTGGGGTACCTGGGAAACACCTTGTTCCATTAAGGCAGGCGTCCTCCACTTTAGGAATCTTCCCCATGATCCATGGGGCTGACCTGTATATAAACTCCCAATTTTGTCTGAGAATGGCCACACTTTCTGATGAGGAGTTAATTGGGCAATTGGTCTGAAGCTGGGGAAGAGGACCTAGCCCAGAGGAGGGCAAACTTTTTGACTCATGGGTTCTTACATTTGATAGAGGGACCGGGGCAAAAGCCTGTTAGAGCCGCCCAGGATATGTGTCCAAAGTCCTTGTAGCTCGGACGGTAAGTTTAAATCCCCTGCCGCTCCTGACAGCCCCATCTCGTCCAGCACTGCCCTGCTAGAACTGCACTGGGCGAGATGAAGCTGTCCAACGAAGATCGGAGCCCCGGCAGCGCAGATTTGCCATTCGGCACTGCTACGGTGTCTCCGATCTGAAGAAAGAGCTGCTGGAGGAGAGCAGACCCCTCCAACCCCCCCCCCCCCCCCCCCCCCGAGTGACGTAATGATGTCACATCGGAGCTGCGTTGGGAGATTCAAAAGTAAATCGTACTAAAACAGTTTTCTATGAATAAAAATGTTTTTCCGTGTGATTACCCAGATGTGCCCCTTTGCAGTTAACCCTCTCTCCCTGGTGTGTTCATCCCGCCAGGAGAGAGAGGGTGCCAAAGGGAATTGTACTGGATACCGTGATAACTGTAAAAAAAAAATGCAAAACCCATTTCCGATTGAATAAAAATGTTATTATAAACAAAATATAAATATAAATACATACTGTTTTGAAATTTATCATACAAAATAAGTATTTTAGAGATTTTATCATTCAAATGATACCTTTTATTTTTTTTTGTAATTTTGTTTTACATAATTGTGTGTTTCAAACATTATTATATTCAGGATGTCTACTAGACCCTTGTACCAACATATTTTGGGAAGTTACAGGCCTACAACATAAAGAAATCCATTTAAGTCTATGGTGTGCTTTTAGTACAGAAATCTGGACCTCAGCAGAGCGCTAGGGAGGTTAAAAGAAGAAAATGTATATAAAAAATTTTTGATAGTAAACTTAAACATTCTATTGCAGGTAAACTACGCCATCTAGGAGACCGAAACAATCATCCTCTAAGAATTTCCTCCACTGATTGCTGGGGATGAGCAGAGGAGAGCCAGAGCATCTAGACACCAAGGGGGAAAAGGGCCAAATTAAAATACTAAATGGGCCAGTTTTGACGCCTGGGCCTTAAGCCTGCCATTGACACCTCGATCTATGGCAGACCTTTAGCAGACTGATTACAGCGTGGTGACGTCACCACGTGTGAGCAGTCTGCTAAATGTTGGACAGGAATCCTGTGTGTTCCACTGACACACAGGATTCCTGTCAGACTGAAGCCAATTACCTCAGAGGGGGAGGAGACTCCCCCTCTGATTTAAGTGTTAACAGCCTGCAGCTGTCATTCGTACAGAAAAAGAACCGGCATGTCGGATCCGTGTGCGATCCGACCTGCCAGCTTTTTTTCAACATAATTCAAGGTGGGCTCCCTCATAGTTGCGGCAGACCAACCTTGATATGATCGGCGGGAGCGCGCACGCAGGTTGGTCTGCTACAACTATGGCCGGGAGTCTGCCCGTCTATGGGGGGCTTTAGTTTGCCCATGTCTGCCCTACCCTAGTCCTACATTGGTGTCCATATACTGTCATTCTAGTGGGGTGGTCCATTCTTCCAAGACCCTAGATCCCACCCTAAATGAAAATGTGGAACTTGACACGCAAGTAGCTGGGCTTATTTTTGATCCCCATATTAAATACGACCTAGTTAGGACTGACTGGTCTGCAGCTTTTCCATCATTGACACAAATGCTAATTGTCTTGTTTTCAGCAACAGTTGAAGCTTATTGTATTTATTTCTGTATCTGTTATTTTTGACCTACAGAAAGTTAAACTTTTCTCTTATGCTCTGGTTCAACTGAGCTGTACACATGTATTACATGTAAACTGTTTTGTAGTTCTGGGTAACTACTTTTGGAATCCAAGATGAAACACCAGCCCTGCTGACATATACACAGCAGAGGCAGAGGGAAAATCTGCCCATGGGCCGTGTGTATATCAACAGGACACAAGCTTCCCAGCTTACATACAAACAGCAGTAGCAGGTTTTGACAGCTCCCCCACCTCCGCTTGCTAAGCTAAGTACATTGCCAGCAGGCAGATAGCAAGTAGTCTTAAGTCAGTGGTTCCCAAACAGAGGGGCACGAAAGTAATGCGGGGGGGGGGGTGCTGGCCCTCATTCTTAACCTGTGTTTGAATGGGGAGGGGGGGGGTTGATAATGTCCCTAAATAGAAAAGGGGGGCCCTGCAAGGAAAGTTTGGGAACCACTGGCCTAAGTAGTCTTCTGGCCGTGGAGGGTCCAGCATTCACATTATAAAGATGCACACGATCTGGGGAAAACTAAATGTACGCCAACCCACAACATGATATGGACAGAAGTACTGGTACGCACCTCTTCATCAAATGTAGGTGTACCATTGAGACATGTTTTCACAGGTATACAAAATCCAGCTTGCGCACAACCTTCAGCAGTGATTACACAGCTATAGTGATAGCAGTGGCCGGAAAGGCCATCAGTTGGTGTATGGGGCCTGAGCAGGGATCACAGAGTAAAATGGAGTCAGTATGAGGGATGGGTGTATAAGTTGTGTGTAGGTGTGCAGCTCTCAAAATGGAGGAGTGTGGCCCCCTGTAACAGACAAATAAGAACAAGGACAGAGGCGCACAACCTAGTACAACAATTGGTTAAATAATGTGGAATAGGATAAGATAAAACAAACTGAAACAAAACAACAGACAAGATACTCACATTGAGAGAGAGAGTTTACAAGGGTGGATCACTCAGGGCCATGTGTTTTCCAGAAGGACCTCACTTCCTGGTTGGGGATGAGATCACTTCCTGCTTACAGATACTGGGGGGCTCAATAGGAACAATGGGACACGTTTCGAGGGGAGGCTCTTTATCAACCAAAATCCAGCACCTAGTGATGCAGTCTGCGTTTACAAACATTTGAAGATGAATGGGTCCTTTACAAAGAGCTCATTCCATTTAAATGCAGTACTATCTCGGCTACTTGCAACCTGCAATCACTTTGTAAACTCTTGTCTCAGCTAGCCATTCCTCCATCAACTGTAAGTGATATTTTTGTAACTGGTATACAATATAGTAGATGTAGATATGTATATATGTAGATGTTATATACAACTGCTCTTACCATTCACATACCTCCCTGATGAGCCCAGGTGGGCGAAACGCGTCGGAGGACCGATCTTGGACTTTTCATGCCAACTTTGCCATTTTTGCTACAGTTGTATTTTTTACTTTCGATTGTAACATGCGTTAATGACCCTTCTATATATGTGTTTTTATGGACCTTGTACCCAATAATTGTTCTCTTCATTAAAAACCATGTTTTATCTACTCCTAAGACTAACTAATTAACACCCACTACCCGGTACCTGCAACTGCCAATTTAGCTGTCCCTATGTATGGGGACAATGGTGAACGTGCTTCACCTTAGGGTCCTATTTCTCAAGTATGAAATTTTTGGCTAGGGTACACTTGACCTTTTATTACGACTACTGGCATACTCTAACCCTATAGTATTATTTTTACATTTTGGTATACAATATATACTTACCTGCATTGGAAGCCTTTCAGAGTCCAGCTGAGCAAACCTGTGTCATGAAATTGCCTAATTTTCTGAAAACATTGCTACTACCTTACATGTTATCTGTTCCCCTAATGACCAGCACGCTGAACCATACAAAGGTTTTCGTTAACTTCTCATTTGATTCCCTCCTACACTATTGTACCTTCTGTCAGGTTTTCCTATATGACGGAACCACAAACAATAGAGCAAAATTAAATGAATCTAATTAATGGGTTTTCCCTGTCTCAGCGTGTGAGCTCAATAACCATCTTGGTGTCATTTAATTGGGAAAGTTGATGTAAAAAAAACTTTGGATGTGACAAATGTTTGCTAACGTCTCCGATACAAAGAGATCATCCAAGTAAATGAACACCTTGAGGCAATTAGGAGGCAGTGAAGAATCCGGGAGGGGATTGATCAGATAACTGTAATGGAAAACGATAGTTCAAAAGAAGTGTTGGTGGTTTTAAAAGGCAAGTAGAGATAAGAGGCCCAAATCACTTTCATTAATTCCTGCTGAAACAAAAAAGGTATTCCTAACAAAGTAATAAAAATGGTAAAGACAACTGTTAAAGCAACTTTTTTATGGGTTCCTATGCTGCATTTAAACAGGGATTTACCAACATGTTGGTTCTCAGTTGTATTGAGCTTTCTTCGAGTGGGATCGATTGGCCATGTTTAATTCTTGACACCATGAACATGCACAGCCATCCATTGTTCATGGATTAAAATAAAAATCCTTAAGTTTTAGGTTTAGACCCAGCTCCTCTGTATCTTTTAAGCACCCCATACACGCTTAGATTTCCACCCGATTTTTCAGCTGATCGACCACTGTGAGCTTGCAGCTCTTCCCTCTCCCTTTGTGCTGTTACAGTGAGCAGAGGCTGCCAGCTCACTCACCAGCTGGCAGCCTCTGCTCACAGCCAAGGTCCCTAGATGCTGTCCACCGGGTCCTCCTAGCAGCTCGGGCCCTGACAGCGGCCCGAGCAGCTAGGGGAACCCGACAGACATACCAAAAGTGCTGGCACATGAAACATTGGGTCACAATCTACACGTGTAAGGGGGGCTTAAAAAACTACAAGTTTTGTCTAGTATTGATCCTGAATATTGAAATCTAAGATCCGGACAGATCACATACACTGTACCTGCCTGGCAGATGCTCTGTTCTCACAGCGCTGAGCCGTTCCGGCGAAGCAGGGGTTAACGTAGTGCAGTATTTTAACCCCTGCATCGGCAGATGTCTGAACAGAGCATCCACCGAGCAGGTAAAGTGTATGCTATCCATTGGAACCGCCGCCAAGCACTGTGCTTAATGTAGGGGGCCCGATGGATCTCCCAACACTGTGAAAACATGCCCTTAGGGCAGTGCTGAAAAGAAGTGGCGGCCACACAAAATATTCACACTTTGGGCACAATTTGGACACTTAGGGGTAAACTCACTTTTGTTGCACTAGATTCAGACATAAATGGCTGTGTTATGAATTATTTTGAGGGGACAGCAAATTTAAACCATTAAACAAGCTGTAAACTAACGATTTAACATTGGATTAGAGTGTAATATCTTCACTGTTGTTGCATTGTATCAGAGTGTCATATCCCTAGTGTTGTTTTACATTCTTCAAACCTTATTCATTGAATAATTGAATTTTTCTTGAATATACAGTACATCCAGAGTATGTAACAAAGGTAGACTCCAGTTGTAGAAACATCTCAAGGATGATCAGGGGAAACAAGATGCACCTGAGCTAAATTTCCAGCTTTATTGAAAAGGCTTCATTTGCCAAAACCTCAAGTTGTCATTATGTGGTGTTGTGTGTATAAATAATTTTTTATTTCATCTATTTTGTAATAACGCTGTAACATTACAAAATGTAAAAAAAGGGATGCGCTGTGAATACTTTCCGGATGCACCGTAATAATATCTACACTTTTCAAAAGCTATTCATTTTTGTGTTAACCTGAATTCAATTTTAAAACCGGAATAAATATTTGCAGCAAAAACAATCTACAATATATAGTTGTAATATGTGTCGTACACAGCTGGGTGCCCTTTCATTATATAACTATGACAAATTGTTTCAGCGACTATTACTTTCCCGTTTCATTACATTTTCCAGTAAATCAGCAGAATCCTAAATGATTACAGAGTATTCACGCTAAACAAGAGCAAAGACTCTGCAAAAACATGTGTACAGATCTATTACTGAGAATGCGTGCAAGCTCCAATAAAGAGAAACTTAAAGCAAAATATAGGGGGGGAGTAGACTCTATTCCTATTGCTTTTTTCATTATCCACTGGGGAGATTTCCCATTATTTCCTGTTGTGTTGGCACTTTGGGCTCTACAGTAAAAAGGTGTTCTTGTTTTCAGTGTCTAGTGATGTAACAGAGCAGTTAAGAGAGTAGTGGACCCGGGAAACCCACTGTGACGAATAATCGCTGTATTCGCCATATACATCTTAACCTAAGCCACAATTACATTTCCCCAGACACTTTATAGTTAATTTCAACCAATTCTCTAGAAATCATGGAATGTCCACCATGCCTGGTCGTGCCCACCTGTGTAAACATCTAGGGGGTCGTAAATGCCCAGAGATCCTACTTCAAAGCATTGGAGTAACCCACTTTATTGCTACCCCCAATAAACCATGTTGTATCTGGTATTCTGAAGAAGAGGGAGGGGGGAACGAGTGGGTTCATACAGAGAACACAGAGAAAGCTGAACCTTGATTCACCTTCGGATTAATGATTGGAGAGATTGCCAATAAAACCATATTTCAATACATGGTAATACATACACTGGTAACTCGCAGAGGTGACTCTCCATAGGAAAATGTATATTTGTAAGCAAGGATGGAATGTGTGTGACATTCCTAAACTGAGATCTCTAAATCAGCATCGTAGCATAACATAAACTATTCATGTTTGGTCTCTCTAAATTTGGGAAACCGTGCTGAGAATGAACATGTGCCCCATATCATAGTCACATGTTCCTCTGGAAAGTTATACATACTCATATGTACATGGCTGTCTGTCCTGTCTAATGAGGGGGCAGTCTCATTAACCAGGTGAGGAGTGTTAACTCCTCCCAGGGAGGAAGAAGGGGTTAAAAGCACCCCCCATCTACTCAGCGATTGTCTTTGGTCTCAAGTCTTTTGTCTTATGTCTGAAATCTGAAGTCTGAAGTCTGAAGTCTTGGATTGTCCTGAAACCGTTTCGCTGACCTCGAACTGCCGTCTTGGTGTTCTGACACCCGCCATTGCAACTCCAGAATTGGACCGCTGGATTACAATATTTGGACTCATTTCTAAGGACACTTCTACTCTGGTAAACTCTTGCCTCCTCAGACAAGTTCTCTTTTTTCTGTTTTTACCCCATTTATTTTACTATTGAAAATCTCTGTTCCTTTGTTAGTTTTGTTACATTTTTCTTTAATATTTTTTGCACGATTTTATCTTTTAAAATAAACGATCTTAATCATTTCGGTCTGTACCTGTTCTGAATGACCCACAAAGAATCTAAGCAACTGGAGAGATGCTACCTAGTGATAGATATTGTTATTTCTAGATTTTTATTTCGAATTAACTTTTCTCCCACAGGGATAGTTTAGTTAGGAGACGTCTGGCTCATTTTCCAGACTGGTGGCAGTGATACCGAGATATATACATATACAATCACCGAGATTGTACGGAGATTGTATAGTGTATTGCATTCACATCCCCTCCAACCAATCGGTTCCCATTTTTGGCCTGTTCACAGTGAGGAAAGCAGACCGAGGGCTCCCAGTGGCTGGGACCGGGACTGCGACTGTGAAGAAGTGTCAAGGATACTGATTGCCGTTTGTGACACCCACCAAGCAACTTTCATCAAAAGGTTTACTAATGAACAAGGTCAGAACTTGGAATGCGGCAAATTCTAACTCAGAGTCTCAGATCAGCCTCAGTACACAGGATTCCCTGATAAGGGCCCTAAGCATTCAGTAACAGGGAGATCTTTGCAGTGTTTGGCAAGTCCTTATTAGTGATGAGCAGCACAGGCAATATTCGAATTCGTGACATTTCGCGAATAATTCTACTAATATTCAATTTTATATTCGGAAATTCGAATATTCCCGGTAATACCATGGATTGTGAAAATCATAATCGCATCGCGAAAATCATTAAAATGAATGGTCACATGCTATGTTTATTTTCGCAATGCGAATATTATTTTCGCAATACATGGCCATATTGCGAATATTCGGAGTTGCGAATATCCGCCGAGATATTCGAGATATTGGCGAATTCTCGAATTGCAGATATTCGCGAAAAATATTCGGCATTCGAATATTCGAGCTCAACACTAGTCGTTATTGTTTCCACTCTTCCTCAGCAGATCTTTTTCTCCGGTCAGCCCACTCCTGGGTCTCCCATGTGCCAGGTCACAGTTCTACTCACTGCACCTTACCACCCAAAATTAGCCAATGCCAGAGCAGAGGTCTTAAGTCAAAATGTGGGCTGTCTCGCTCAGAAGCCACCTGCACGCTTCCTAACTTGATGTGGTACCTTGGCAGGAAGGGAGTCTCTAACCGCGGCTCACCCACACCTTCATCCACTACAGCAGGGCCGCCATCAGAAATATTGGGGCCCCATATTATTATTATTATTAACATTTATTTATATAGCGCCAGCATATTACGCAGCGCTGTACAATACAACACAATATAAAACACAGGTACAAGTAATGGCACAGGAGGAGTAGGGGACCCTGCCCAGACAGGCTTCCAATCTAATAGGTTGGGAAACAAGGTATACAATAGGTGGGGGGGATGGGACTGGCATGGTGGTGATGTTAGGAAGAAGATGGGTAGGAGAGGCTGAAGGGTTTTTAGAGCTTATTTGAAGGTGGCAAAGGTAGGAGCAAGTCTGATGGGGCGAGGGAGGGAGTTCCAGAGAGTAGGAGTGGCCCTAGAGAAGTCTTGGAGCCGTGCATGTGAAGAGGTTATGAGTGGGGATGTCATTAGTAGGTCACAGGAGGAGTGGAGAGGGCGGGTAGGGGTGTATTTGTGTACCAGGTTGGAGATGTAAGTGGAACAGGAGGTGTGGAGTGATTTAAAAGCAAGGAACAGGACTTTAAATTTAATTCTCTGGAC
>CM070036.1:16437571-16473153 GCA_036250615.1 Ptychadena robeensis | reverse complement strand
TGTTCGCGGCCGAACTGTTCTCCGGCGAACAGTTCGGCCCATCTCTAGCTACAAATATGACCTGAAGGTTTGAGAAGTTCGCCCTCCGTTAAAGTCAATAGAGGTTCACCGCAAACATGGGAACGGCGGGTATTTGCAGAAGTTTGATTAACCTGTTCGCACACAGCCACAGCTGATGTTCGGCCGTCACTATTTATATGTAGACAAACTTGTATTACATTGCTGGGAATAGTACCTCTGCAGCCCTTCGGTAGAGAAGATTCCCATGTTGCACCACTGGGTGGAAGCAAAGCTCTAGTAAACTTGCTCCGCACTAATGAGACGCTGCCAATTACACTGGTGCATATGCCATCATGATTCATGTTAACTTTTATTTCAGGATCTTTCCTTTGTGTGGTATGAAAGTGCCTGATAAGATACACTGTCTAATTGCACAACAAATCATTAAATGAAACGCTGGCAAGAAATCCTCCTGTGGGTAATGGGAATATGAAGCGAAGCCTTTAAAGGACCAAGAATCCTAAAACACAATTTCATGATAGCTTTTTCTTGTACAGTCTCAAAGATTCCTCTACTTTAAGATGTACTTTGTTCGCTTTTAAAGTGCACCTGTCACGATCAAAGTTCACACTTTGTGAAAACCAATTTGGCGCACATTACGAAATCACATTGTTATATTGAGTAAACATTCCCTTTGTTGGTGCTGAATTAAAGACAGAGCTCTCTTTTTAGCTCCCGTTTAAACCGATCTAGGTCATGTAGTCTCAGTGACAGTCATTAAAAATCAGTTCTGTCTATTGTCCCAACTTTTTTTTTTTCTCCGTGGCACTTTTTTTTATCAATATAATTAGCATTTTTAAGGAATGGTCTGTGCAGTCCATATCTTTACATTTCAGGTGTAAATAAAATGGGAGAAAGACTTGGAATTTGAGCAGTTCCATAGCTACTGACATACTGTAGTCACATGGTGCTAAAAACTTTAACTCGAGTAATACAATTATAATAGTCCAATCTCCAGGTGCCCAACCTGCAGGCCGGGGGGCGTATGTGACCTTTTGGGTGTTTTTCAGTGACCCCCTTGGTCCTCCACTTGCAGCCCCCCTGCTGATGAGTCTTTGCTCGGAATCTTCTTAGTGCAGGAAGAGGAGGAGAGGTGAGAGGCTTGTTCAGGCGCCATCTGGGTCACTGATTGGCTTTCACATATGCCAATTAGTGATGGCGCGAACCCTCCCTGGGGTGTCCGCGAACAGGGCGGGTCGAACTTCAAAGATGTTCGCCGTCCGCTCTGTTCGCGGACATATTCAAATTCCCCGCCTCTAGGCGGGGAATTTGAAACGGAGAAACCGGATGTGACGTCAGTGATGTCACATCCGGTCCGTGGACCGCAACCTGGAACGCATAGTTCCTGGTTACGGCCGCAGGATGTGACGTCACTGACGTCACATCCGGTTTTTCCGCCGGTCTTCTCACTACAAGACCGGCTTCTGTAGTGAAAAGATTCTTCCCCCGGCAGGATTACACAGGTTGTGATCCTGCCGGAGGAAGAATTTAGACCTTCTTCTGGCCGGCGAACAGTACGGGTCGAACACCCGTACTGTCCGCCGGCGAGGCGAACGGCGAACATGCCGTGTTCGCGGCCGAACTGTTCTCCGGCGAACAGTTCGGCCCATCTCTAATGCCAATTAGTGTGCTCAGCTGGAGTAGTGGGCAGACAGGTGAGTGCCTATGCTCCCACTATATCACCAACGACCGGGGGAGGATTGTATAATATATATTGTGCACATAACCTCAGAATAGGGGCACGCAACCTTTGATAATATATAAGACACAAAATGTGCATTACCACATGTGCATTACATACTACAGTGTTCCCTAAAGCTTGAAGCATAATTTAAAACATGTTTTAACAATAAAAAGTAAATAATAATGTCTTCTAGCTCTGCCGGTTACAAAATGCTTATACTAGTCAGTATAGATTGAAAATGTTATGTGCGGCCCTTTAGTGATGCAGAGGACCGCTCTTGTGGCCCTCCATATCAACTCAGTTGCCCACCACTGGTCTAATCAATATATATACTGCATGCATGTTCTCTCAGTCATTTCTTCCACCATCTCACACATAGTTAAAGCTATAAGGAAATTCTTCTCAAAGTTGAAGACTTGGGAATATACAACACAGTGTCTTTGTTTTGCTACAGTGACTTTCCCCCCTGATTGGTGGTGGGAGAATAAGATTCCACAAAACAAGCATTATTGTCACTCTATTGTCACTCTATTTCACTGTACACAGTGCTGGAGACTAGAGATGGTTGAATAGAGAAGGGTTGTGGGAACATTTGAAGAAAAAGTTTTGCTCTAGCACGTGTCGTTTTTGCATAAATTAAGTTAAAAATCAAAGTCGAAATTCCGATTTTCAAAATTTGGACTTGACTTTGAACTTAAATGATGCAAAAACTATTTTTGTTAGAGACAAACCTTTGTCTGTAGCGTACACCCAACCTTTCTCTACATCTCCAGCAAGTTTGGTGATGATACCATGCTCAGGGGCATTGCAATTAACTCAAAATCGTTGGCGTGGAAAAAAAAAATCGTACATTCTGTTTTCTTATTATCAGGCATTAAGGAGCTTCCAAGTGTTGAGTGCAGAAATTTGAATCCCAAATTTGTATTGCGAATATCGGCACTTCGTGAATTAGCGAAGTTCCCGAACATAGTGCTATATCTTTGTAATATCGAATAATAAACAAGTCGGTAAATCCCTGTTTCGAATGCTGTTACTTCGGATGGGGCCCCTTAAGCCCCATCCAAACTATCAACCAGGGATTGATTCCCCAAAGTGGTACACATGAATTTCCCAAATGATTGTTGAACGTTCGCCAATTTTTGTGTTAGCACGCCACGATCGTTCGTACAATTGTTTGGCAATCTATGCGTGTATGGCAAGATTATTTCTACTTTAAGAAGCAATAAAATATTAAATATGGGAATGGCTAATAAAGGTTTGGAGAGTATTCTTAAATGTCTAAAGCCAGGCATAGACATTTAGATTTGAGGCCGATTTTACTACAGATCGACCATAGTGCATGCTCACGTCGGTCGGTCGGCTGCACAATCGGCCGCAAATCTAAGGCCTGACCTGAAAGCTACATTCAGAAGGGAAATCGATCAAGGAATCTACGTCCAAATAAGTTCCGGCATCTCTGCACGACCGGCCGTGTGTGATTGATCATCTGCAGCAGAATCAGGCACAGAACAAAACATCTATGCCCAGCTTTACAATTATATTCCATGAAAAGACATAAGCTCAGAATAGACGGTATGATTTCCCATCGACTGCCGAGCCGACCTAGCGGGCGTAATGACGTCATCACACATGGCCACTAGTGCCGAGAATTGCCCGGCACCCTTTGTGTGCCGCCCATTACTTCAGCTGGGGACAGCCATCCCCATCCAAACTAATGGGATCCAATCTGAATGATCAGATTTTTGTCAATATGACCCGTTGGTGAACCCGATTCTCTGCCAACAGCTGATCGGATGCGGGAAAGCGCACGGCATCCAAACGGCTTTTGAATCGGGCAGGAATCGGCCCGTCTATGCCCAGCTATACAGGGAACACAACGGACAGGGCATTTTAATTCAATGTATTAGGTGTGTTCCTTTTCATAACAATACGAGAACCCCTTACCTGTCACATATGATGCCACTTCTAAGCTCCTTGCTGTCTCACATACAAAAAACCTAATATATGAAATTGTCATTATTTCCAAGTCATCCATCACGTTCATACTGGACCGGTGAGAGTTTGGTAATATATCAAGCCGCAGTAAAAAGCTTCTGTCAATGTTAAAGGCAGTATTCTTTAAATTCTGGATTGGCAGCCAAACTAGGGTGTTAATGGTGGGTTGTCACATGACTTCTCTCTAAACTTAGTCTAGTTTGTCAAGTTTGTTTTTTCTTTTTAGCTTGGTAACATTGTTTTCCTTGAGAACTTATTTTAAGAATTTATCATATTCATATTCCAATTTGGGTCCAGTTTAGGAAACAGTGGGGCACTTTCATTGTAATAATTAGTTTTATCCTTTTATTATGCAAAGTGTAAATAAATAAAAAAAGGGGGGGGGGAAGGGATTTGGGTTTAAGATATAGAGTGGAAAGAAAGTTAAAATGAGATACTTATCATATATTAAAATTAAAAATAAAACAGAAAACATCCAAAGTATTGATAGGGGGGGGGGGTCGTTCTAAAAATGTTTTAATAAAATGTTTTTGAATATGATTAAGAAATGAACGAAACTATGATAATTGTAAGGATTTTTTACTAAAAGAAATTAAATTAATGTGAGGCTCACTGTTACAAACAGAATGTAATAAAGAATATTCTCTATGTGTCCAAACCCTAGATTTGGACACATTGGACCTGCTTTGGAAGGTGGATGAGCAAAGGAGCACAAATAATTAAAAAATTCAGAAAAGAAAATTCAGAAAAAAAAATCAGAAAAAAAAATTCAGAGCACAAAGAAAAAAAAAGACATTTACCTTTAAAATTTTGAAACACCCGCCCGCCGTAGTGACGTCATCGCCAGACCAGGAAGAAGCCGGAGCAGGAGATCAGAGACACTGGGGACCACGCTGGATCCAGCTGCCGATCGCTCCCGCTGTGCATTTCTGCTAGCCGGATAATTTTTTGAGTTGGATCGGATCCATGGATGGCTCCGGTCCAATTCAAAAACAACTTTAAAAAAAAGTTTGATGAGGATCGCTCCTGCAGCGCAGTGTCTCTTTGCCCGAACCCAGTTCGGGCATATCAATAGTTGCAGCGTCAGTTTGCCCAAACTGGGTTCGGGCATAGCGCTAGGGAGGTTAAAATTTAAAAATAAAACGGAAAACATCCAAAGTATTGGTGGGGGGGTCTTTCTAAAAATGTTTTAATAAAATGTTTTTGAATATGATTAAGAAATGAACGAAACTATGATAATTATAAAGAGGGGGCTGGATGATGGGGAAAATATTTATTTTTGAATAATACAAGATTTATAAAAATTATCTCGTATTGAGATTTTTTACTAAAAGAAATTAAATGAATGTGAGGCTCACTGTTACAAACAGAATGTAAAGAGAGTTTGGAGTTCAAGTGATACCGTTTATTGGCTAACTGAAGTCATTAGAGAAACAAGCTTTCGGGATATCGCAGATCCCTTCTTCAGGCTAATACCTGAAGAAGGGATCTGTTCTCTAAGGAGCCAATAAACGGTATCACTTGAACTCCAAACTCTCTCTATTTATCGATGGCTAACACGGTACAACACTCTACTAAACAGAATGTAATAAAGGATATTCTCTATGTGTCCAAACCCTAGATTTCGACACATTGGACCTGCTTTGGAAGGTGGAGATAGGACTGGGAGAAATCGATCACAACAGGTATCTATGGAAGAGATATACATCAAAAGGTAACATTGTACCAATCAAAGTGATACTTATTTGCTTTCTTTTTTGTTTATAGTGCAACATTATTTCCTTGATAAAGCCATTCGGCGAAACATGTTGGAATTTAAAGCACTACATATGGAGACATGGATGTTTCCTTATAAACAATTTTTGTGAAGGGGAAAACAGGGTGTTCCAATTTGTGGGAGCCCCCTTTTTCGCTCTAGAATTTATTGTACATTGTCCTTTTTAAATAATGTTTTGGAGAATTTTTTATGAACTTTGAATAAAATGTGAAAATGTTTTTTGATATATGAGTGTTCTTTTGAGACTCTTCATACATTAAGGAAATCATTTCTAGTGTTGAGCTTGAATATTTGATTTTCGAATATTTAGCTCGAATATCGCTATCTGGCCATTTCGCGAATATTCGCGAATATATCATCGGATATCTGACGCGATCGCGATTTTTCACGATTTCATTGCGAGTTTAGAATCGCAATTATATAATCGCAATACATTGCCATGAATGGGATCGCGATTATATAATCGCAATTCGATTTTTTTTAAACGGAAATGACGGATATTCTCCCAGTCGAATATCCGTGCTCCATTGATTTGCATGCATTGCGCATATTTGATGGCAATTGTGTTAGATCGCAATTCATGTCGTAAGTGCGGATATTCGAGATTACGAATGTGGAATAGAATATTATGGCGGATATTCGCGAAATTACGCAAATCCGAATATTGCCTAGTCGCTCATCACTAATCATTTCTTCTTTTTTTGTTTCTTTCCCTTGGAAAACCCTGGTTGCCTTAAAAAGCAACCTTTTTTGCTCATTGGTTTTTTGTTATTGTTTTATTAATTGATTTTTAATTCATTGCTTGCAAATTTTAGCAGGAGGACAGAAAGAACTTACTTGACATAGAAACTGTGATAGTAGAAACTGTATTCTTCATTCACTTTGGTTGTCAGTGCAAAACAAGTCCACTAAAGCCATAGACTATCCATACACTTATCCACTTTTGCTCGATCCATTCTCAATTTGTTAAACTTTAGCAAGTTTAATATAAAACGTTAAGCTGGCCATACACCTATATATCTCTGTCAGATCTACCAACAACTATGTAGTGCCGGGTCCTCTGCGATTGAACAAAGGTAGACTTGATTGTTTAGAAAATCCCTCATATAACATGGTTTTGGTAAAACAAAAGGAGATCTAAAGGAAATCTGACAGAGAGATCTAAAGGTGCATGAAGGTGTATGTATAAAGCTGGGCATAGACGTGTTGTTTTCTGTCCGATGCTGCAGCAGATAGACTGTGTGTGTTGACGCACCCTTTGTGTGCTGGCCATTACTTCAGATGGGGTCTGGTGTCCCCATCCAAAGTATTGGGATCAGCTAGGAATTTACTGGCATGTCCCAACGCGCCCAAACACAACCCCTGTGTTAACATAACACATAACTTAACGTCGTGGGAACATAGCCCTAGGCTGCGTCTACACTATGGATTTCTGTGCGGTTTTCCTGCGCATAGACCGCAGGGAAAACCGCACAGTGCAGCCTCCCCTTTTATCTCCTATGAGAAATGACGTGCCAGTCTATAACGGTGAGTCATGACTACGTGAGGAGGCAGCGGGAGCAGATTCACAATGCCCGGGCCAGAGTTTGGCGCCCATGGTTTAGAACTTCAGGGAATAATACTATATATTGTACCTGCAAACCCAACAATTTAGATTTTAACCTCCTGGGCGATATGCCCGAAGCCAGTTCGGGTGCAGTTTGATCATGAATCAATCGGGCACAAATGCCTTTCCGGCCCTGTGTCTTTGGCGTCATCCGTGACGCCGAAGGGGACGGGGGGGCACGCCATAGACCTCCATGTTAATGGAGGGTGCCGCTCTTCTCCCCACATACCACCGGCATCTAATTGACACCAGCGGTGTGTAGAGGGCTGGGCAGAGAGCCGACAATCAGGGGAAACGGTTTTTCATGCCATAAAAAATGGTGCGAAAAGCCCGTAACGCCCAGGGGCTTAATCCAGCTATTATGTTGTGAGGACAGCAGAGTATGCTGAGGCCTGTGGTTCTGTAGTGTCCTGGGGTGCCATGTAGTGCATCTACTCACAGGATCAGATTCTTTAGAAGGATGTCTTCTGTTCAAACACTGACACGAAGCTCACACACACAATAAAGGAATGTCCACAAAGCTGGTAGGGGGCTATGTACAGGATTATGCACACCCAATCACCAACTCCCAAGGGCAGAGATAGGGTCCAAAGCTTAGGAAAACTATGTTTCAGCGTTGTTACCAGTTGCTGGGATGTGGACAGAGACTGTTGCTCTCACCAGAATGAAGTAAAGTCCTAAAGAAGGATGGTGGGTGGCTGCATGCACTCAGGAGGAGGGGGCTGCTTACAGCCCAGAGACTGAGAGACTGTGTACTCAGGTGGACTGTACATTCAACAAAAAGTGCGTCTCAGAGCAAACAAAAAAAGATTTATAAAGCCTGCCATACACACAACGATCCGTGGCCGATTTTGCCGCTGACGACGGGTGCGCGCTCACGGGGGTGCCCACATGGGGAGACAGATACCTGTCGCCCCACAGCTCGGCCAGCCAGATAACGGACATGTCTGATGTTCTCTGGCCGATGCCATTAACTTCCGGCGTCTTCATTGAAGGTAATGGCCGGCACACAAAGGGTGCCCGCCGATGCTTACAGCTCGGGAATGCAGCGTGATGACATCATCACGCTGCACACCACAGCTGATCGCACCAGCTCGGCACCCACTCGGTGGGTGTATGGCAGGCTTAAGTATAGACATTAATTACGACTTGAATTGTATATACTCTCCTAATAAAGTCTAACACATTGATGAAATGTTTATCATAGAGAAAATAGATTAAAGTGGTGCCAAGTAGCAGATAGAGGGATAATAAAAGATCAGAATAATGATAGCTTTAGTCTTTCAAGGTTCTTATTCCATAATAGTTTTTTCATGCAAGGCTTACAGTTGTGTATATTTAGATGTTTATGGGCCTGAAATATCGTGAGGAATTGAGTGGAATTCCATAGTGAACTGCGACCCATTCATTTTCTAAATCTTTCCAGCATTCCCTTAACCTGCTATCCTATTCTCCATTGTAATTGCCGTATAATAAGCGATGCAGGTGTAAGAATAATCATTTTAATTTCTGCTCTGTGCAGCTGCATTGTTGACCTTCTATTTGGATATTGAATCTCAACTCATCGAATAGGTACAATTAACTTACAGGGTTGGGGGTGGATCCACCTTGGCACATCACAACACGTTTAAACTTATATAATGATAATGCATCAATTTTATTGTTATTCCACTTTGAAAGATAGACTCACCACCAGACTTTCACATACACAGACTTCTTCGGTCTACAGTTATAGCAAATTGGTCTCCCCAGTGCTCCCTGGTCTCCACGCCTCAGAGGCACCATACTAAAGGAGGAGATTCCAGGGGGAGTCGATGTGCCAATGTATCTGTCAATGTGTAAATAAAGATTTTTGGACTTTTATCCACGTGCTGAGCCTCTACAGCAGTGGTGGCCAACTGATTTGGTATGGAGAGCCACCAGTGGGGCCCTCAGCATCACTAAAGGGCTGCGCACATCATTTTCAACCTATACTTACTGACTAAAGCTAAAAGCCTGTTTGTTTTTTTATAACAAAACTTGTATTAAATGATACTTCAAGCATTAGGGAACACTAAGATGGTAATGCACATTTTGTGTTATATACATCATCAAAGCCTCTGATGATATCTATGGGGCACATATCCTTTGATTCAAATGTTATCTACCCCTATTCTGAGGTTATGTGCCGCAACATATATTATACAATCACCCCCTGTTCATTGGTGAAATAGTGGGAGGCAATCACCAGTCTGCTGATCCCCCGCCAACTCTAGAGGAGGAGATGGGAGGCGAGAAACTTGGTCAGGCTCCATCTAGGTCGCTGATTGGCTTTTACGTATGCCTGTCACATACAAGTTTATCGCCTCTCCTCCTTTTCCCACTCTAAGAAGTTTCGGGACGAGGACCTGTTAGCGGGGGACGGCAGACAGATCAGTTCCTATGCAAGTGATGGTGAACCTATGGCATGCATGCCAGAGGTGGCAATTAGAGCCCTCTCTGTGGGCCTGCGAGCTGTCAGCCATAACAGAGAAAAGAACTGCAGCCTATTGGCTCTCAATGCTGTTCTCTTCCCCTCTCCTCTGATTGCACACAGCGCCCTATACCCTCTCCTATTCTATCTTATAAGACAGTAGACTGTGTGTATATGATGTGTGTGTGTAAATCAGGTTAAATTGCCATGCCGACACTTTGAGATAAATAAATGGGGTTTGGGTTTCTGTTTGGGCACTCGGTCTCTAAATGGTTCACCATCACTGCCCTATGCAATAACATCTGGGGTTTCAGGGGCCACAAGTGGAGGACTGAGGGGGGCTGCCGAAGAATGACCAAAAGGCCGCATGCAGTGCCTGGGTCGCAGGTTGGGCACCTGAGCTCTACAGTATACTTGTGTTATTTATTGTTACCAAAATGCAAAATGAGCCAACAGAAGAAATAATTTTAAATCAATTCAATGTTTGCCTCCAGAGCAGCATCAGTTCTAATAGGTACACCTGCGCAATGTCAGGGATACTTTATAAATTGTGTATGATCAAGTTGATATTTCTAAAATGTAAAAGAGAAAAAAACAATCACTAATAAGATTAATCTGTAAATGTAATAATTAAATGAAAAAAGACCTACTAACAACCAATTTTAAAAAATTTACAGCCATGTTGAAATTTTTTTATTGCTCATGCTAGTATCTGACGGTTTTTCTAGGTATTTAGATTAGTATGCAATCGTACAAGTATGCGCACCATAGTACAATTGATTGTGTTAAAATTTATCACACTGAGTGATGATATGATCGCTTGATATTAGACAAAGAAATCGATCTGTGTGTGGCTAGCTTTAGACTTGCTCCCAGTTTTAAGGGCCCTTTCACAACAGCAGTGTTGTGACGTTGCAAACTGATGCAGACTTGCATTAAATCTAGCGCTGACGTCACATGCTCACGACCATCTAACTAGCAGCCATCTGATGCGGCCACCGCGCAACCGATCTCGCTTGAAGACAGGTCTGTCGAACAGGTAACGGACATGTCCATAAATCCTGCTTGAATGTCATTCCTTTGGATTGGGAACCTCCAAAGGATTGACTGGGAATTTGGCATCTAAAGTTGTGTGCCTCGATTCCCAGTCCAAACGATGTGCGCCTGAGTACAGCATTGTGACGTCATTGTGACACCA
The DNA here is from genome assembly GCA_036250615.1 of Ptychadena robeensis. Taxonomy (NCBI): domain Eukaryota; kingdom Metazoa; phylum Chordata; class Amphibia; order Anura; family Ptychadenidae; genus Ptychadena; species Ptychadena robeensis. The sequence goes on along the minus strand of CM070036.1, from coordinate 16,462,381 downwards.
ACATATGGCGCTCGAATGGTTCATCTGTGGAGTGCCCGTTGCAGAGTGTATGGGCCTGGCCTATCCATCTTCTCATTCCTAATATCACCAACCTGATTATCCCACCCCCCCCCCACACCTATTTTATACTCTGTTCCCCAATAGTAATGAGTGGCATAGGCAATATTTGAATTCACAATATTTCGCAAATAATTCTATATAAATAATATTCGATATTTGAAAAAAGGAGTGTATGGCCATGTATTGCAAATATATATTCAAACCTTTAAAATTAATGGTCACATGGGGTATTTATCGAATAGCCGATATTCATCGAATATATTGGCAATTCGAATATTCGTGCTCAACACTATTCCCAACCTCTAAGATTGTAATCTCAATTGGGCAGGGTCCTCTACCCCTCCTGTGTCATAGTTTGTGTCTGTATATTAACTTGTTCATCCCTAATTTGTTGGCGCTTTATAAATAAATAAAACAGTTAATACTACTATCTTGCAAGTTTGGGGCTACATTTATACAGAGTAAAGCTGGGAATAGATGGTATGATTTACTGTCTATTCCTTATGCGATTCTCTGCACTAGGAGCGGTGTGATGACGTCATCACACCCGTCCACTAGTGCCGAGAATCGGACGGCACTCTTAATGTGCAGCTCATTACTAGTGATGAGCGGCATAGTCAACATTCGCATTTGCGGCATGCCGCAAATTTTATGGAAAACATTCGGAAAATATTCGCATTCAGCAATATTCAGGGTTTTTTTTTACTGCGAATATCGGCAGTTTTTATTGCGAATTTTGCGCGTACAATATATGTTTAAAAAGGATGCGAATTGAAATTTTCGCAATATTTGCATCACCCCAATATTCATTTAAAAAACTGTTGATGGTGTTGCTAAGCTCTTGTTGCAGCCTTCCCATTCGTCCACTTGCATTGAGAGGCATGTGTAATGGAAAAAAAATACGAATATCCAGAATTGCGAATATTCGGCAATATATTCACCATCTTCGCGAATTTCTGAATTGCCGATATTCGCGATTAATATTCGGAATCCGAATATTCGCGATCATCACTACTCATTACTTCGTCCCCAGCTGATTGAATGGGATCGGGCTAAAATTTACTGTCCTGTCGGATAACTGTGCAATCCGATCCCAATCCCAATCCTTGTATGTTGCTGCGACCTATTCCTGCATGACCCGATCCTTAAGGGATGCGGGAGCGTGCACGGCATCGGATTGGGGATTGGATCGTGCAGGAATTGGACCATGTATGCCCAGCTTTAGGGATTTGGTCTTGATTAATGGTGTCCTCAATTCAAAGAAAAACAAGCATATAAACTGTATTGCCAAAAGTATAGGGACACACCTGAACATTTTTTAATTCAGGTTTTCTAACTGTATAAAGTCATGCACATGAAGACTGCTTCTACAAACATATGTGGAGGGTTGGTTAGTTTCAGTAGCTCAGTCAAGTCTGCGTTTGACAGATGCCAGAAGAACGTTACTTACCTGACGGCATTATAGCAAGTTTGGTGAAGAGGAATTATGGTTTGGGGTTTCAGGTGTTTGGCTTGGACTTTGTTTCAGTGAAAATGATCCAAATGCTCTGAAATCTGAGTTTTATTTTCCCAACTTTTTGGGGATAGCCCCTTCTTCAACATGACCAACATGCCCAGAAAGACATAAGTGGTTTTGGAGTGAAGAAACTTGTATGGCATAGTTAATATCAGCCACTTTTTTTTGCATTCCACCTTAAAAATAAAAATGAGCCTCTTATGTGCTGATGATTTTGTGTTGGAAAGTATTCGTTTATTTTGGCCCTGCTGATTGGTTACTGCAAAGAGCTAGAAATCTCATAATTCAGAAAACTTTTTTCACAAAACAAGAGTCCCAACCAACTGATCAAGACAAGTAGGGGTGGCCAAACATAGGGGACTTAACGTGGCCCAGAGCTATCGAGTAGAACCCACACAATGATAAAATAAAAAACAACTTTATGGTAAATCTCACACATAATCACTGAATTGATTAAAAATATTTAAAAGGGTTGGACAATAAGTCCTAGTAGCATAGAGCTGGTACTAGGGGGTGATACTGCACCTCGGGGAGCTATTTTCACCAGCCCAAATGGGAAAATGTATACAATATGTGATTTTTGTAGAATACCTATAGTAAGATATTTGCAATAAGAATATCGATTGAACAGTTTTATCTTCATTCCGTGATGACCGATAAATTCGAATTGGTCTTACTGGGATGACTTTTTTTAATATAAACTACTTTATGTAGGAATACACACTGATGTGCCTCTTAATATTATCTCTACTTTGTTTTGATTGTATTTATCTGGATTACCCTTATATTGATCCAACCATTATCCCCACCTGAGAAGGCCAGACATCTTTTTGGCGAAATGCGTCAAGGGGCCCACTGGGGGGCTATGGAGTGGTGGGTGCACTAAGGGAGAGTGCGGTGCCCCTCCCCCCTGACTTTAAGTATCATGCCTACAATATGTATATCAATTTCTCTGATTTTATATTTTTTTAATCTATTTATTCAGTGATTATGTGTTAGATTTACAATAAGTCTTTAAAAGGTTGTTTTTGATTTTCTAATCATTGTGTGGGTTCTACTCAATAGCTCTGGGCCATGTTAAGTGCCCTGGGTTTGGCCACCCCTACTTGTCTTGACCAGTCGGTTTAGACTAGTGATGGCTGAACATTGGCTGTGTCCGTTCGCGAACAGGAGGATCGGGCTTTTAAAAAAGTCAACCGTCCACCTGTTCGTGGAGAACTTCAAATTCCCCGCTTGTTGGTAGGGAATTTGAAAAGGAGCTATACCGGAAATGACACGCAACGTCACTTACGGTATATGGAACGCAAAGTTCCTGGTTCCTAAACCGGAAGTGATGTCGGTCGGACGTCACATCCAGCCTGTGCCTGGTACAATACTAGAGATCGGGTGTCTCTACCCGGTCTATAGTAAAACTAATTGTTCCTCTGGACAGACCAGGCGCAGAAAGAGAGGAAGAATAATAGATACCCGTACTTTTCGCCAGCAAGAAGAAAAGCGAATATTCAATGTGGACGGTGGACGATTCAGCCATCACTGGTTGGGACTCTTGTTTTGTGTAAATAAGAAATTATGGGAATAGTGGCCAACAATACCGTGTTTACATAGGTTAAAAAATCTACCTTAACATTTTTTTGTATATTCATCTGTACATACTCAATGGACTCCAAACCATGGATCGTAAAAAATCATGAAATCCCTTTCTTGATAGGCAGCAGTGTTGTCTTCTCCAATGTCATTGGTACCTGAATGCTCGAATCACTGTATATACACTATAATTGCGCCCTCAATATGAGTAATACCAAAAAAAAGGACCACCAGACTTTGTTCCAATGAACCGGAATTTTATTCCATCCATATACATGCATAGTAACAACATTTGTTGAGAAATTCTTTCTATCAGAAGTAGAACTTTTTCTCTGTGATCACCAGTCGCAGTACTGTCACATTAATAGGTACTGTAAATATATATTACATTTGAATTTGATTCATACTTGCAGCATTGTGTTTAGGGTTAAGATTGTAAGTTGTATCTTCAAAGACAAAACTGGCTGTCCACAGTTCATATCTTACAATACTGCTTCCGGTAATTTTGTTCATTCGTTATAAAGTATTGCATTTAACAGCAAAGATTTTTTTCTCCTCTTAAAAATTCAGACAAAGATGCATCAGCAAAGGAAAATACAATTACTATACAAGAAAAGAAAAATTGTCCATCTTCATTTAACATACAGATTTTTTTTTTTAATTTTCAGATCGAAAAGTGAACAGGAACAGACGGCTACATACAAATGCAAAGCCTAATTACTAGATCCGTGTGTCTGCTCAAATATAGCTGCGAGGCCGGTGTGTTGGCACAGGTTTTATTGCTGCTTTGCAGCGCAGTGGTTTAGAGTGCATTATCCTGTCCTGTGCATTGTCCGCATGGAGTACGTAGGGTTTTATATATCATGATACTTTACGAGGCCATCAAATGGTCACTAGTAACATAGAAAGCTCTTATAAATTAACAGATATGGGAGTCATCACTTTAAAGTAAAATTTCAAAGTAGCCTGGTTCCCGACAACTGTCTTGTGTATTGATCTTGAAAATCAGGCATTTGCCAAAACACTAGTGTAACTTTCAATGTTTGAGAGCTGGTAAGGGGTTCCTTAACCAAGGGGCTGTCAATGTTTGAGAGCTGGTAAAGGGTTCCTTTACCAAGGGCCCCTTTTATAATATCATAATAATAATAATAAGCAATGACTTTGCTTCTTTTGCCTTCTTTTACCAAAAATCTACCAAAACAGCCACCAGATGAGGATTTCCATGGCTCGTCCCACATACACTGTCTATGGAAGAGATCAGCCTGCATATGGGGTAGTGCTGTTATCTATTAATCCTTGTTTTAAACCTATACTTGGATATGAGAAGATGAGTTTTTAGATGGTGATGCTATTCTTTTCAACTTGATTGTCTCTGACTTACACCACCACCAATTATTGTCCATATGGACACCCATCGTTAGCAAGTCATTTGGAGTGGACATTTTATACAGAAGATTAGGTTTCACGTATAACGGGGGGAAACTCTATGCTAGGTTTAGATTTAAATAAACATTAGTGCAATTCTTATAGTTCAACTATGGAGGCAAAAAATATTTGGGGTGTGAACTCTTCTCCCCCCTGCTTATTGTAATAATTCATTTCTACAAGGGGATGATAAATAGGAACCACAATCCTGATTAATGACTAAAATCCATATTGGTCATGGTTCCCCAGCATTTTTAAAGAGTTATAAAATAATCAGGCAGCGAAGTGAAGCACCTTAAAAAAAACTAGCCAGTAAGGTAAGTATTAGAGATGGTCGAATTTTTGACAACCATTTTCACAATTTCAAGAAGGGTTTTGGGTATACTACAAGAAAAAAAAGTATGGCTCTAACACAAATAGCTTTTTAAATAAATGAAGTTCAAAGTCAAGTAAAAATTTCAAAAGTTGAGACTTCGAAAACTACATGTGCTAGAGCAAACAAATTTCCCCCAATGTTATCACAGTCCATATCTCCAGCAATTTTGGTGATGATACCATTTTGAGAGGCTTTGTAATCAGCTCACATCTTTCAGCATCTTTCTCCTGCTGCAGCAATGGGGCATGCTCCAGCTGATTGCATTAATCTGTGGGCAAACTGCCTGCAAGCAGAAGGGAATCCACCCAGCCATGTGCTGGCATGTGCCATGATTCCCTGTGCTGAATCAGTTTTGGACACATGGCTTAACTGTCATGTAAATATGCCTCAGTGACCTCTGTAGAAGCCAATGTCAGGGAGCAATTCCTCTTCAATCTTCATAAATTTTTTCTCAGCAGGTCAGCTCACCCTGCCCCCCTTCCAGAACTTTGAAAATCAGTTTGTGAGGTAGTTGACCTTATATCATTCTAATAGACAACAACCCAAAAAGCAACTGGAGAACACCTAATGCAGAAATGGGCAAACTGGGCCAGATCTTGTAATCCGAGCTGTTGTGAACAGTCTGTCTGGGTCCCCTCCGTTTGTTCCCTGCAATTAGCATACATAATGCAATGAGATCTCTGCTCATTGCTGTGAGCGAGTGGAGGGGAGCCAGAGAATCTTGTCACCAAGGTTTCTGCATTTTGACTGAAAGTTACGTTTATTACTTATTAATATTACATTTTTTTTCTCCTCCTTGCCAGAATGATAAATTGATTAAAAAAGATTACAATGTCGCTGCCACACATCATCAATGAAGCGGGGACATAAGGAATTAGGACGCCTATACTGTGTGGCCAATACAGGCACGTGGTCCGGCCCCACTTATCAAATTTAAAAACTCGCTGTGGCCCACAAGTCAAAAAGTTTGCCCATCCCTGGTCTAATGTCACATTTACATTGACGCCAGCAGTGGAAACGCACTGTGTGAATTAAGCTGGGCATACACGCCTCAATTTTGTAATAGATTCGAGCACTATCGATCACGTTCACGACGCTCGATTGTGCTCAAATCTATTACAAAATTTTAGCCATCCAACCTTCTTTCGAACTATTATCCATAAAAGCGTCTGATATCGATGACACAACAGTGCTGCGCCTCAATATTGTTGAAGCTCGAACACAGCATGATGTCATCTTGCTCCGCTTGGCTGGGCATCAGTCTGATGGGAATCTCCCCATGTATTCCCAGCATTAGACTTGTCTGCTGTCATGGGGAGCTTCTGAGTTACTGGAAGGAGGAAAAGGGGAGCTACAAATTTACTTAGTAGGGCAGTAAGGTCATAGGCTGCTGAGAGCGCAACGTAAAGGACTTATTGTTTCTGCTTTGAACCCCTTTTTGAAATCTTTTACTGCTTGATAAGTGAATTTAGATGCTTAAATATCCATACTCTAGCCATAGGTTAAAGGCTTTATAAGCTATATAAGTGCTGAGCTGAAAAGAAATGTATTTATTTCCCATGTATAACTCTGCTTATCCTGTACCATGACCCTCTTAAAAATAGTTCATGGATAACAAAAAGCTCACTATGGCAATACGCAGGCTTGTTGGATAGCATTGGAAAGGCTGTGTTGTGGCGTCCTTTAGGCAACGTTCTGTCAAACCTTCCATCAGGTCTCCAGGGTCAGGCTCAGCCTGATCGCTGGAGCTCATATTAGTCGTGAGTTTCCACAGAAAATGCTTAGCTAAGCATGCAAGTGTACAAAGCCACTGGGACCAATACACTGTAGTTAAATCATTTCTATCGGGTTGCAGACCACCTGGGTTGCTGACCAAACATATTACAATGCGATTGTACAATCATATACTTATCTACCAACAAATAAGATGTTGAAGGCCTTACCTTGAAAAAAAAATCCATTCAACTGCTGTACAATCAGGTAGGCCAATGCTCTAAGGAGCTTATGGTACATCTAAAGGACAATGTACAATCGGACTGTAAGATGTATGGCTATCTTATCAGGTGTCAGCTATATTTCTGCAAAGACTGCTACTGGTTCTGCAACAGCTTAGGAAAGGAAATCCATATACACAAGTGCTTCTGAAGCTATTCCTAATATGTCTTCTTTTTTTTCTCTGCAATGTTGTGTCTATATTATTTAAAATCTACTATACAGGTGCAAACCATATGTGCTACACAATAACTATACAATAACATTACAAATGACTTTAATATAAAGTTCTTTAAATAAAAAATAACAGAACCACAGCTACAGTCGCATCCAACAGCAACCGCTGCCCTGGCAGGCGCGTCGCTGCAAATGAACGGGCTCAGGAACAGGAGTCGCTGCTGGGCGCAAATGTATGAACGATGCTGGTAAAATAAATAATAAGAAAAAATGGCACCAATAATACACTTTTACGCATAACTGTTATGGAATTACACCTTAAATCTTCAAGTCATTTCAAATGTACGGATATCCTGATTGTCCGGATGTCAATTAAGCAGCATCATCGTTTGTTTTTTTTGTTTTTTTTTCTTTTATTCTGACTGCAGGAAACAAACATACTTGACGTTGTAACAAAACCTCCAGGTGTGACTGTTCACTTGACATGTTCGGCAGCATGTGACGAGCAGTAAAACTTTTTGTGAGTAATAAAGTTTGAAAGATTGTTAAATTGGATGTCGCAGAGGCGGCAATACTTCCCGCCGGCTGCAGCTGCTCCAGATCCGTTCACGTTTTTCGTTAGGCCAGACGCCTGATCCTCAACGGTCGGGGCTGCGGGAGAAACGTTTTCGTTAGCTGCCGGAGGTTTGTCGGGCGCCCAGGAAGGTGATTTACATCCATCTTCCGCTGGAGGATTCTGGGAAAGGTTCTCTTGCTGAGAGTTTACAGCGGGCCGATCCTCCTGCTTAAGTCCACCGTTCACTATTACCATGCCTCGGTTTTTTGGCAAGAGCGGGAGCGACTCTTTCTTCAGCAAAGAACATCCATTTGAAGGTATCTGACTTTTGGGAGACTCGTTTCCTACATTTGTGCTTTGATCTAAATCCGCGTTGTGTATTACAAGAGACCCAGAAATATAATCACTTGGCTTGATTCCATAATATGGAGAAAGCTGATCTGCGCCTTTCGCTTTTTTTATTGCTCCCGGGTAAAGGCATTGTGAAAAAAAAGCATTTTTGTTTTCCTCTTTTGTGGCGATAAGCTGGGCTGCCTCGCTAAAGACTTTAAGACCTTGAAGAGTCGCTAAGTGAGAAGAGAACAAGTTCCCGTTTGGTGAGGACTGTTTTGAGGTCCTGTTCTTTTCACATTTTATGGAGCTCCTGTCAAAGTTGGCTTCTGGGCTGTTCCTTTCGCTCTCGGGGTTGGGGAACACTTTGCTCTCTAAGTTTCCTATGTCATTACGTTGGCTTGCTGTCACGGGACAGAAGTTCTGCTTGTGGGTAAGGTAGTTCTCAACTTTATTAAAGCCTATCTTACATACTGTGCACTCGTGATAGTCCAGGAGCCTTTTGGGAGATGAGGCTACTCGATCAGACTGAGCTAAACATTTTTTGCTAAGGTCTATTGGTGCATCCATCTCCAGGGATGAAATGGTTGAGTGCGAAGTTTCGCATTTCACCACGGGAACACATTTACTAATTGAAAGTGATGTTTCCAAATGCTTTGGAACGACTCCTGGAAAGATATCGCACCTGGGATGATAACAGTCCCCAGGGCCCTCTGTTGGCTCTTGGACAGATGTACAAGGGTTGCCAAGATTAGCTACATGAAGAAAATGCTGTTGAACTAGCTGTGGCCTCTGATCGTGCTCAGGAAGGCACATCTCGTACATCTTTCTCCTCTTCCTTGTGCGCATAGTTCTCTGCATGGCAGGCACTTTGTTGATTGCTGATCTCTTTAATGGCGGGTCATGGCGAGTTGCACAGTAGTACTGTTTATGAACCATAAATGTTTCGTGTCTACTAAAGGTTATATTACAAGCATCACAGGTGGTTTTGTTTGGGTCACTGTTGTCTCCTTCCACTTGCTGCGGTGTGGCATTTTTAACTTCGGTGGCTTTTCCGTTCATTTTCTCATCACTGTTGGTAGTGTTTGCCAACTTTTTCACATCAGAGGCAAAGTCTTTGTCCCTTGACTTCATGCTTGACCCTAGCAGATCTAGAACATTGCCTGAGTTAATGCAGGAGGCCTGGAGTAGTTGGTTGTCATTTTCGGAAGAATGTAGCGTTGTATTAAGAAGGTTGACAGGATTCTGAGAGTTGGTCGGGCTCACAGCTTCTGGAATCTTCTCAGTTACACTGGGGAAGTCTGTTGACTTGTTTATGTGCTGCCATCGGCTATTGCAGTAGTGTTTCTTATGTACCAAATAATTGTCCAAGTTGTTGAATGTTATATTGCACTCAAAGCAAGTTGCTCCCTTAGGCATCAGAGGGCTGTAAATGACTGGGGGGTAGCTATTGCTGCCATGCCGTAGCCGCCGGTGTACCAGTTCGGACATTTTTGCCAGTATTTCTGAAGCTTGAGGAACCACAGTTATATCATGGGGGAAAGCAAACTGAGATAGAAAGGGCGCCATTGGGAAAGAAGGTCCAATAGTGGGCTGTACAGGAGATGAAGCAAGCCTAGGGCTCGATGGCTCAGATTTAATTTTAGTGTAGGAAAACACATTTTTATTGCCTGTCTCGAGCCGCTGATTGGACAGAAAAGGATGCGGCTTCTTCTCGTTCTTTTCCAGTTCACTGTCTGAGCTCGCATCTTTGTTCAGACCAGTCTTTTGGCTCTGCAGAAGTTCATTTTTATTCAGCAGCTCTGGCGTCTGTTGTGCATTTGCTTCGCTGGCACCGGGTGAGTGTTCGGTGTCAGCTTCTCGTTGCAGTTTACTTCCAGGGACATGAAGCTCCTGGTGTTGTAGGAGTTCCCTCTGAGTTTGAAAGCCAAAATGGCACTGATTGCATCGAAAGGCAGCTTGAGTAAGATGAGAGAACAGGTGTTTGTGGAAGTTAATCACAGATTCTGCCGTGTAGTTACACACTGTACATTTCAGGCTGGCCCCGGGAGGAAAGACATCTTCAACTTTAACACCTGCAAAAAGACAGAAATATGTTAATACAGAAATAAATCCTGCTGATCTATCTGCAAAACCCACAAAATATCTCCCTGCGCACATAACATTACACTTCTAGTTCTCTAAATAACTTACTCCCTAATAAATGAAAAGGAATGGAGAACCTTCCAAACGCATCTATCTGAGCAGGAGTATTCAAAAAGGACCAAGAATCATTAAATTAATGATGCTATTGAAGACATGCAGCACATTCTTCAGTCAGCTCAACCCCCCAAAATCTTTGTTATACGCATATGCAATATATAGTCACACTGTTAAGTAAGGTTCCTTACGCCATGAGCCCTTACTTTATTATACATGATTTTGAGCAATTGTTATTTAACTTTGTTGGATTTGGTTCTGAATCATATAAGGGTTCTTGAGCTACCTTGAGGTGGACATGGCTATCTCCAGGCACGTCCACTTTCAATGTATTATTTCGTATAAACATTGATCAGACACAATAAAAGATCCACCTCCCTAATACTTTATTGATCCCCTTTACTCTTCTAAGTCAGTTCTGACCTATTGTTTTATGGATTCTGCAAGACCTCTAAATGTAGTATTTAGCATCAAAATGTTAGAAGTGGATTCTTTAAAATTCATAGTGAGATGGAGATACACAAAATCAATAAATCAATAAATACCTGTCAACTATCCCGTTTTGCCCAGGAAAGTCGAGTTTTTTATGTGCCTTTTCCGGCCAAATCCCAATTTCAATAAATCCCTGATTTTTCTGGGATTCTGAAATCAGGATAATTTAGAAGGAAGGGGGTGTTACTCTCCCTCCTAAGTTCCCACCCTACTTCTGCATATGATGTGCAGGGTAGGATGTTAGTAGGGAGAGTAACACCCCCTCCCTCCTAAGTTAACCAGCTTGTTAATATCTGTGATGTCCCTTCCTGTATTTGGAATGGAAGCCTAGCTGTCAGGATTCAAACCCAAGGATGCTCCGACACCTTGTTGTAGCTCTACCTGCTGAGCCACCTCACATTATGAATTACACTGTGTTGGATCTCTTGGACCTGGATACCAAATCACCTAGTTCTTGTGAACCCTGAACCCTTGGTTCCTCCCATGGACTTCCTATAAAAGCCAGGTCCCAGCTGTGATTCAATGCCAGATTATTGTGCTTCCAGCCAGTGTCTTGCTTCCTGTATATCCCTGCTCGTGCTTTCATCATCTTCGTGTACCGACCCTTGCTTTGACAACCCAACTACTCTTTATCTTGCTCCTTTGTGACTGGACACCACCGGCTTTAGACCTACGCTTGTTTTGACCACGCTCCTGCTTGCTGCCTTTCGCTACCTGTTGATCCTGCCATTACTGTCTCAGCTACTGGACTCCGAGCCTGACCGCAGATCGTTACACTAGCACTTCCTCATTCCGAATACTGGAAGTGATATCACTTCCTGTCAGTTTTCCCTTATTCAAAAAGGCAAAAGTTAACAGGTATGGCAAAGAGGTCAACATGGGTCTGCAGCTACATATTCTTCAAATCACTGGTTGTTCTGATACCTTCCTCTTTTTTGAATTTTAGCACAGTAGCTCATGACCCTATCCTTCCTTAGACTGAATTTGGTAGGTACTATCACATATTGAGAACACCCAACATCTCACTATTTGCAGATACTACTACCCTTTATGTCTAGTTATGACTGTTTGGTCAAAGTCGATTTGCCCTTACAACTGCGGGTATTTCCTACTCCTACACATCAGTTTTAGGAAATGTCAATTGCTAATAATAATATACTTCATCCCTTACAGGTGACATTACAACAAGATGATCAATATTAATACCTTCACCCACTGGTTTAGGGCTGGGCCATATTAAGGTACATGTCCCTTTCAGGTAGTTATGAGTTAGGCCAAAACCCCACTACATTTTGCTGCAATGAATCAAAACAGTATTGGCTGTGTCTTTCATACGTGCCCAATTCACATATTGTACCTATGATATATGCGTGCCCCGTCACAGTGTAATTTTTAGAACCTGGTTTACTGTGGTGTGGGCTGCTTATCAAAGAAGCAGCCACTATAATTTTGACGCTTTTTGGCTAAACGTAGTGGAGTTTTAGTCTTAGGATCCACACTTTGCAGAGGTACATTGAACTGGTGATGTGGCTTCATATATATGGAATTGTATGCAAGAAAACCCTATCATTTGGAGCTGCTCTGTCCTTTAGCGTTATCCTATATTGCTGAGTGCCTAAACAGCCAAATACTAAGCACCAGCCGTATCGTAACAGTGGGGGTAATGGGGGAGAGATACCCGCTACAACCACATTAGCACAGCACATATTTCTTTAGAAGATGTTACACTATCTCCCTTTTCTAACTTTGAGTAAACCTGTACATGTATATGTGCGAGAAGAATATCTAGTAGAATTCTTTTTCGTCACAAAAGAGAATAAGCCGACTTACCACTGTGGGAGTTTAGGTGCACTTCCAGTGCTCTGGCATTAGAAAAGCTTTTGGTGCACTGAGGATAAGGGCAGATACTGGACATCTGTGGTGTGCTTTCCTCACTGTCCTCAGGAATTTGGGCCGTGTCCCTCTGGCGACCACTGCAATAATACATGAGATGGGCCTGCAAGTTGCGTTCGCTCCTGTACCAAATTCCACAGGATTTGCAGGGGAATATGTCTTCTGCAAAGAAGGCAGAAAAAGAGCAACCAGTCAGTGAAGTTTAATACTGAACCCAAAAGAATAGTCAGGATCTGGACCTATCTTCAGTCACTATACATACACTATACATAGCAAAAGCGACTAAACTGGGACCCATTTCCACCTTGTATTGGAAATTTAGAGGAAGCAACACAATGATGAGGTTATGCCTCTATACTTTCTGTATCATTGATGGTATAGGAAGCACAATGCCTTGCCTGTATTATCTGATGTCTGCCAAAACAGTCCCAAAAGTTTTTGAGAGCTCTTAAATGAAGTTTTACTAACTTCTGTTGCTTAGGCTTATCCCTGTTTTCTTATTGAGTCATTTTGAGATTGATGGCCTCACATGACCAACAATGTATAAGGAAGGGCACGTCCTAGTTCAAGTTCCATTTGCACAAATACATTTAAAAAGTTGGTGAAATTAGGTTTTGATAACCTTTTTAAGCAGTAAGCTGGCGTTACAAACAAGGCCATTTTAAGGCACTTTGGTAGGACTTATTTGCTTTTTTATAAATGCAAGGTCTATAGATGGATATGCCCACATCACAGTTCTCTACAAAAGGGACAAGAAACCTCTGAGGTTTCTTGCGTGTGGCTTTTGCCCCACTAGAGTTGTGGCTCCTTCCTAGGGTCCCTATGTAATTACTGTATCCTCTAATGACATAAGAAGAACCATATCATGCCTTGCAGTGCCAGTAACTCTGCACTAATAGACATGTTGGACCTTCAGCCAACATTTTATTGTAACCTTTATAAAGATCAACAGCATGGGCAACAGAAGATGTGAATGTTTTAATAGTAGAATTTTATGATAGAGATCTCTAAATGATAATGACAGAATTTGAATAATTAAGATCAGAATCTAGTAAGGTAGCATAACACTGAAAATACATGCAATGAGATGATATGCTCACCCAGCATTGATCAATAAAGGATTATGAAGAACAATATGGAATATGTTATTGGTGACCTCCCGCTGAAGATGGCCCATTACACAGTAAGATAATTCTTTAAAATTTTATTTACCGCAACCAAAATGATGATACTTAATAAGAATGGTACATTTTTGGTGAATTCAGAAGCCAAAGTAGCTTTTCTTCCTCATTATTGCTGTTATTTGCAATAAATCTATCACTAACAACAAGATTGACTTATCAGGGAGAACCCCACAAAAACTAGCCTGTGGTTATGGATGTTCATAAACATGGGCAAGTAACACAACTGAGACATAGATTTTGTGTTTCTGTGATACCAAGGACTGCTTCTTTCCCTGATAGTCCACAGTCATTCAACACAAGGCTGCAGTCCTACCCTAGGAACAATGGTAAAATCCAATGAATCTGCACAAAACATAGATGTGTATTTATTCATTATTCTAGTCTTCTGAATCCAGAGACTAACTCACAGGGTCACTAACAATGTCCTTGCATATATATTTGTAAGAAACATCCTAGTAGTAATGTTTCTATGGGAGACAACAGCTTGCAGGGGTGTGTTTGAGAATATTTCTCTTGCACGTATAGGGGTTCCCAGATCCCCAATTGATATAGAAAAATGGATGGGAGACCTCAAAGTCTAAAGCAATATTGTACATTGAAATTGTGTTTTCCAAATACCTTGTAATATAGCTTTATTGCATGTTGACCCAGTCACTATATACATAAGTGACATCAGGGAGGTGCCCCAGTGATGAACCCGGCGGACGCCACAGAGAAGGCCAAGTAGTTACCACAATTTGATCTACACTTGGGAATATGACCAGGGGGTTAAAAAGCAAAGCTGTGCAACAAAACTGACTGTTAAGCAGCATTCACTTGCACGGTGTGCAGGCGCTATGGAGACCCCCCCCCCCTATGTTATTTCTATTTGACCAACATCTAAAAAGCGACCAGGGGATGCCCACTGTGATGTCTTTTCAGGAATCTGGTCATTGGCATTGGGTGCTTTCGGAAGACCTGTCTGAATGCTGCCTTATTCCCACAAAATACTGCTGGGGGTGTTTACAATAAATCTGCTCTACATGGGAATAATATATGTAGTAGATACTGCTGCACTTTGTCAATCACTTCTAAGCAATACCCATTTATTCCCTGTAATAGTGACCCAGAAGCAATGGAATAGGAGAAGGACATAGGAGATACATCAGAGAAGCCTGCTTTTATTGTTTATAGGATGTAACTGCTATAAAAATCTTATATGATAAAATGGTGAAGTCCATCTAAGTCTACTTTGTCCACAAGATAGAGAGATTTTATTTCAAAATTAACTAAAGTGTCGCTTTGTCACTTTGTTTGTGGAAAAGTTACCTACTGACTGACATGGTCAGATTGAGGATTGAGCTAAGAAAAACTGATATGTTATGAAATGACAAACAACATGTTATTTTAGGTTTTGCCTATATATTCTTTTAAATGTCTGGTCTGAGCTGGTAGATTAGGTTCCATATGTATAATGGCAAGAAATATTTAAACAAATTACATTGTTTTTCTTCCCCTCTTAGCAGTACTAAGATTTTGTTCCCTAATCTGATCAGAAAATGGAGATTTCCTTGTAAATATAACATGCTTCACTTTAAGTAAATCAATCCCAAACTATATATTAAAGTTAGCAGTAAAAAGTGCAGAAACTACAGAAAATCTGATGCCATTCAATTAAAAAACAGTGGACATAAACTATTTGACATATTTGCTCGATTTCACGACTTAAAAATAGCAAAATCTTTTTATACTTCTGAATGTTTAAAAGGAAGCTTAGTTTTATTTCCTATATGTGTTTGAAACAGATGTCAGAATTTCCAAAGATTCAGCGCATCATATGCCACTTACTGTTGACAATGGCTGTAGGCAAGATCGAAGCCATAGCTGCTTGTTGAGGAAGGAGCTGTATGGAGTCCAACAGACGCGCCGGATACATCCCCTCTGCAAGAGTCATTTGAGTGGCAGCTTGTAGCCTTGAGTCAAAATCCACAACAAAGGCAATTAGCTCCTCGCCCTCAGCGATAGACTTGGTGGTTGTACACCACAGTTGCCCCCCTGTAAGCACAAATGAAGGAGTGTACTGTTAATGGCAAAGTGAGCCTCAAAATGTCAAGCAGGAGCAAGGCACCAAATTGCTGAAATAACAAAGTTGAACACATTGCAGAATGACTGTTTCACCCAGGAGACGAGGAACTAAAACTGTTAACAACTTACAGAAATGTTCGGGTGATGAAGCAACAAGAGTGATGCAGCTTATACCAACCTGATCATTGAATCCCTCAAAACGTACTCTTTTTCCAATTTATGAGGTCGTCCACCTCTTATGTGTCTTTGCGAATATTCTAATATTTTTATTGTGAATATCGGCACTTAAATAATTTGGGAAAATCTTGAATATAGTGCTATATCTTAAGGTAGCCATACACGGGTCGGTTTTTCAATAGATTTTTGCCCTATCGATCACCGCTCACGATGCTCGAACAGCGATCAATCGAGTGCTGCCCACCCTGAACGATCAACCAAAAAAGACTAAATCAACCAAAAATCGGATGGAACCTTGATCCGACATGACTTTTATTGGGTCGATCGTTTGTCAATTGAAGTAAGTTGGTGGAGAAAATCGACCACTTCCTGTGTTATTGACCCATAGCTCCCTATACAGTAGTGTTTCCAATCGATCGATTGAGGAATCGCCCCTTTTGGTGATTGGTTCCCGTCGAAATCCTCCCCAAATCAGATTCCCAAGGTGGTGTGCCATCGATTTCAATTTTCTCGGGAATGATCGAATCGGGAATCGAGGGCAGACAAATCAAGGCTTTGGCTTAGGTTACCTTAAGTATTCGTGAATATTCAAGATATTTTACATCATTACCCAGAACTACCTTGCACTGCATTTGCAATATGCACATGCACGTCAATTTGGGCAATGAATGTAATAATGACTGGAGATCACAAAACAATCTAAAATGTATTAATTTACTGTGAATATCAGGCAAATTTGGGATCTTTTGTGAATATGAATATTGCCGGTGCTGCTCATCACTAGTGTTTTTGCATTCGGCTATTTAAAAACTACATTCCAATGCAATATGTGTCTGACTTCTTTTTCTTACAATACAAATGCATTGTTATAGCCTTACCTAGAGAATATCTTCTGGTCAAAACTATATTGGTATATTACTTGGATAACATTTGTTTTTGAGGTCTCCTTTTTGGGGTTTTGCACCCTAAAAATGCTGCCTTTGCCCAATACGCCAATTATTTGACCCAAGAATTGGCCATGTCATCTTGTCTAAAGGATGTCTTGATTAAAGAGGGTTTGGAGTTAAAGTGATACACTTTACTATTACCACTTCATTGAGAAATTGAGACTGGAGAATGCTCACGGTCAAATTCTACATAACAATGAGTACTTTGGCACTTCTGTTTTCCCTTAATGTGTCTAAAGCTGGGCATACAGGGCTCAAATTTTTTAATAGATTCCAGCACAATCGAGTGCCTTGTGCTCAAATCTATTACAAAATTTCAGCCATCCAGGCTTCCTTTGAGCAGAATCAACCGATCCCGCTCTATAAAGCTCGGCCGAACAGGTTTCCAACATGTTGGAAAACCTTGTTCGATTTCCATGACTTTGAATGGGGACCCCATCCAAAGTAGTGGCTGACATTGATGACGCAGCTGTGCTGCGCCTCGATATAGATGAAGCACAAGCGCAGCATTATAATGTCATTGCGCTGTGCTCGCTGGGCATTGGGGGAACTAAATTGTCCAGGAAAAAGGATGGCAGGACATCATCAGCCCATAGTGTATAAACAAAAATGGGGTTAATGAATGTAGCGGGGCAAAGGGGGGATTTAAAAAAAAAAGCACATACAGTAGTTAACTGCCTTGGTGTCATTGGCCTAAGTCAAGGCAGGTAAGTACAATATGTGTAATGGGTCTTCAAAGACAGTTTATCAATAAAAGAGATCCTCCCAATTTTTACTTCAATTACTCAAGATCATGGTGATTCCCCTCCAGCTTTTGGATTGGCTTACCATCACCCGCAGAAGTGTTGCTCTTTCTATTACTCCTTTCCTATTGAAGAAAGGGATTGGATCACAGTGGTGCGCCACCATTAGTCATGGAAATGGCGACACTAGCCCAATTCCATTCTAGGGTACACGCATATCTCACTGTTTGCTGATCTTGGGGCGACATTTATCTGTCTACGGGCAGTCTTTTTTTGAGCCAACTCTATTATATTTTTGTTTTGGCACATCATAAACAAACCGTTTATCAGCAATTTGCACTGGAGGATCATCTCAGTTATATAACTTAATTATGGTGATCACAGCCCATGCATAAACAGACCTGAAGTCTTCTGCATTCTAATGATGTTTTATTCATGTCCCTAAACACCGATCCATTTACAGATTAATATTCCAATTTATTTTCAAAAGAAAATGCAATGTTTAAAAGTGGAAACAACTTTAAGAGGCTAAAACTCCAAATTAGGCTGTTTTCTTTTTTTTGTTTGTGTGTATTTTTATCTCATTCCTTAACTGCGAATGATGGCATTCTCATGGGACTGTGCATTAAAAAAAAAAACTAGATTATGTCTAATGTATTAATGAGTTGAAGGGAAGAGCTAATTTGTTTAACTTGTTTAGACACAAAAAAACAAATCACTTAAATGGTGTTATCTTCGATTCCAGACCTAGGTAGAAATTCATATCTGTTTTGGCTGGGATCACATCCCTTACTGCCGAGTTTACATTTCTTGGTGGATGGGGTGGATGGATGCCGTATTCGCTATGCAACTGAAAAGTGTATCCATTTTGATAAGTAATATTGCAGTGTTTATCATAACAGATAAATGCCTTTTCAACTTCACTTCATTTTTCTCCACAAAGAGATTACAGTTTTAAAACAACTTATTACAGGAATCTGCTGGCGGAGATAAGAACAGATGATAGTTTATAGCTAAATTGCCAAAAAAAAGTATATACATGGACATTGTTTAGCTGAAATTACTAAACAATTAATTAAGCGTATCTGATTGGTTTCTCAGATGAGAGAGGCAATTTGTTGCGAAAACAGCGTTTTTCGTAGATATTGTAGGGTTTCCGCTCCATGCACAGAATTCTGAATTACTGATATCTTACTAAAAGTTAATGGATATATATAGATATTTCAAAAATGTAATTGGTCCAAGGCCAATGATATGTATTTATTAATAATAATTAAATTCATAATCTCTCATCTGAACTCATCATTTATATCACCCCCTGATGAAGACGGTTATTGAAATGAGCGTTGGGGCATGATGTGTTGAATTTGGACAGACTTTTTGTATGCATCTACCAGCCATATCCAGCCCGGTTGACAATGACACCCAGGATATGCTACTTGAATAAACAAATACTGGACTTTTAATGTTATATTTCGAAGATATTACTGGACTTATCTATTGACATTTAGTCATGTTCATCCAACAAACGAACGTGATATAGTATTTCATGGCCATTAAAGTCCCGTGTCTTTACTTTCAGTAAAGAAAAATTAAGTGTGGGGCAACTGATTATTCTGGCTGCTCTAACCACAGTTTCTCTTATGTAGTTTGGGATGCTGGCCGCTCATAGGGGAATGCAGTAATATTGTGTAATTAGACTAATTTACTCTTCATCTACACTAAACCTTTGATCCAAGGTCTAAAATATTCCATTTAACTAGCCAATATAGAGTTAGATTTATAGAGTTAGATAGAGTTATAGAGTTTTCACTAAGATGTAGTAAAAAAAAGAGTACTTAGGTTTTTAACTAATCATTTTGTAAATTTTAATTCTTTCCAATACATGTAACATAGGCATGTGTCAAAATGTGTTCTTATGATAGAAAGTTGGTAAATATGGAATCTTGGAAGATCTTGGAAGATCTTTTTAGCTACCAAAATACCAAGACTGAGCTTAAAAAGACCAGGGGTGGGCAAACTAATGGCTGCCATACACACCCCGACGGGAGCAGACAGACCAGTCACGATATGCACCGGGATGCAAACGTGATGACGTCATCACGTTTGCACCCTGGTGCATTATGGGGCCCCTTCAGTTGGCCGGCCTTTGTGTACCGGCCATTAGCTTCAATGAAGACGCCGGTCTTCATTGAAGCTAATGCTATCAGCTTCCATCGGCCAGAGATTATCGGACATGTCCGTTCTCTGGCCAGCCGAGCTGTGGGGCAACAGGGATCTGTCGCCCCATGTGGGCACATACCGATAAGCGGGCGATTTTTCCGCTGACCGACGGCGCGAGCGCGCACGCCCATCGGTCAGGTGAAAAACCGGGCGCTTATCGGCATGTGTATGACAGGCTTAAGGCCCTGGATCTGGCCCATGGAGCTTTCTTTTGCAGCCCTTTGTCACCTTGTTGAAAAGATAATCCCCTCCTATTGTTCTCTGTAAATAGAGTGCACATAAAACCTAGAGGTGTCCAAGGGTTGCCTTGGGGACAGTGCAGTGATCATGACACTGTGGGCACATCCTCATGGCGGCAACAGACAGTCTCTAGAAATTAGATTTTTTAGATTACATTTTTTTAAGTGCAGGAAATTTAAAAGATAGCAACGTCCCTGTCACAGGTCGCCTACTACTACACATTACCGCCATAATTGGTGATGCCGACGATACATGGAATTGGCACACCTATTGCGAGTCAGCTATCACACTCTTGGTCGGGCCCCTTTATCAAGTTTAAGAAACCAATAAGGCCCACGGATCAAAAAGTTTGCCCACTCCTGTTATCACTATCAAGTTGTGTATTGTTGAAGCTGTTCCACTACTCATCCAAGTATGTTCTGATATTTTTCCAACCAATCTGAACAAATCTCCTAACTTTAGATATAATCATGTTTTCACTTTTCTTCATTATTCAAAACGTAACTAAATGAAGTTCCCGATTTGTGAAGTCTTTGGCTTGGTATTTCCCTGTCCTGTTAATAATCATGATCCTTAACCAAACAGATCTGCTTCCCAACAGGAAGTGTCTGAGCGTTGCTCATAATTACTGTCAAAGCCATGCTGAAGTATCCTGTGAGTTGTGATAACAAAGCATGAAATCATGGCTGAGACTTGATTACATTTTGGAAAATGTGTGCTTCTCCTGCAAGGATCGAGGGGGTTTTAAATATCTATTCTCGCCGCCAAAAATGTTCACTCACACTTTTCATTATTTTAAATAAATCATCTTCTGTGCAATGTCACAGAGCCCTTTTGCTGATAAACTCTAATTAAGATTAAGACAAGGCTTTTGGAAAGAATCCCATCATTAGCAAGCATGATAAACAGAAAAATACTCCCAGCTTGTCAACTAGAAGCAATTCGGGAGTCGTAACATGGCTATCTGTTTCTAGGCAACGGGGATGACAAAGCTTCAATTATCTCGCATTATGCGGACATACCTTAAGTAAGCTAAATGCTGTTTTTGTATACAAGCATTTCAATTTCTGGATTACAAGTCCAGGTGTTCTGTTTTTTAATGACTTTCTAATTCTTAAAAAATGTGACCTTGCCTGGAGTCACGGTAGACACTTTGAGAAGTTGGCGTTAAAGTAAGTTGTCAAATTGTGTTATTGTAATTACGAGGTCACTTTGGGCAAAAGGCAAAAAAACGGTCTTGGAGCAATAAGTGGGGTAAATGTTTATGAATTAGCATATAACAAATATTTTGTGAATGATTGGATATTTTAAAGTGGTTTTAAACTAAAACAAAAAAAAGCACATACATGAGGCACAATACTTACCTGTCATCAGTTAAGATTCTAGAAAACTGCTACACAAAAACAAATAGAACTTACTTCCCTACCTCACAATTTCACTGATGGTAGGAACATCTTAATATAGGGAAAGATGAAGCCACTTCCGGATCCATTCTCCTTAGGGCAGCTGACACCAACCCACCTCCTACCCCACTCCTACACAGACAGAGACTCACTCCTCTGCAGGGAGCTCCGGTGTGGGGGAGGGGGATGGCAGTCGGCTGCATCCATGGAGCTGTCAGCTGGGTGAAGACATGCTTTTCTCTCCCCTTTTCACCCATCACAAAGTCTCACAGATGTGACATCAGGGGCTTTTGGGACAGAATTTCCAGATACCCTTGCGGCTTGTTAAGTCTTGCCTCGGCGATATGTAACACAGTGGTAGGGGCTGTCTCTAAAAAGACACCCCTCCTGCTACGAGAATTTTTTTTTATTTGTCAGTTGGTATCTCTGCAGTATCAGCTGAGCTGAACTGCAGAGTGACCTACCAGGTGGTAGGTCCGCTTTAAGGGGTTGTTGCCTGTTACGCTCATCTCTCTGTTTTGTCACAGTATTAATGTTGTACTTCATCTGCTCCTAGCCATGTAGTAGTCTGCATATTCAGAACTTTGATGACCTAGTTACTTACCAGAATCCACTGTCAATGACCACCTGTATGGTCTGGTGGTCTTAACCATACCTTGATATATAATTAAAAAATTAAGTGGTGGAGTCAAAGCCCCATAGCGGTAGACTTCTGTATGACTTTTTGTGCATAGTGTAAACATGATTCAGAAACCAGTTCACTATCCCTTTAGAGTCCAGTCAAAGTTTTATTTATGTGCTAATACAAATGAAGGGAAAGCCAACACGTTTCAGGGGCTCAGTTGCCCCTCTTTTCTTGGGCTTTGTACAGCAGTAATAGTTCCTTGTAACTAACTATATGACTGGACGTTGTGATACTTAAGGTTGCATATTGGTTTGTTCTGTAGATATATGAGTTTTTTTTTACGTATATTAGGCATTCTTACTGAATAATAAGGAACATGAGACAGTTCTTGTTTCAGATATATGTTTCAAGCAAAGGTATCAAATATAAAATTGGTAGACTCCACCAATGAGACCTCCTAGGAGTAACTTCAGACTTTTGCATACCTCTGTTGTTTATACTTCCACCTTCTCCGTATCCAACATCCTAAGTAGAAACTCCTACCAAAGGGCAACATCATGCTAGAAAGTCATACACAAATATCTCACAAAAATCCCAAAGAGCTATAGGATATGTCAAATGATTACATATATATGTTACAAAAAACGATAATACTAGTTTTCCATGTAGTGGAGAGGCATGCATGTGGAGGGTCTTGGATTTATAGCTATGTTCAAAGAGCAATTGAAGACCATAGCACTAGGTAGAACAGTTTTTGTGTGGGCAGTTGGCAGATCTCTCTATCAACCATGACCACCCCCATTCATCCTTACAGGTAACCATAGTGGAGACCTAGCATGTTGCAGTTGCCGGTTGAGAAGTGGCAAGTAGGAGCTTCCCAACCAACCATATGCACCTAGCCTTACAAAAAACACTATCAATTATAACATTCTGATTACCAAAAATAATTCAGTATGCTAATGTCTATACCAGATCATGTGACTGCCGGATTCAAAGGCTCAACGCAATGTATACATCTTATGCCAAGCAACACAGGTTTAAAAACACTCCTGGCACAGCTACAGATAGACCGCCCGACAGCACGGATTTAATAGATACAGCATTTACGTCAGGAATTAAGCAGACAAGATATAAAAGACAAAGCTAACTTCAGACCAAGACAAATTAAAATCTGAACTCCTGACCCAGCAGGCTGGGAACCGAGAAATATGTCTGTCTTTCCCCGGGTTGGTTTTTCAGTGGTCTTTGAATTCCTGCAAATTGCAGAAAGTTGAGCAAAGCCGCAACTAGCTGAGTAGAAAATTAAACTGATGCAAATATAACTAATGGCTCTATTTTTACCATTCTGAAACAAAGTGATTATCGCTCAGCATGATGGCGTGTAAGTGCCATACAGCATGCTGGCATTGTGCAATACACATGTTTTAATTAGGCTTAACTGAAGTTTTCTGAAACACAACAATGTTTTCATCTAAGCTCTTCTCTCGTTAACATAGTAGTCCTTCTCCTTTCTTTTCTTTTAACTCCTTTTTTTTTTTTTATTACAGTGCGCAAAACTTCGAAGAAACAATACTCTTAAATATTGCACACAGGCAACATAGGCAAGCCACCAAAGAAATGAATGTTTTTAAGGTTTGAAGTATTTGAGTTTCTTGGTTTGTGCGACATATTTGTCATATAGGCAGATGTTGTCTTTGTGGATTAATTAGTTAAATCATATATGTTAAAAACTATATATTGTAGCTAACCATTATTTACCTTTGGTGCGTGCATTTAATTTTTAAGGTCCCTTCATACCACTTATTTTTGCATCATTGGCACATATGTTCATGTGAATTAGTCTACAGGATATAACATTGGAGTGCTGAAAATTCATTAGTCTTAAGGTAGCCATATGCAGGTAGATTTTACACTAGATTTTTGACGGATCGATCACTGCACGCGTTCAAGAGATCAATTGGCGTTCGATTGGCAATCAATCATGTTCTGCCCACCCCAAACGTTCGACCAAACAAAATCGACTAAAAATCGGATCGGACATTGAACCGACATGTTGTTTTTGTTTTTTTCATAGCCCTATGCAGCAGCCTTTCCAATTAATGAATTTTGTGGAATCAGCCATTTTGGAGATCGGCTCATGTCCAAATCGGCCACAAATCGGATTCCCAAGGTGGTGTTGCATCGATTCCCTATCCCATCAATTTGATCGGCAATTGATCGGTGACGAATCGGCCCATGTATGGCTATCTTTAGGCCTTGTCAAAATAGGCCTTGTGTTCAACGTATGGATTGTGATGCACGGAAGACACAGCCCATTGATTACAATGGGTTATAATTAGTGATGTCGCGAAGTGTTCGCCGGAGAACTATCCGCGGCGAACATCGCATGTTCGCGAACATATGGCGAGTTCGATCCGCCCCCTATCTTTTAACATTGCAGAAACTTTGACCCCTGTGAGTTACAGTGAGCAGACATAATCCAGCCAATGAGCACCCCCCACCTGTGTTCTGTGTGATCTACATTCTTCACTGAATATCCCATATATCCATTCATGGGGAATATCCATCTCCCCCAGTGTCCTCCACACTGACCATCACCACCAG
>CM070036.1:16427202-16437471 GCA_036250615.1 Ptychadena robeensis | reverse complement strand
GAAAGGGTCCCTTTGTTTTTTAATGTTCGCCTGCCCATTGAAGTCTATGGGGTTTGCCGACATTTGTGGAGGTACGCGTTTGCCGTTCGCGAACAGCAAATTCCGTGTTCGCGACATCACTAGTTATAATGTGCCGGTGATGTATCTTGTCATGTACACAATAACGTGGGCCCTCTGGTTCTTATTTACACAACCCAACACGTCACTGGCATGATACGCTATCAGGATCCAAACCCAGGGATGCTTTGGTTTCTGGCTGCAACTCTGTTTGCTGAGCCACCAATTTAGTATATTGTTGGATCCCTTGTACAAAGATAACTTGTTCCCCAGTTTCTCATTGAACCATGAACCCCTGGCCCCTCCCATTAATTTCCTATAAAAGCCATGTCCTTGCTCTGCCTCATTGCCAGATTATTGTGCTCCAGCCAATATCTTGTATCTTGCTGCTGCTTCTTGTGTCCTCAACATCATCATCTGTGTACCGACCCTTGGCTTCAAATTACCCAACTACTCTTCCTCTTTCTCCATTACTTACCTGACACCATTGGCTATTGATGCTTGTTTCTAACCACACTTCTGCTTGCTATCTCTCAACTAGCCACTGATCCTACCTGCATATTTGTTGCTGTTTCAGCTACTGGAAACTGCTTGAAACTAGAAGGGTTGAGCATGAATATTCGAATCGCAAATTTTTTTTTGCGAATATGTACATAATAATGACAGAAGATCGAAAATGTTCTCATTTTTGGTTCACAATATTTGGTGAATAATTTGCGAAATCACTAGACCCTTACACATGCACACTGTTGAAAATCAATAGACGTGGCAATTATATTAATAGTAAGTGCCCATTTTCGTTTGCGAATATCCACCACATCATTCGCGAAATGTCAAACAGCTAATATTTGACGAATATATTTGAATTTTAAATATTCGTGCTCCATACTATTGTACAATCGACTGAAATTTATGGACACGTCCGATCACTTTAGATCAATTATTTTTTTTTAGATATTGATCACTTTTGGTCCATCATACCAGGAATTGGGTCCAGTGCGATCAACCAAAATAACGATAGAACAGAAGTATTGAACTGTGTATGGCCCAGGTGCCCAACCTGCGCCCCCCTGTTGTCCTCCACTTATGGTCCCTGAAACCTAACTGTTATTGCATACAGCATAGGAACTCACCTGTCTGAGTGGCAGGAGGAGGAGAGGCGATAAACTTACCTGCTACACGTATGTAAAAGCA
Source organism: Ptychadena robeensis (assembly GCA_036250615.1). NCBI lineage: Eukaryota > Metazoa > Chordata > Amphibia > Anura > Ptychadenidae > Ptychadena > Ptychadena robeensis. The sequence goes on along the minus strand of CM070036.1, from coordinate 16,436,220 downwards.
AATCAGCTACCCAGATGGCGCCTGAGAAAGTCCCTCACCTCTCTTCTTCTCCTCTAGTGTTGGCAGGGAATCAGCAGACTGGTGAGTGCCTATGCTCCCACTATCCACCAATGAACGAGGGGTGATTGTATAACATATATTGCAGCACATAACCTTTGAATCAAAGGTTATGTGCCGCATAGATATCATCAAAGGTGTATATGACTATGTATATCTTCTAGCTATGCTTGCTGTCATTCTTTCATTAAAAATGCTAATACAAGTCTGTATAGGTTGAAAATGTTATGTGCGGCCCTTTAGTAATTCTGAGGGCCGCACTTGTGGCCCTCCATATCAACTCAGTTGCCCACCACTGGTGTATGGCCACCAACCGCCAAAATTACCCAGACATGAGAATAACAACTACCGTTAACGTAACAGAAAAGACGCTGCTAAAATACCTACCCTTACTCACCCTGCCAAACCAATCATCACATGCCAATGAAAAAAAAAATAAAACAAAGCAATGCCGCTTATCTCCTACTAGACGCAACCCAAAAATCTCCCAATTCACTCAGCTGTATTTTGTTAATAAAAAACACTGGAAGGAAAGATTGCTGTAGGCTAATTAGCACCCCCACCTCATCCTTCACAAGCCAACTCGCACATCTCTCATTAGACGCCTATATCTATATGTAGCCGCCTTTCTGTGATTACGGGAAAGGGGAGAAAAAAAAATATAATGGATTCAGATTCAATACTGTTGAAATTCTTGACAGTGGAGTAGTGGCTGGAGGAGAACTTATAAATTATGTGTGCCCCTTCTTTGAAAAATGCATCGGAGGTTCCTTTGTGCACTGGCAACTACAGTAGGAATATGAGGCATTGTGTGTTTCCTCCTGCACAGCACCTGATAAAAGAATAAAGAACTGTGACATATTCTTAAGACAATAGAGGAATTAAAAAGAGACAATACAGCAGCTGCTTCATTAATACAATCAAAAGGGAGCCCACTGGAGTCCAGATAATTAAGCACTACTGCTTTAGCCCTTCTTTTCTATAAAACGGCTACAGAGGGAGAGAAAAAAAAAAATTAACCACTTCATAGTTCCTACGTACATATGTGTACTTGCTTATTTCACTTGATTAATGCCTCTTTGGAGCCCCTGGATCATGCCAACTCATGCTTTGTACAACTTTCCAAACCGAACGAGAAAGAGAAGATGATAAAATCAGGTGGACACCGGGCAATAAATCAAAGCCTTCTCTCAGTCTAACTATTTCTCTTCGTGGCTGGACTGTTTCCATGTTTTTCAGCATGAAAGCTAACCAAATATAGCATTCCTCTTTTTATTTTTGGACAGGTAGTTGTATGGCACTATGAAAAAGAAAATATTCGGTGATGTACATTTTTTTTTTCGCTAAAAACTCTTGCTTAGAAAACTTGTCCGAGAGGGTTTTCATGCATGAAGGCTTTTTTGGGATACAAGGTCACACATACGAGGCACGATAATTAAAGGCGGTCTGCGGTTGTTGCCATCAGATGGGAGGGTGGAGTATTTTGCAACGTGTTGGGTCCTTCGCTATTAAGGGAAAAAAAAAAGATCAAAGTAAAGGAATCATTCCCTACTGTCAGATAAGCATCACCGCATGTCCTGGAACTGGAGCAAAGACGGGCAGACATCTCCCCTCCCATCATTCTCTCTGAGATCTCTGCCAGTGTGTGACCTACTTTGTGCAAGCGCGGGGCGAATGGTCCTGTGTTTATTGAGTGTTTAAAAGCAAATCTTTAAATTGGCTTCACTCATGTGCGCTGCATTAATAAAAAGCCACGGTCTGTATTTTTGTCCATTGCCATGTGTTTGGCCCCCTGATCAAATTAATAATTATTAAAGCAGATGTATAGAATCTTAAAATATATATATGTAAAATTAAAGGTTGACCTCTGAGCTGGTATGATGGTGGTGTATGGCTCCACAATCCTAAAAAATTGCCAGGCTTCCGGGACTCAAATTGCAATATCGTGAGTGGCCACTGGGAGCATTTATAATGGTTTTCTAAGGCAAATTTGTCTTATTTGTTTTAATGCAGTGCCAAGATTTGAGATTTAACTGGCAATCACTGTGCTGAGCTGCACATTAAATCATCTTTACCCTAAACTCTACGGTAACAAACTGGCCCAGGGGCCAAATCTAGCCCATGGTGTTATTATATATGGCCTGCAAGAGTTTTTTAAAGCTTATTCATGAAATTAATGGCACAGATGTGTCTTAATATAACATTGTTACAGTATTATGTTTTGCTTGTACCAGATTCAATGGTAAATACATATTTCCGTTTAAAAAGGTTCATTGTTACATCTAATAATAAGGAAAATATATTTTTCACTAAATATAAAGTTGACTGAGACTTTGTCCATGTTTTTAGTTTTGGCACTCTCTGTGTTTAAGTTTGGCACCCTTGCTCTACATAATTGTTGACCAAGACGAACTATCATAAGTGAATTCATATTTGTACATGCCTTATGCTTCAATGACTTGGCTCTAAAAAAAAAGCCCAGATGCTTCTTGAATGGTGGTCTGGGGGCAGTGAGGTCATTCACCTATAATGTAGAGCTAATGGCTCTTCATTATGAAGGAAGAACACTGAGGGCCCACACCAGACCAAAGCGCAATTCACTATAGCAATCAGCATAAGGCATATGTCAAAAACCAGAAGGGAGGATTGCACATGGAGATGAGGCCTTTTCCACTGACAGAAGAATACATTTGCATATCACGAATATGTTTTTAATATGAATGATAAATTGGAACAGGGTGATATATTTGGGGTAATGTTTATTATATAGTATACACTTTTAAACCATTGATGAAATACACAGCACAGTGAGTGTGCTTTATGTAAAGCTGCTATTTTTGCCTGTTCAGGGGTGAAGTAATGGGTCCTCTAGGAGATACTTACTTTCCCTGTGCTCCCCTGCTGTTTTGCCTTTGAGATCATATGCAAATCAGTGGTTCTTCTAGGTATGGGGGATTGTGTGATCTTTTTCTCTTCCTCCCATGATATAAAATTTGGTGGCTGAATAGCTGAATATGAGAAAGTCATTATCCATGTGTAAACTACTACCTCAAGCTGACCTTTACTCTCCTATTGTACTCCATGTCCTTCCATGTCACACCTCACAATATACATACAATCTGTAAAAAGTAAAGAACCTTATTGTAATCAATAAATTTTGTCCCACGTAAGCCCCCCATACACCTTACAATCTTACCATACAATTTCTGTACAATCAACTTTTGTTTTACCAAAACCATGTAATATGAGGAGCTTTCTAAACCTTCCAATCACTATGTATTCTATCAGGGAGGACCCAGCACTACATAAGTTGTTGGTAGATCTAATGGAAATTGCATGGAGTGATCTAAAGGTGTATGGGGGGCTTTAGGAAGATACTTCACTGTCTTAATGACACTCCATTCCAGAGTTTTAGATTTTTTTGTTTTAGCAATAAAAACAATTATTCAGCGCCATCTAGTGATCATCATCTAGTATTGGCAAAAAAACAGATACAGGAAGACCGGTAAGAAGGAGATTCATCTCCAGTAATGCTGATGGCAACTAGCATGGCATCTATTTTAGCAATGTGGAGCACTGGCTCAGAGATAAGTAAAAGTTGAATTCAATGTCTTTAGTATAGATACACTTTAAGGTAGCAGTCATATTAAAAGGGGAAACTAGTACATTTTATTGGCATGCAGCATTTAATTATTATTGTAAGTATAAAGTAAAATAAACCCTAACTGACTTTTTCCTTTTTAAACATTGTTGCCAATTTGCTAACATTTGTAATATAACATTCAACCAATTTTGCTTGTATAAGAGCAAAACGTACTTTAAACTAAAGCAGGTAACACACATATAGATATTGGCCAGATGGATGGCCCCTTTCTTACGGCCCATCTATCTGGCCCATATTATATGTGGCCATCGCTATTTTTCCAATCAAATCAATCCCGCTCAAAAACAGGGATATTGGACATGACCGTAACTCAGAGACGATGTCCATTGCTTTGAATGGAGACCACAAAGCATTGGCTGATCTGGAGACACAGCTCCTATATCGAGTTGTGTGTTCCCAGCTTTAGTGCTTTGCTCTGTCCCAGGTAGTCCTATCAACCGTTGTATGTTATGTTAAATGTCTTATGATATGTGGGCCGGCATGGGGTTCTATAGCTACTTCCCTAACTATAAAGGCTGTCATACACGAGTCAATACCCGTGAGATGGATCATCCTTCAAGCTAAGCGCGCAATGACTTTATCGTGCTGAGCCTGATATTGAATATAACCCTGTCTTCGAGGGGGATCAATCAATGGGTGGCCAAATTAGATATGCGCTAGATAGATGTCCGTAAACGTGCATGTGTGTTCGAAATGGCTATTGATCTAACGAATATCTATGCGTGTATTGGCACCTTAACATTTCCAATGAGATATATGTGATTTCTATTATTTCCATTAAGCCACAACAGTGCAGATTTAATGTTATTCATCATTATGTATATTATGTATATATTATCTATCCATAGCTGTGAAAAATTGATCATCTATGTTTTAAAACACATTAACAGACTTGTAGAGCCACCAGACAATTGTTTGCCATTATCCAGCGATCATGCCGCTCCTACAGATTGTCTATATAATATGATATATACAGAGCCACAGGCAGCAATTACAGAACTACTCGGAGACATATACTCCGGCGGGCTACACAACTAAACAAAAAGACACTTAATATAAAATGATTTCATCAGCTGCTGAAAATAAGCTAACATGAATGGTTTGTGTTGGCGCAGTAATTATTACTATATCACAAACATCATGATTTGTAAAGTGATGGAATTACAGTGCAGGAGGAGTCCTGGAAAGACACAATGTGGTCAATGCTATTGAAGAATACATTCCTATGACTGCTGTTTGAATGCCAGCGATGTAATAATCTGCAAGTTCTATTTAATGAACTGAACAATTCTCTGCTGTGTAATGTCTGGTCAGAGTATTATTCAAGCGTATCAAAGCTGACTTCAAAAACATATCAGAATTTAATATAAATTACATTATTATAGAGACCGCAGAAGAGTTTGAGAGTTCGTTAGATAGTGGTAGACTTTATATGTATGTGTTTGGTATTTTATTTAAACTGGAACGCCAGCGAGGGATGGAGGAGCTCTCTTCCGTGTTACACTAGTGATCTTTTCACTTACAAGGATAGGTCAGGGTTCATGAAAATTGTAAACAAAGTATTTGTAGCTCTATCACACGTCATATACAGTAACTGTCTTTTCCAAAATGAATAATACGCTGCTGGGGTCACCAGCAAAGGAGCAATGTCATCTAGGCAGCTAGGGGGAAACGCTGGAAGTTGATGACAATGTTCCCCTTTTTTAAGCAAAATTCTAGACCAGGGATAGGCAAACTTTTTTGATTTGTAGGCAACAATGGGCTCTTAAATAGTGTTGAGCATGCATATTTGAATTGCCGAAAAAACTGAAATGTTCTCAGTTGAAAAGAAATTTCCTGCAGTACCCAATTTTATCCACAACAATGGTGTCACTAGAGAGCACACTTCAGGCAGAAGAGGAAGGGGTGCGGTGGATTCTTCTCTCCCTTCTTGTCAACTGTGAGCTGCACGATGATCGTAGCTGACAGGTATAGATGGAAGCTGTTGGCTGTCCGCTTCCATGTGTGTCTCTCTGATGTACTGCTTCTATCAGCAGCGCTCTGCTGGTAGAAGCAGTACAGTACAGATGAGGGATGTGGCTGTGGGAAGCCAAGGTGCGGCCACAGGGGATGCGCATTCGGACCATAAGATGCAGGCACAATTCCCCCCCCCTCCCTTATTTTGGGGGTGAAAAAGTGCATCTTATGGTTAGAAAAATACGGTAATTACTTTGAGTGTTTTCTAAAGTAGTGCAGCTTCTATTTCACATTCTGCCACTAGATGTCGCCGTGATGTTGCACATTACACAATACACAGTATTTACATAGTAAAAGGGCACCTGAATGAGTGGAGGGAAGAACAGCACCAAGGTGCCCACACTGGCCCTAATAAGACACTGTACAGGTCATACTTTGTCCATGGTTGTAGTGCTCCATCAGTTGGTGACAGTTGGCCTCTAGTGCCAGGATGGCCCATGGCCAATCAATGCCACAACAGGGCATGATGATGATGGATGGTAAAGATAGGGAAGATCTGTGAGCTGCACCAACAAATATTTATTCTTTAATCAACTTTAAAATAGTAAGTGGCCAAGTCAGTGGTAAGTGGCACTATAAGTGAATGGATTTCAAACTAAATTGAGCAGCCCAGTTCAGTCAGTCAGCTGGTATAGGTTAAGCTTTATCATATATTTATGAATCATATATACTCAAATATATTCGGTATAACCGACCTGAATATAAGCAGAGGTACCTAATTTTTATCTACAAAAACGCAGAGGGTGGAAAATGCAAAGTCAGATAGTGGAGATTTCTAAATGAGAATAATTTAGAGAATGCATAATTGCCCTTGGGAATGAATCAAACAGGTGAATCTTAGTGTCACACCCTCAAGAAAGTTAAGAGAACACAGCCTTATTGTTATTACAGGATGGGTTTTCAAGGCATTGCTTTTGGTTCAAACAAATAAGTTTCCATTTCAAAAGCCTTATTTATTATTATTGGGACCAATACATGGAATGTAAATGGAAATTTATTTTCATGTTTGAATCATAAGAAGTCAAGTTTTCCTCCTTCTCCATAAAAAACAAATAGTACATTAGATGGCGCTGACGGCCAAGTTTGTTTGCACTTCACCAGCCGATGTTGGAAACACATTGAGCATTCACAGAGGCTGCTGGCACCTGCGAACCAGCAATCACCAAACACCCATTAAGATCAGTGGGACCCTTACTCGAGTATAAGCCCAGGGGGGCTTTTTCGCAACATTTTTTGGCTTATACTTGAGTATATATGGTAGAGATGGTCGAATTTGTTGACTAGCTGATTTTGTAAGCTGATTGCAAAGCCTCTGAAAATGATATCATCACTAAAATTGCTGGAGACGTAGAAAAGGGTTTTGGGAACATTTGAAAAAAATACAATTTGCTCTAGCACATGTAGTTTTTGCATCAATAAAGTTCAAAATCAAAGTCAAAATTTCGATTTTTTAAATTTTGCCTTGACTTTAAACTTGCAAAAACTGCAAAAACTATTTGTGTTAAAGCAATACATTTTTTTAAGTATACCCCCAACCCTTCTGTACATCTCTAGCAGGTTTGGGGATTATACCATGTTCAGGGGCTTTGAAAAAAACAATTCCACCATCTCTAATATATGGTATTTAATTAATTAACAGCATTAGTAATACACATTAGGTGCCTGACCTGGTTATTTTGCCTGTAAGGTGTGCTTTTTAATAACAAGACTGAGCAGATATTTTGGCTTAGAGTTCTGCTTTAAACGCCTGACTGGAATATCAGTTGAAAGTAAAATGTTCAGACGTTTGATGAACTCACGATCTTAGTCTATCAGGCCTTTTTTTGCTATTAATAAGCATGTAAATGAAGCAATTTTTTTTCGGCTTTTGACAAAATTCAGGCCAATTCCTTCCTGCCTTGATTGAGTTGTTAGAGCTTATTTATTACACTGGGAGCTTCCTAAAGGAATATCCTCAGAACTTGTGTGAATTTAAGAAGATTAGTTCTTTCTATGGGGACCTGAGTTCAAATCCAGAGTCGATCGGGCTGAGTATACATATCCTTTCATTAGATGACTAGAAAAGTCTTAGGTGAAATCAGTTCCTGGTGGAGTACAGTCATAAAACTATTAATTATTTGGCACGAAAAGCAGATTGGACTGAAAAAGCCTAAAACTGATGACTGAACAGGACTCCCAGAACACTTGAGGACTTGGAGCTGCTATAAAGCCACTGATCCACAACATTTCACTATATAATTCAGCTCCAACATTGAGCTCCGAGACAATGGAATCATTCTGCTCAGAAGCTATGGGGGCTTGTTTATAAAATAACTGGAGCAGAGATAAACATACTGGTGTCGTCTGGAGCAGAGACATTTGCCTTACTTTCTTAAGTGCAGTAGTAAAAAACAACATCTGGAAGAGAACAGAAGCTCAGTATGGGGCAGAGCCATATTCCACCGTGACTTGTTACATATACTAAGGGCTTGTCCCCACTTGGACGGCTGGCTGCGGCCGCGGTCTAAAATGTAGACATGAATGGAGGCTTGTGGACCTGATTTTTAACCACGTCCATTCATTCTCTATGGGCGGCATCACGGGCGGTTACACCAACATGCACTACAAAGAAAAAAAATGCAGCCATGGGTGAACTGGAGACAAAATGCCCGCAACAACCGACCTAACCGCGCCACGACCAGCCGCCACAGTGGGGACAAGCCCTTACACTTATTTTCTTCTTTACATATCTGTTCCTGCCTTCTCCCTTCCTCCTTTGTTTATTGCCTCAGTATTTCCTTTATTATTTAATCTTCCTTCCTTCCCTCTTTCTTTCCTTCTTTATCTCATTTAACCCATTCTATTTTCTCTTCCTCCCTCCATATCCTGTTCTCTTTTCACCATCATCCTTTCCTTCTTACCCACATCTCTTCTTTCTTCCATTATTTTCCCCCTTCCTTCAATTTTTCTTTTCTCTATCACTTCCTCCTTTACCACCTCCTTCCTTCCTTCCTTCCTCCTTCCTCACCTTCCTTTTCACTTCCTTTTCCATTATTTCTCCTCCCCATTCTTTTTTTTCTCTATACTTTTTTCTTTCCCCCTTTCTTCTCCACCTGCACCTCCTTTTCTAATTCATATTTCCTTTATCCTTCCTTCCATCCATTTTTTCCTTCTTTATCCCTTCCTCCTTTACCATGTCTTCTTACTGTAAACTTTCATCTTCCCATTATTTCTCCTTCCCATCTTTTTTTTCCTCCTTCCTTCCTTCCTTCCTTCCTCACTTCACCCTTCTTTCCTCTTTC
>CM070036.1:16394324-16406894 GCA_036250615.1 Ptychadena robeensis | reverse complement strand
TAAACAACAGAAACATCTACACCACTTGAGGGGTTCACAGACTTTCAAGCAGCACTGTATGTGAAGAAGATGTCCCTTTCAGGTTCCCTTTAATCTGGGTTCTCTTGATCTGAAGGAACCTGGCACTTCATATGAATGCAATTGCCCTAGTGACACCCATTCTGGGCCACAAAACCAGCGGTGACCCACACCTGATTGAGCCAATAAAGATTCACATATATCAGGATTTTTAGTTCTTTTTATTATGGAATTTAAAAGCTTTGAATAATGTTTCACAAGGCCTGCCAACGTTTAACATTATATTTATGGAAGTGTGCTTAGAGAATTCCCCAACCCCTGTGTCAGAGACTATACACTTGTGTATATAGCCTGGCTCAGCTTTTCTAATGGAGTGACTGCCTGAGTGTATGAACTTGTATTCACTTTAGTACTTTAATGAAATATTCCAGTAAGAAAATAAAATGTCACCAGCATTTCCACATAAAACCATGTCTACTCATTACCTTTCGAAGAACAAAGCAATCTTTTTAGGTCAACTATACAATGAAATGGGAAATGTTCTCTACCTGCTCTGTTAACACTAAGGCCTTTCTAGTATACTTATGGTCAGTGTTATCGCTTGTGGGAAGTGTAATCCAGACCAGGTGACAAAACTGTACTTCCAGAGGAGTGGTGTCTACAAACTTTCCAACCAGAGCCATGTTTTTTGTAACATGCAAGCAGGACCGTTTCTTGCGCTACGCGGAATATGCATGCACATAGGGCCCGGGACCCGCATCCATTCGGATATTCACTATTCACTTCCTATTTTCCTCTCTTCCCTCTGTTGCCACGGGGAGGGGGGCTGGTGGGAAGGGTGTGATACGTTGTGTCATCTCTTCCTTCTGTTGGCAGTGGGGGGCTGGTTGGTTGTGATGCGATGGGGTTTTGCATAAAGGCCCCCCAGAGCTAGAAATTAGTCTGCATGCTCAGGTCAGCCAGGTCACTCCAATCTCCCTCAAGAACCATATCAATTTTTGACATGCCCCTCACCCCCTTGTGAATGGTATAGTCTCTGCATTTTGTATTAGAACTTTTCTGCAACGTCTCCACTATATATATATATGTGTGTGTGTGTGTGTGTGTCAATTTGACCCCCATATTACTCGCAGGATACCACATATGCCACTATAGAGTGGCACCAAGCATAGTGACAAAAATGCTATGAGCCTTGGTGTTGTAAAAAGAAAATGATGAATAAAACCAAGACGATATTTCCCTGTTGCAATTAAAGCAATACAATTAGGTCACATCCCAACTCTTAGCCTATGATTGGAAAATAAAGGAGAAGCAAGCAACTACTTCATCTTCCTACTGTCTCTGTCTCACTTCCTGTTCTTTGCCATGGAGGACACCTCAATTTCCCAAAAGGTCAACCCCTTCTTCTTCAAACTTGAATGCTACCGGACTATAGATACTCAACCCCTTCTTCTTCAAGCTTGAATGCAGGGACCGTAGAGACTCAAATAACTTCAAGTTCAGATATTCACGTTTGTTGAATTTAAAAAAAATTTATGCTTTGACTTTTTTATTAACATATACATGAATTATTGCATTTCTCCCTATCTGCCCGAAGTTCAACTCACAGTAAACCTCTGAACTATCTCAGAGATGCCACTATGAGCAGCCAATATGAAGAATTAATGTGCACTTCCATCAACAAACTCCAAAGATAACTAAATAAAAAGCGACATTTGAGCACTAAGATTCCATGGAACAGATTGCATGTATTTGAGGTCAAGGTCTGTGCAGTCATCTGGAAAAGTCAGTGAGCCAATTAGAGAATCAAGAGAGGAAGATTGGGTTTGCAGTAAAAGAAAATTGCGGTTGATGTAGACAGAAAGTGAACAATGATTTATAATGAATAACAACACTATTTTTGTATCAATTATAGGTGTTACAGCGTGGAAGAACTTCTATCAGGTTTTTACTTCAACCTCTGTCTCCTGTCGGTATTTTGGTTGTGTTCTGTGTTCTGACCACACAGGAGGTCAGTAGAGATGGTCATTTTGGCATCGCATTGATCACCTACTGTATTTCAAAGAATACACCAGAGTATTTTATATACTCAAGTCGTAGCTGATCCGAATATAAGCTGATGTGTCTAATTATTTAAAAAGTAAACCTGGAAAAACTGAAAGACTTGAGTATAAGACTAGGGTTGTAAATGCAGTAGCTAAAGACCCCCATTTTTTGGCCAACTGATGTGCGTGTTCACTCACAGCCATCCGTCGGCGGCTGTGGATCGCGGTTACCCACATGGGGCAACAGATCCCTGTCGTCCCAACGTTTGGTCGGCCAGAGAATGGACATGTCTGTAAATCTCTCAAAGGGTGCCGGCCAATACTCAAAGCGATGAAGTGCAGCGTAGCACTCCATCCCTCTTCTATTGGCCCCGGCTCGTCAGCTGTATGGGGGCCTTTAGCCACTGAAACACAGCAAAGGTGCTATTATTTCACCACCTGATTTGTGAGATTATTGCCAAGCCCCGGAACATGATATAATCATCAAAATTGGTGGAGATGAAGGGTTGTAGCAATATTTTAAGAAAAAATATTGCTCATGTAGTTTTTGCATAAATGATTTAAGTTCATGTTAAATTTTTGACTTGACTTTGAACCTAATTGATGCAAAAACTGTGCTAGAGCAATCATTTTTTAATCAAATGTTCCTAAAACCCTTCTCTACATCTCCAGCAATGTTAAGGCCCCCATACACGGGTCGGATTCCGACCGAATTCCGGCACGATCGATTCCGGGCGCGTGCACGCGAATCGATCGTGCCGGAATCGTGTGCAGCCCACCTTGTCCGATCGATCGCATCCGATTGATCAGGGGCTCAGAATCGGATCCGACAGAGAACCAACATGTTGGTTCCATCAGATTGATTCTGCACAGATTAGGGGGAGTTGCCATTTATGAGGTGGAGTCGGAGATGGAATCGGACACGGAATCGTCCCGGAATCCGTTGGACAAGGTGGTATGCAGCGATCGGATTCTCTTAATTGGCCGATCGATCACACCTGCGATTCCTGCCAGAATCGCCGGAATCGATCGGATAGGTGATCGAGCGGCCATGGAATCCGACTGTGTATGGCTGGCTTTAGTGATAATACCATGTTCAGGGGCTCTGCAATTAACTCACAAAGTCCATTTTCATCTCTTGATTTGAGTATGACCTGAGTTTTATTATTTCAGCACATGCTTGTCGTAATGAAAACCTTGGCTTATACTATATATAGATGATAAGTTTGTTTTTTATGTTGTTCCACTGCCCTTCAAGATCCTGACATTTACACCATATAACTATATAATTTAGGGTGGGCACGGTGTTAACAAGGAAATCTGCTGCCATCAAATATATTACAGCCATTTAACTCTTAGCTGTAGTATGTAGGAAAGTTCTAGAGAATTTTCCTCCTGAGATGACTTCTCTTGTGTCATTTCCAGGGAGTGGAGTCTATGGCTTTATAATTGCAGAGAAACCTGGGGAGGCAGCTCTAGTCAGTGGATCTCATTGCACGGATATTTTGACACGACCATCTAAATGATGGATGTGGGTTTCTGATTGCTCCTTTAGGAATGATCACATTTTGCCGTAGAGTTTATAACACAAGCCGATGACTTATCTCTGACGGCATCAGTTGAGAACGACTGTTTATTTTCAGTCTTACCTAATCAATGACCAGACGCTCTGGGGATGTTTGTTGTGATCGATGGACTGGAGGGTATGGTAGCAAGGTTTCTGAATTTTGTCATATATGTGCGGAAGGTGAGAACATTTATTCACTTGATTTTTGTTCCTTTGTCCATATAGACAATTGAGTAGAAGCTATGTAACATGCAACTTTTTTTTCCCTTCTTCTCATGATGCCAAATGCCAACCCCAAAGTATGCACATTACATTAGACTTAAGCCTTCTTCCAGCTGCCCAGATAGATTTTGAGCTTAAGGCAGCCGTCCACGGATCAATATTTCTGTTTGATTGTGGAAGAAAAATTGTTTAATTTGATCACTTGCGAATTGATTCCTTTTTACCTGAATCGATGGACCATAAAACTGATCGAGCCGTGATCAGATATGTTGGTATATTTCATTGGATCACTCAAATATCTGATGGCTTTTCTAGGTATTTGGATCATACCTGTCAAGTTTTCCCTTATCCAATAAGGGAAAACTTACAGGAAGTGATGTTGCATAGTGTCACTTCCACTATTTGGAGCGTGGAAGTGCTAAGGCAGAGTGTCACTTTCCAAATATTGCAAGTGACACATGGCGACGTCACTTCCGGCATCAGTAAGTGTAATGTTCCCTCCCTAATATTTGCTGGCTAACTCAGGACGGATGGGGGGGGGGGGGCAATACTCTTCCTCCTAACTTCCCACCCCACACATCATCTGCACAAGCGGGGTGGGAAGTTGAAAGAGTAACGCCCTCTCTCTTCTTAAGTAGCTAGATTTCAAGATCTGGGAAATATTCGGGATTTATTGAAATCAGGATAGGGTAGAGGAAGACATATTAAAAACATGACTTTCTCAGCCAAAATGGCAGGGTTAAAATGTATGAATTTAATGTATTTGTATTGTATACTTTCTTCCCTAACCTATTGAATTGTAAGGGTATGTCTCCACTGCATTGTGTGATCCGTTGGAACCCTCTGTGTTAAGCACAGTGCTTGGTGGAGGTCCTGATGGAGCACATACATGTTGCCTGCCCGGCAAATGCTCTGTTCACATGGCATTGTGACCGCTGCAGGGGTTAACGTGGTGCAGTACACCGGCAGATTGGCAGAAGGAAGTGAGAACAGTTGGTGCCCGAGGCAGGTAATGTGTTCCCCGTCAAGGAATGCGCTTAGCACAGGGGGACCTGACAGAGCTGATATCACAGTGGATATTAAGTTCCTGAGTACTCAAATGTTCAATCCATGTGTAACCACAAGGGGACCAGAACGTATGCCCCATGTAGGCCCTGGACAAAGAATTTGGTCTCACATTTGGATTTTCATCTCCCCCTGGAAGTATAAAAAATGGGGATGGCCATGTAATTAAATCAATGTGCAGTTTTGCTTGTAGGGTCTCTAACAACTACAATTTATGAGGACATTTTTCTAGCCAAAGGAATAGTGCATTGCAACACCAATGTAACACAATGCAAAAATATAAAGTTTATAAATACAATTTGTCATGTTTATTAGTGTTGATCTTGAATATTCGAATGTCGAATATTTTTCGCGAATATCGGCAATTCGAGAATTCGTCAATATCTCGAATTTGTCGGCGAATATTCGCAATTCCGAATGGCCATGTATGGCTATGTATTGCGAAAATAATATTCGCATTGTGAAAATAAACATAGCATGTGACCATTCATTTTAAAGATTTTCTCGATGCGAATATTATTTTCGCAATGCGAATATGATTTCCGCAATGCGAATATGATTTTTGCAATACATGATCATACCGCGAATATTCGAATTTCCGAATATAGAATCGAATATTAGCAGAATTATTCGTGAAATATCACGAATTCGAATATTGCCTATGCTGCTCATCACTACTGTTTATGTGGCTGCAGCTAATAACGAATTAAACTGGCAGCACTTAGCAAAGACACCTGCACACGCACTGTATTTGCTCAACAACGTTGTCATTCAATTAATGGAAATTAAAGTAAAGTATTAAACTTCAACATCTAAAACATTTTTTTTTATAATGGGCTTTAAATTGTATTGAAATCTGGAGATTAATCAGACAATATTTACGGTTCATGTTTTCCTCCCTCAATAACATGATAATGACATTTTTTTATTAAATATCTTTAGACTTGGTGACATCATCATTGAGTTTCTGTGCTTTAGAATGGATGTAAACTCAGATATATAAACATATACGCCTAATTTACCTACATGCAGACTTCATGCGGGGACAGTGAACCTTTCCTTCTTCCTTGCTCCCATGCCGCCATGCCTGGAGCATCCTGTTCTTCCCATCCTTCAGAGACTCTCACTCCCTCCACCAATCTGGATCTAAACTAGGTAACGCTCAACCCCCACAGGGTCACTGGATTCAGATCTGGCTAGCTGTTAGGTGCAAAGGGGTTGACGTCTACCTTCCCAAGTTTCCTTGCGCTCACAGCCCACCATGACGCATTATGGCGGTGGTGATTGTAGCGTTGCTGGATTTGAACAGTTTTAACCAGGTAGGTATTTATTTATTTACTTTTACCCCTGATCGGCCCTATTATCATAGCAAGCAGATGCAGACGTGGTAGCGTTGCTGGATTTGAACAGTTTTAACCAGGTAGGTATTTATTTATTTACTTTTACCCCTGATCGGCCCTATTATCATAGCAAGCAGATGCAGATGTGGTAGGTCCGCTTTAGGAAGATCATAGATAGTAGGAAGTTCTAATACACATAATGTCCATATGGCATGATGAGCTATGACCTGGAAAGCTTTAGACCAGGGCCATCAAATGCTTCCTCTTCCAATGAGAAGAAAGTATAATACAGAATTGGAAGTTAGGGGCCTCTTACAAGCATGAAATCAATGGACAAGAGTTCTCAAGGCCCCCCATACAGGTTTTGACTTTCCTATTTGAGTGACTTAAACAGATCTATTTCAACCTAAAAAATCGATTAGAAAAGTGATTGGACTTGTCAAAAATTTTGATTCAACAAATATATATCGAATGTATATGGAATATTATTTTGTTGTTATTCAATAATAATCATATGTATCAGGTAGCAGACATTTTGGTGTATTTATGATCTACTTCTTTCAACTATGCTTTCAATCGATACTTCGGTCATAGATTATGATCAAAACAATCGTAGGGACATCGAAACGTGGAAGGGGTCTTAGGAAAAGATGTCATCCTTGGTTTATCAATTATGGCGCCAGGAACAGAACAGCTGTCTCTCCAGCCAAGCAGATGCTTTGCATGGAGATCTTGCGTTCTCAATGCAAAGCAATGGTCATGTCCGGATTGGGATTGATTGGTCCTGCTAGAAAACATGGTTGGCCGCATATGATATGGGCCAGATAGATGGCCGTGAGCGCACAGCGCTCAAAGTGGTCATCCATCTGGCCCATATCTACACGTGTGTACCCTGCTTAAGTTTTAAAAACAATTTGATGACAATAGTTTGGAACCATCCGAGCTTCATCTATATGAACTGTTGAGTGATTTACCATAAATCACTGTGTGTACCAACAACAATCATATTAATAATATGTCAATATGCTAATATATTCTAATATACTGGTAAACTCCTAAGGACAGTAGTGTTTTCTTCCCTTGTAATAATAAAGCCGCTGCCACCTTCCTCCTTTAAAATTGTTTATGCTAATGAACCCAAACAGCACCAATGTGTTTAGACATTGTTACAGGCTTATTTCACTGATACCATGGCTTATACTAATTAGTCATTACCAGAATGCTTACACTGCCAACATAATAAGTGTTTTTCCCGGCATGATAAAAAAAAATGAAAGCGACAACCTCAAAGTAAAATAAAGGAAATAATGATAAAAATTATAACCTCCATTGGTAACCGTACAAATGGCTCATTTATCCCGTCCGCCCACCTGGTGTACGGAGCGCGGGGCTAATGTGGAGTATTGTTATTTTCTTTCTGTGCATATCGTGAAATCTAACCTTCTCTATTCATTTCTGCTGCTTGCTCCTATTATCTACATTCCACGCCTGCTTGTCGCTGAAACGTGTTAGATGAGTTAATAGAAAGCAAGATATAAGGATTTCAGCGCTGACGACATTTTTAATTGAGCATTTATCGAGACAGGATGTGATGTGGCATGGCGGAAATGGTTGGGACATGGGTGCTCCGAATTTAGAGCAAAGCACTCAGTCATGGTCTAAATGGGTTTTACTCATGTTCTTTTTTTTGGGGGGGGGGTGAAGTGGATTATATTGAGATGTATCATAGCTATATTTGTTTTCCATACTAAAGGCCCATTGAAGAATTGGGGCCTTCACTGCTGAAAAGAAGTAAAAATCACATGGTGCTATGAAGCCCCGTAAAAGTCTTTTTGTTCTCAATGGACCAGAGAGATTTTAATTGTAGATGAGTGAGTTATAAAGGTCACATGATCAAACTTTTCTCTTGGTTTTATTATTGTTTTATCATGGAGTTCTGTTGCTTTCTTCTGACAGCAGAACAGACCCTTCCCAGTAAGAGACTTGTCTAGGTCTATGAAGAGCCTTGTCTAGACTTGTAGAAGATTGGTTGATTAGATTGTATAGCAACAAATTGTATACGTAATAGATACTGGTAATCACCTTGGTAAGATACACAGACATTGACTGTTGTACTTCTGTTATTTATATAGCTTTTTACTGCATACCAGAGATTCCCCGAGGAAGCCGGCATTGGGGAAACGCGTCAAACACTTAAGACGCTGCATCTTCATATGCTATTCTTTATAGCCATTGACATATTTGGGTTTTTATACCATTAACAATTTTTTATGTATTTTAATGGATGGTCCATTTGGTACAATAAAGACCTTTTAAATGATTTTTCATCCACAATACTTTATGGCAAGCCTTAAAAGCCCATTTGTGTTTAAATTTAAATCAGGGTATAGCACCATCTTTAGCACCAATAATTTAACGGGGATTGGAGGGGATATGTTCTATTGTTGTTAAATACGTTCTGTTACTTTCTACTGCATCCCAAAACCATGTAGGTGGTTTTAGATTTTAATAGCAGTCCGCTTCTATTCTATTCTTATTGGAGGTCACCTTTCTACTTACGGAACATAACCTTAATGGAGGTGCTTAGGGGATTATTAACCCCCCCCCCCAAAAAAAAACAGTGTTTAAGGGATATGTAGTTTCATAATCAAACAACTGTTAATTCATGAAACATTTACCCCAAGAGCATTTGTCAATATTTTTTCGGGATGCACAGAGTGTAATTTTGGTGGATCTGATGACACTTGTAGTGGGAGTGTGGCTACCTTGGGAGGTCCCTAGGTGCTGTGCGAGGAAGCACTTATTTAAAAGGTCTTAACAGGGAAAGCCAGGCAAGTGAATATTATTCCGTTGGGAGTATTTGTATCATACTCTTTGTTAGAATTATTTTTTTGTTTAGGAATAAATAACCAATTAATGTAGACTGGAAATCTGAAACAATTCCTCCACCTATTTTTTTTTATACATTTGTCTTACTCCATCAATGTGCTGCTGTTGTAGCCCCTTTGTAGACTCATCTTTGTACATATGTGCTCCATGGATGACTGCATGTCATTTCTCAGAGTGGAATATCCCTGCCTCATGTGAAACCTCCACTTCAGAAGCCATGATTCAAGATCTTAATCCAGTAGCACAAGTGAATGACAGGGACAGACCTCCATGGCAGGATCACAAGGTATTATTTTAATTGACATAATATGAAGAATAGATTTTAACAGACTAAAGCTTAATAAGATTTTAGTGATTACGTTTCCAAATACTTAAACTCTGTGATCACAGCTCTGAAAACCTTAATTCCCAACCCCTGACCTAAAACACTCAATGAAAGAACTAAACCATAATTCTGTACTAATCGCCACAAAGGCATACATTATTTATGGTTGTGTATTGTATGGAGTGTTTATTAGGAAGGGGCAATATGTATGTCAGAATTTTTAAGTACCCGGCCTGGTGTTAATATAAGCTTGTCCTATGTAATACTTCAATGATTAAAACACACCCATGGACATTTCAAATTATCTTTGATCTCCCGGCAAATTGACCGCCCATAACAACATCATCAGGTATGGCTAGTCGCGCCGAGACCGTGCGCACTTTTCGTGCCGGCATTTACTTTGGATGGGGAGGCTGGTCATTGCCCAAATTATTGAGGCCGCAAAATCAGCTCTGGATCGAAGAGTGTATGGGGGGCTTTACTCACATTTAAAACTTGCCATCTTGGCCAGACCTGAAGCTGGAGAAAATAATTGTGCCATGGTCACAAACAGTAGGAAGGGTTTAGAATAACCCAAAACCCTCATACTCCATCCATTACTTTCTAAAAAGCAGGTATAATCCTGCTAAAAGACACAGAAAATAAATTTCTCACACAGATGTCCCCATCAGATAGAATAGTATTGCTGTTCACCTGAAAGGAAGCCATGGTAGGTAATGGGACTGAAGTTTGCTAGTCATATTTATGGTGCCTAGGAGGAAGCTACTATTAGAAGTTCACATTTTCATAATAGTATTACATGTTTATCTATCGCAAAGTGCCATCATGCAACAAATTGAGGGACAGATGGCATTTAGAAAGATTTCCCATAACTTTTTTTTGAATGAACTGTTCAGACAAATATATTGCCTACATACCAGTTGTCTTCATGAACCTACCTCTTCAGGACTGTTATTTGATTCATAAGCCTCTGACATTTCCTGGTGGTGTTAAAGCATGAATTTATATTACACCCCTAAATCAGTATTGTCCTGGTATCAAAGTTTTTACACAACCAGAACATGCTGAAGCTTTACCCATCAGAATGGATTAGGATTTTGGCTACAGTGACATTGTTGTGGAAGGTGCGACGGGGCTGCTCTCTGGTATTTTGGCAATATCATTTCAATGACTTCTAACACAGACATGTTTCAAGTTAAAAGTTCATAGAAAAAAATAAAATATTCCTTTGAACAAAAGGTAGCTGCTCACTACATGTCAGTTTGGGAACTCGAGTGGCAGAACTTAAATACCACTTCATCCAGTAATGTACATGGTACCTAGATTTTGTTTAAATATAACCCATAAGTACTATAAGTTTCTGAATATACTTAGATATTGTTATTCTGTAATTTAGGAGAGGGAAGAGCACCTCTCTGTTACATTGTCCAGGAGAGAAAGACCGCATCCAAGTTCTACTTGTCCAGTCAGCAGGCCGAGGTAAGTTGGTGACCAGGCATGTGATTTAGAAAGAAGCGAGTTCATAACACTAACTAATCACAACTTCTAATATCTTGCTAGTTGTATAGTTCACAGTTATATGTGAATCCCATAGTAAACTGCTTGATGTTCAGCATCAATATCAACCAAAACCTAAAATACATATTTCGACAGGTGTGCTAATTAAATATTTAGAGTTGAGAAAAGCGGAGGTTGAAGTTAGACAAGATGACCTTTAACTTATAATTAAATACTTAAACCTGTGCCCTTGCCCAAAAGGCCTGAAATCCAGATGACGATACAGACAAGCTCTCCAGGAAGAGCGTAGAGACCTACAATGTGGCTTCCTGAGACACGCTCAACTCTAGGTGGTGATATTAGTCTTTCAACGTCATTAGCACTTAAAATTCAGCAAGTTCACCCATTTCTTTAAAGAAGTAAATTAAATGCAACTAGACACATTCAATCAGGATTAGGAAATTCATACCTGGCTAGTGTGGGTAATGCCTGGCTGGCCAGAGATTAAAGTGAAGACTTCCAGAAATTTATATTATAGAATACGGAAAGTTCCCATTATCTCATTAGAATTTCAACAGATCCAATTAAAAAGATAACAGTAGCGGGGATATCAGTCAATATCAGCAGCCGACGTATTTTAACAAACCCGTTGGTCTATGAATTCTAATGGGTTTCATTAGA
Source organism: Ptychadena robeensis (assembly GCA_036250615.1). Taxonomy (NCBI): domain Eukaryota; kingdom Metazoa; phylum Chordata; class Amphibia; order Anura; family Ptychadenidae; genus Ptychadena; species Ptychadena robeensis. The sequence continues at coordinate 16,395,245 of CM070036.1, read as the reverse complement.
AATGTGTCTATGAGACAAATAAGAATCCCTTTACATGTAAAACAAACATTAGCCGATCTATGCAAACATTGTAATGATTTTAAAAGAACAAGGCACATCTGCTCCGGTTTCATCCGGCATTAATGTCAATGTAAAGTGCCGCCGAGGTTTACAGGCTTTCCATGGCGGCTGCTTTCCTCGATGTCTATTTTTTTATGTATCGCAATGTCGGCTGATAACAGGATTTAGGGCTGTAATATTGGCACAAAGAGATAGGTGCGTAGACCCAGACAAAAGACATTGTAAATCTATATAAGTCATTAGAATACACAAGGAAAAGGCATCTGTTTCTCAGAGGGGAGAGGTGGCAACTGTGGTCTTGTCAGCATGAGAAGGGGTGTAATACTATCAAGGGATCTCACCTGTCCTTCTCTACAACACCCCACCCTCCTGAAACCCAGACCCTCCCACCAGGAATATATTCATATACATTTACAACACTAATTCCCCAATTATTAATATAGTATACCAATTAAAAATATGTAGAAAATTCCTAGAATACATAAATATTTGTTCATAGTGTAACAATTTAGAAAATACTTCAAATACAGCACAAAAAAACATATTTAAGAAAATGTATGAGCACCTTTCTCTTTGACAGGAAAACACAGCTAATGGTGTCAGCACTGCCTACCTTATCTCTGAGGGCCCCCATACACCTTAAAGCTAGCCACACATGGTTCGATTTTAGCATTCAATCGACGTTTTTCGACCAAAAAACGATCGGTTGTAAAAAAATCAATGTGCTGCCCACATAGTACAATCAATGATCATTGATAGATTTTTGTCAAAAAAGTGATCGGACAGGTTGAAATATTTTGATCGATTGGTCGATTTTTTTGGCTCGATTTTGTGGCTCGATTTTTTTGGCTACTTCCCTTT
>CM070036.1:16366935-16392384 GCA_036250615.1 Ptychadena robeensis | reverse complement strand
TTGGAATTAGTAGGTAAGATTTAGAGACTGCTGGACATAGGGTCAATCACCTTCAACACTAGTCAGTTCTTTGCGCTCATGAATTGCCTAAGAATCTTATACAGTTTTTAGAAAACAGGGGAAACATTACAAATATATAAAGGTTTGACTAGGGTATAGGTAATTATACTCTTCACATGGAGAAAAAAGTGTCCTCGCTTAAATCTGAAAATGGTAAACTCATAAAAAAATTTTTTAACTATTAGGGTCATTTCATACCTGCAGCCCGGAGCCATTACACAGTGCCCCTGCAAAAAAATGTGTTGCAGGGCATTTATATTAAAGCACCATGTTGTGTGTTATTATAAACGCTAGTGTGAAAATGCAAGCTGTGCTGCGGAACTGTACCACACTAGTGTGAACTGGTCCTTATGTGACCAAAAATAACTATGGGACAAACAAAGATCTAAAAGACTTTTAATTAATGAAGTAATAAAAGAACCTGATGGACAACTTAAGCTGGCCATACACCTTTAGATCTCTCTGTCAGATATCCTTTAGATCTACCAATAACTATGTAGTGCCGGGTCCTCTGCGATTGAACACAGGTAGACCTGATGGTTTAGAAAGTCCCTCATATTACATGGTTTTGGTAAAACAAAAAGGAGATCTAAAGGAAATCTGACAGAGAAATCTAAAGGTGTATAGGGACCTTTATAGTCTTTTTTTTGTCTTTACTTGTATGTTTCTATGAGATATTGTTATTCTGCTTTGATATGTGAAGATATTTCCTATTGCTTAAATTAGTTCCTGCACTCTGAGCATCTTGGACATCTGAAATAAACAAAACTTAGGAATGCATGTGCGGTCACCCCTTTATCAATCACTGTTCCCCCCTCCCCTGATGATGTTTGTCAGTGTATAGGTAACAGATAAAGTAATGTTCGGCGATGAATTATACTCAGGTGCTATCCTACATGTGTACATCTTTTATTTCCATTTGTAAACTGTTGATTTCCCCCATGTTGTCTCACTAAACCTCTAATTACAGAAATTATAAAACCCACCTATCCATTATCATGGCTCAAGAGTGTATTAAAAACAACAGACCAAACACCACGATCCGGACTTTCCATTATTAAGATTAAGACTGACAGTTTAATTGGGCTGAATTTAATTTCTGAAAGATTTACTCCCTTTTAATTACACTGCAAACAAGCAGCTTTGTGTCTGAGACCATGAACTGTCAGATTACTTCATTTTGTTTTTCGCATTTTGCTTAAAACATTACAAATAATACAATATAATTAAAATATGGGACACGGACGAGACAAGTCAATAGACAATTCTTTCTTCCATTGGAGCTACTGTTTCACCGGCAGAGGAAAGGCTCTACGCTTCTCTCAGCCAGGGAATGATACAATTGTCAATTTTTTAATCTACAGGGTGGGTTATGTAAACATCACAGCAAATACAAGATATTTACTCCGAGAAGTCAATCAAGTATTTTTAGTTCTCCTAGCAGCACAATGAAAAATTTAAGCTGGCCATACATGGGATGATTTAGCGTTTGATTCCAGAATGATTTCCGTGCACGTTCGCGTGCACCTGGTGCGATCGTTGCCTCTCCAAGAAATCGGTTGAACAGAAATTCGACATGTTGGTAAATATTTGTTTGATCGCCATTAGTTTGGATGGGGACCAAGGGCCCTGGCCAGGGATTGATTGCCAAGGGTGGTGTGCATCTATTTGCCGAACAATTGTCAAACAATAGTTTTTATTCCTGGTCATTCCCAAAGCTCCTCCAATTTGCTGAAATGGACATCAAATACACTTACTCCCATCCCAAAAAGTTCTAACTGGTGTGTAAGGAAGCTATCCAGTGGTAGCATAATCACATGGTAAAAAGACACATTCATTACATATCGATTAGTCTCTGAACATTGGAACACAGGGAACTTCCTAGCCTCAGATGCACTTTCCAGGGCCAGATTTTAAGGAATCCAACATTGGCCATGGTAGCCCACAGCTACCAACACATAAAATAACATTTAGACAATCTCTTGCTAAAGGCCCCCATACACGTGTCGGATTCCCACCGGATTCCCGCACGATCGATTGCGGGCGCGTGCACGCCAAACGATCGTGCCGGAATCGCATGTAGCCCACCTTGTCCAATCGATCAGGTCCGATCGTTCAGGGGCCCAGAATCGGATCCGACAGAGAACCAACATGTTGGTTCCATCAGATTGATTCTGCCCAGATCAGAGGGAGGTGGACAATCGGACACGGAATCGTCCCGGAATCCGTTGGACAAGGTGGTATGCAGCGATGGATACTCTTAATTGGCCGATTGATCACACCTGCGATTCCCGGCAGAATCGCCGGAATCAATCGGGTGAGTGATCAATTGGCCATGGAATCCGACACGTGTATGGCTTGCTTTAAATAAAGTTCCAGACTGCTGAACAGCCGGACTGTACAATCAAGATGAGACCTCATTTAAATGCAATAAAGCAAATGACAGCCGCACCTCCGCATGGCAGTACAAAACAAATTCTTCTTTATTAAACCTTATGACATAACAGGCATCAACAAGGAGCGTTCCAACACAAGGAATCTCCAAGGTGAGACCTCATTAGTGCTTTTCTGGTTTCTGGTTTTCTGATTGTGCATTTGTGACAGTAAACTGTGAAGCCTACACTGGGTCTGCACAACTAGAACTTAAACTCTAATATAGAATGGTAATAGATTGTTGTGTTTGCGAGATGCCGATTTCCAGTGTTCCCTACTCTAGTCTAATGTGATAAAGTCTGACTTCACGTAGAAACATAGGGCTCTATTACCAGGCAAGATTGACAGTAAATCCGGCCATAGACACTGGTAAGATCTGGTAATCTGGTAATCTGGCCGGCTTGTATCACACTCATCACAGTGTGGTGACGTCACCACGCTGTGAAGAGTCGGCTACAGAACTGACAGGAATCCTGTGTGCTCCACTAACACAGGGATTCCCGGCAGATTTTAGCCAATTAACTTGGAGGGGGAGGAGACCCCCCCTTCAAAGTAGCTGAATACAATAGGATCAACCACAAAAAGTACTAGTGATTCATCCTGCCAGCTTTTTGGGTCGAAACCATGTGTTCGGCGTGAGCGTGCACGCCGGTCAATGACCCACAACTATGGCCAGGAATCGGTACGTCTATGGTCGGCTTAAAAAAGCAGTTTTGTCTTTCACACATTACCAGATCTTCTTTTCAGCCTAAGGTGAAATGGACCCATTGATTGGGGAAATCATCAAGACACTCTAATGTGGTTAAGCATGTTGCACACAACATTTTTAAAATTAACATGCAAGTACTTTTAAAGCAGATGAAATCCTTAACTCAAAATAGACAATTTTGTCAATATTGATATATGAGCAACTTTGTATCAGCATGGCTTGATTAACCAAAATCATTGATAACCAATGTAGGTTAGACTTGAGGTATAGCTCACATGTGTATAGTGACATAAAAGTAATCAATACCTTGAGCTCTATTGTTGAGAATCAGGTAAGGTTGAATGTTGTACATATTGTGACAGACTGGTGGTCTGTCATAGTGGAAGGGATCCATGTGTGGCAGTGAAGTGGTGGGCCTTCCCACTCCACCAAGATACACCTGCTGGACCCTAACAAGATGGCCGGGTGTGTCAGTCAGGGCTCCTGAGAGAGGTTGAAGACAGTGCTACTGGGTGCAGCAAACACAGGACTCACAGGGAGTGTGTGGCCCCATGCTGATGGCTGCTAGGAGGCAGGCCATTAAGGGTTCCTGAAGGAAGGAACTGTTGTTTGATCGGTGCCAAGCCAGAAGGCTTGGCATTTTCGAGTAACTGTTTTATTTGGGTGTCTATTAACTCCTGCAAGGGTTACCCTTTATTTGGACCGTGTGCTCAAATAAACATGGGCAGGAGCCTTTAAGAGGATAAAAACGTGTGGATTGATGCAGTGCGAGTACACCTTTGAGGCTGATTCCCCACAATATACATGTAATGGCACCAAGATCAAAATGCAATATATAATACGAAAAAGCAAAATAATCAAAGTAACCAAAATAAATAATTAATGTTTCTCTAGGAAACAATACAAACAGATAGATGTCCACTATTGTTAGCTGAGATTAGCTCATCAGCATTCCTGTTTAATGCGCCATGAAGCTGTAACACACTAATAATTAAGGACAGAATATTTTTTTCCATTTTAATTTTTATAAGACTGTACATTAATGAAGAAATGAATATAATAGAAGCTAACACATCTCTGTAATCTGGTATTAAAATACACAGGCAGTCACCATGCAACCAACTGTTTCATGTTAATGATGAATAGTCGAATAACCCATTGATCTGGCAGTGTGGCACCTGCTTTGCCAACTGACTCAGTTGCCTTGGTCCCTGAACCCTCATTATGTATCTTCAATTAAAGTTCATTGTCTCCTAAAATCTGTGCTGAGCAGATGCATCGCCATTTCATCAGCCGAACGCGAAAGAGACGGCGGATAGAGGAGACTATCACAATTAATAAGGCAAAAAATTGTGTAACAAATGATGATTCTGTGATGTTAGATAAATGTACAGAGTACAATTGATGTGGCTTGATGCCCGTAACATACTGATGCTTCTTTTCAAGAGAAATGGCAAGCAGTTCTACTCAAAAATCATGAGATTGTGTAAAAAGCTAAGTTTTTATTAACCCTTTCCTGATGCTATTCGAAAAAGTTGCCTGAGTCTAACTATAGAAACAAGTCCATCTCTTGATAACTGTCTTTATAAAGTAAAGCTAGGCATACACAGCTCAATTTTTAATAGATTGGAGAACAACCCAGCGCCATCCACGTTCACGGCACTTGTGCAAGAACAGCTTCCATTGATCACGCTAAAGCTCAATCAGCACCAACATGTTGGTAAATCCTGATGGCCTTTATTTGTAGGGCTTTATCTGGACATTCCACAAAATAATTCCATTAAAAATTTAGAAACAGGCAGAGATAAGGAGTGAGGCTTGAATCTTTAATGTTAGTAAGGGTACCCAAACTTTTTCTTCCTTCGTCAGGAGTGATGGATCTGGTCATATCACACCAGGGGAGAGAGAAGGGTTAACTTACGAAGAGGAAACATCTGGGGAATATCACATGAAAACAGTTTTATTTCCATAGTAAACTGTACTGTGGATTTACTTTTGAATCTCTCGTCGCAGCCGGATGTGATTATATTATGATCATTCAACAGGGGATGGGGGGTGGGGGGGGGATTTGGGAGGGATCCGCTGTCCTGCAGCAGCCTCCTCTTTAGATCAGGCACCGGAACAGACGGAATGGTAAATTTGTGCTGTGGGGCTATGATCTTCGCCGAACAGCCAACTCTCGTCCAGTGCAGTATAGTTATTGCAGGACAGCGCTGGACAGATGGGGTCATTCAGGGACTGTGTTTTCCTGTTACGCCGGGGTTATAACCTGCACAGGGCAGCAGCAGACCTGTAAAATCCTGATAATGATGTGCAATAAACCCACGGTTGGGGGTGGCGCGGCAGCGTGAGCAGATTGTCAATGCCCGCCCGGGCGTTAGGGATCCGGGTGCATCCCGCGGCTGCACCAGAGACATGTGCCGCGCCCATTGTTTTACCAATGTGACAAGCGCAAACCGTTTGTCAATAGTAATGGAGGCGCCGAGCCGGACCCGGAGGGGTAGGCGGGAGCGCAGCGTGACCGGGACGTGGAGGCAACGGCACAGGAGGGGCGGCGGGGCCGGAGTGGAGGCGGGGCCGGAGATTATAAGAGGGGGCGCGGCCTTGAAGGGGAGGCCTTTCCACAGAAGAAATCTCCCACCCACCCTCCCTGTTTAATGGAATGTATGGTGATGTTATGTTGTCTTTTTCTGATTGTGGGTTTTATTGTTGTCACAGCAGGCAGGTCCTCGTCAGTGCCGAGAGAGGTTTTAAGTTAGAGCTAGTAGGGTGACGTGCTTATTTAGGGATGACAGTCATCAAAATGGTATTGTTATGTTTAAGTTTGCAGTTGGAGTTTCCTGTAGTAACAGGATGTTGGAAGTTGGAAGTACCCACCGTGCTGGATTTAAAAGGGCAGGTGGCTGGTACGGACGGTTATTGGTGTTTAAAGTTATTTAAAGCTATTTAAATTTATGTAAATTTATTTAAATATAAAGTGAATATTTAATGTCATTTATAAAGCGACACAGTCGAGGGAGTTTTATATTTTAATAAGCTGTGGCCTTTTTTGTATTCCATTCACTAATACAAATACACTTTCCAAAGAAATCTGAGTCTGTCTTTATTCAAAAGGGGGATTGGGGTTTTAAAGTTGATAGGTAGGCAGCTCAACACTGCCCAGTCATGTATAGGACGTGGTATTGGTATTGCAGCAGCTCCGAAGCAGCGGGCAGGCACTATGGGCACGCACACGCCGATGTGCCCATAACACCGCCCCCCCCCCCCAACTCTCCCTGTGGTTGCTGGGGTGGCATAGTGTAGACCCAGCCTTCGGAATACTTACAGAAACAGATTTCAGATTCTCTTGTTATAAAAAATAAATGAATAAAAAACGAATGTGGTAGGAACTAGCAAATCAATGGCTTTGATGTAGGACTGCTAGAAAGCAACACCCTACAGTGGAAACAGCATTTTATCATCTTTGTTTCATGCCTTGGAATATGTAATTTGTTAATTGGCTGCATTCCGTTTCAAATCTGATTGCTGGTTTATATTTCAGGTAAGGCGCTCCTACATCACATAGAGCGGTTCTTATTACACTGTAATAAAAGTAAGTGCTGGTTATCTTAAGCCTTTGTGGACAGCAGGTAGTTGACATTATTGTAAGCACATTTTTACTTAAATTGCTACTGCTGAGATATAATTTGATGCTCTTTTGATACCGTCACATGCTGCTTGTAACACTAACTTTACAGTCAGACAAATTAAAGGACACATCTGTGGAACACGAGAAAATGGAAGCAGGAGGATATTTTGCCTTCGGGGTTTCATCTCGGCTTGTTCCTTTAGTATAGACGTTATATCTTCTCCTGTTTTATACAATCTGATCAAATGTGTAGACTTACAATAGCTTTCTGGGATCAAGGAGGAAAAAAAGCATCTTCTTCATGGTTTCCAACTGCTAAGGTGGGTAAAGAGAGCCTGTCAGCCACACATGTGCAAACGTGACTTGCCTCACTGCCTTGGGAGAGTTTCTGTTGTGGAAATCGTGAGCAGATTGAAAATGCCTGCCCGGGCGTTGGGGATCCGGGTGCATCCCGCGGCTGCACCGGAGACATGTGGCGCGCCCATTGTTTAACCAATGTGATGAGCGCAAACCGTTTGTCAATAGTAATGGAGGCCGTAATGGAGGTTTCTCTTCAACACATCAAGATCAACTTGATACTTGAAGTATTATGTGTCTTCTTTAACCTTCTGGGCGTTGCGCACGTGGCACGGTTTTTTAAACCGTGCCACGGGCAATCGCGGCGGAGCACGACATACTCTGCCATGATTTCCTGCCCCGCTGGAGGATGTAAACATAAGTCCAACGTCACTGGAGACGCCGGACTTATGCTGAAAAAAGACGATGCCCCTCCATTTACATGGAGGTCTATGGCGCCGCCTACCCCCGCCCCCTTTGCGTCACCGGTGACGTGATCGGGAGCGGACCCGGAAGCATCGGTATACATGCCAATGCTCCCGACCGCTGTAGGAATCCTGCGGTATCTAGAGTGACGCTCTAGTTAACTGGGGCTAGGTTCATGATGTATGAAACTCAACCCAAACGCTCAGAAGGTTAAAGGAGGAAATTTGTATTTATCATTATTATATCAATGCAGTCAAATCGAATTTTGAATGTTCCTTCGTATATTCGCGAAATTACGCAAATTCGAATATACCATATCAACACTAATGAAGTTCAGTGTAAAAGATAGAAAGCACCAGACTTTAGTAACTATCTATATGTTTGCCATAATAGCTGACTCTTTGAGTTGATTACAAATAGTGTTGAGCTTGAATATTCGAATTGAGAATATATTCAACGAATATCGGCTATTCGATATTCGCAATTTTGAATATTCTAGATATTGTGCTTTGGGAAGCTTATGACCATGGATTGCGAATTTATATTACATTTATAGTACATGTGACCATTCATTTTGAAGGTAATTGTGAATATATTTTCACAATACATGGCCATACACTTGAATTGCAAATATTAATAGAATTATTTGTGAAATATCGCAAATTCGAATATTGCCTATGCCGCTCATCACTAATTACAAAGCCCCTGAACATGCTATCATCACCAAAACTGGAGATGTAGAGAACGGTTATGGGAACATTGAAAAAATACTGCTCTAGCACATGGAGTTTGCATAAATTGAGTTCAAAGTCAAAGTCTAAATTTCAACATCAGGAAGTTAGACATAACAAAACTTTGCAAAAATGTTTTGTGTTAAAGTAGCCATACACGAGCCAATTTGTCAGCGATCGATTCCTGACCATAGTGGAATCAGCGATTGATTGCTGACCACAAATCGGGTTCCCACCTTGGGAATTCGACTTGTGGTTGAGGTTTGGACATGAGCCGATCTCCAAAATGGCCGATTCCACAAAATGACTGCTGCATAGGGAGCTCTGGGTCCACCAAATGATTGACCAAAAAAAACAACAACATGTCGGTTCAATGTCCGATCAGATTTTTAGTCGATTCTGATCTTGATTTGTCGATCGTTCAGGGTGGGCAGAACTCAATTCATCGCCGAACGATCACCATGAATGTGCGCAAGGATCTATCAAAAATGGAGTGAAAAATCTACCTGTGTATGGGAGCCTTTAAAGCAATATGTTTTCTTTGTAGTATACCCTGGACCCTTCTTTACATCTCCAGCAAGTTTGGTGATGATACCCTGCTCAGGGGCTTTGCAATTAACTAAAATATTCAAACTGGTTGAATTTTCAAAAAAACGATTCAACCATCTCTATTCTTGAGCACCTCCAAAGATCTTGAAGTACCTATACAAATATCAGCACTTAATAAAAACTTAATTAACTTAATTAAACTTATTTTTTTTAGATTTTAGAAGAGATGATGTTTACTTTAACACACTGCACACTTGAAAATGAAGTGCAGTAACCGATGCATGCCAATTAGATTGAAGTGGTATTTCATAAGATTTGTATCTCAGAAACGGTAATTAGTGGCTTCTTCACAAAATGGTATTTGTAATCTACATTTATATCAAATATTACTGAATTTAAAATAAAAAAATGTTAATAGTAATATGTAGGTAACTAATATTTATATACTGTTATGTACTGTACAGTTTTATAGCACTGCTGCTTTTTTCCATGGCATTATATGAGCACTGTTGTACAGAAGTATGTATTTTCCATTGCCAATGTAGGACCTTTCACAGGACCACCATCAGGGGGGGGACAGAGGGCACTCCTGTCCCAGGCCCGAGCAGCTAGGGGGACCCGGCGGTCAGCATGTCAGGATGCCAGATCGGCTTGGCAGACTGTGACAGTGGGCAGCTGGCAGCTTCTGCTCACAGTCTGCACGAAGGTTGAGGGAGGTGGTGCAGCTAGGAAACCCAACCCCCCTCCCTGGGTAAGAGGGAAAGGGCCCCAGGATTTCTGATGGTGGCCCTGACCTTTAATTTCATATAACTGGTTGGATTAATAGTAGTTTTTTAAGGTGGGCTGACGTGGAGGCCTTCAATGATCACAAACCTGGAGTTCTGCTTTAGGTTTTAGTTTTGATTGGATTGTTTTATTAAGCTTTAATATTAGAACTATAAAAGGAGTTAAACCTGCTATTTTCTGATGGCTTACCTCCCCTCCTCTACGATTGGCATTACCATTGATGCTCCAACCTGTACCGGCAACACATCCGTTTATGTAAATTTTAAGTGAAAAAAAATAATAATGCTTTCTATATTTATAATACAGGATTATACCGCACGCAGAGCCCTCTTCTGCATAAGCAGTCATGCATTTATTTGCGTTAGCAAACATCTGTCAGATTCTACAGACAATAAAGACAACATGGCACTAAATAAAACATACCTGTCACCGAGGCGGCCCACGGTCCCCGGTGAGAGGTACAGACGCTCTGCATATCATTGCTTTGTAGCCTCCACACACGCACTGCAAACAAGGCGATCAGGTGCAGAGCGCTGCGTCGGAGAAGTGTAATCATTCTCGCAGAAAAATCAAACGCTCCACATCATCCTATGCCAATGTTATACGAGGTTTCAACTGGAGGGAATTTAACTCCACAGATTATCTACTGGTAGAGCTCTGCTGACACACACACAACTCGCTTTTGAAGCTGAATATATTTATTTATTCTTAATCCCGCCACATTCTACTGAGGAAAGAAGAAGGAGCCTTACAGATAATCGCAACCTTGGAAAAAAAAATCTCATTTCAGGTTTTTTTTTCCTTTCAAAAAAAGCTATTTATCATTAATTTGTACATATGGTTAGGAATATTTTTATTTCTTTTTAGTAAATCGGGTGAAGCAAGACCCATGTGATGGAGCATGTCGAAAATCATTTGACTTTTCTTAGCATTTATTAACCTCCCTAGCGCACTGCTGAGGTCCAGATTTCTGTACCAAAAGTGCACCATAGACTTCAATGGTAAATTTTTCTTTATGTCGTAGGCCTGTAACTTCCCAAAATATGTCCATACAAGGGTCTGTTAGACATCCGGAATATAATAATGTTTGAAACAAACAATTAAGTAAAATAAAAAAAAAATGTTTTAAGAAAAATAATGAAAAAAAATTTTTAAAAAATTAGGACACAAAACTATGCTGCTATGTACTAAATATCGCCAAAATAAAAAGTCTCTGGTGCCCCAGATGTTCCCATTTGCACTTAACCCTCTCTAACCTGGTGTGATAAAATCACACCAGGGAAGAAAGGGTTACTGCAAATGGGCACATCTGGGGCATCAGGGACTTTATTCTGGCGATATTTAGTACATAGGGGGAGTTTGAAAGCAGTTTTCTACATAGAAAACTGCTTTCATGCTATTTACTGTACAAATCTCCCGCCGCCTCCCCGAGTGACGTCATCACGTCATTTGGAGCGGGGGGAGGAAGACACGAGCAGCCGAGCAGCCATGTCGCATGAAGGGGACACAGGACAGCGTGAGTATGCGCTCTCCCAGAGCCCCGCATTGTACTGGAAGGCAGGACCTCGTCCAGTGCGATAGTAGCAGTTGGAGCGCTGGACGAGGTGCTGCCGTCCATAACGCTAGGGCGGTTAAACTGTCCGATATTGTAACTTCAACCTTAGAGGTGGAAGCGGAAGTTGTTAATAACACGGATCCTTGATTGGGCTCAATCAAGGATCCGTGTTATTGACAAATGGCCCGGATGAAGCATCATTATACCTAGGATATACAGTAGTAGACTCTCACAGAAATGAAAAATATTTTTAAAAGACAGAACTCTGCCTGTTAATAGTGTGAATATTGGTAAATTCGCAAAGATCTTGAATATAGTGCTTTGTTATTTTGTATACGTTTTTTACATCAGTACCCAGAACTATTGTGCATTGTGTTCACAATATGCGCATGTGCATGTTCCGATTTGTGCAATGAAGGTAATAATTAGTGTTGAGCTTGAATATTAGAATTGCGAATATATTCGTCGAATATCGACTATTCTCAAATTCGCAAATTTTACGAATATGGCTGTGGATATTCGCAATTTCGAAATTCGCGATATTGTGTATTGGGAAGCTTATGGCTATGGATTGCGAATTTACATGTGACCATTCATTTTGAAGGTAATCATGATGCGAATATATTGGGGATCTCCTCACTTACTTTCAAGGCTAGGTCAAACTTAACCTGCCAAATTTACTTCAAAATTCACAACTCCGTCTGGTGAATTGTGAGGAGCTGCAAGGTAGAAATCACACTCGACCTCCTATGACAAGGAATATTTGCATTGGCCTGTAGTGATGGGCGAGCTGTGCAAGAATTCGCTTTTCTTCTCCCGGCGAACAGTGCGGGGTTCAACCCTCCACGTTTACCGGCAAAAAAAAGATTATTATTCTTCTGCTGGCCGGATCAGGAGCAGCAAGATTCGGCCAGAGGAAGAACCTGGTCTCTAGCAAGAAATCGGCTCCGAATCCTTTTAAGATTCAAATTCCCCGTGAACAGGTGGGATATTTGAAAGACGGACGTCTGACTTTTCAAAAAGGAACGGACGTGACCGATGTCATCACTATTGGTCAGTAATTGGTAGTAATGGTAATACGTAGAGCCTATTGGTAAATTAAATGAGTCTGGGTCAAGGTAGAGAAATTGAAAAGTTATGTTGAACCTGTGCCACATCCGTTATCTACATACAACCCCCCCCCCCCCCCCCCCCCCTCCTAAAAAACTATACCATATAGCAATCTCACATGTGCACTAGACTATATAGTCCCCTCTAGGGCTCAGCCTAGTGCAGATTTGAGAATAAAGTATATGTTTCCCCATACCAGTTTAAATGGTTGGGGATTCAGGGACTTTGAAGGCAATAATAAGGGTTTCAAGTAAAATAAAGAATCAATTAAATTTAGTGCAGATTTGAGAATGCTATTTGGTGTGACATTAAGTGCCTTATAAGTCCCCACTAGGGATCTGAGAATTCTATATGGTTATCGATCTCTTTGCTCTTTGCCAATGATGGTAAGAACAGGCGCCAGACAACATGTTGGGGGTAAGTGGAAGAAACCTTTAGATAGAAAAGAATGCTGACTCTCTGACTTTTTTTTAATAAAAATCCAAATTGCCTGTTTTCTATGCTGACCACATGGTATTAGCACCTCCTGAATGGAGTTGATGACCCTTCTTACTTAACAAAATACTGGTAATTGGTAGAGACAGACTGGCGTATGTTTCATCTGCAATAATGGCCTCAGATAAAATATTTCACACCAGACTATTAACTAAATACTGAATATTATTTCAGACTTCCTTTGTATGGCAACCTGTCAATATATCCAAATGGGCAAAGCATATATATACAAACCTTAATGCCACCATGTCACCAACATTACATACCCCAATGCCCAGGCCCAATGCCTGAGTCAGTATGTAAATCATGGTCTTCTATCAGTAAGCTCCCTATGTTGATGCTTGTATTGCCATGCATAGCTTTTTTTTTAGTATAAACCTACAAGAATACTTAGAAAATGTATCACTATGGATATCTGCAGGGCACAACAAAGATGTTAAGGGAGGAAAAATATATTAGTGCAGAGACTTGATATTTTTCTTATTTATTTTTAGCTGTGTGATATTTTTAGTAAAGCAGGAATACACACTATGTAGGACTGTATAGAAAACATTAAAGCAATTATAATCATCTCTTCATTGGAGGACTTAACTAATTAATGTTGCTACAAATATGCTGTACGACTAAATTACCCATGAATGCATTGATTATTTTTCTAAATATTTGGATGGCAGGTGGAAGTTGAAATCTTTAAACAAAACTAAGCAACTGAAACATTCTCCTATTGGACAGCCATATCTGAATCACCTGACCTTACTGATTAAAGGAAACGGCCAATGAACAAAAATCTGCACCAATCTAATCTTTGGCTTTATAAGCTGAAAATAAATACTAAAACAATCGCGGCTGAAATCTGGAGAACCAGAAGGTTTCGGTGTTTGGTGCTTGGGTGACAGGAGGATTTGGTAAAGGGTAGATGACATGACAAAGAAGAGTTTAAGCCGAACCCTAGATTTTAAAATAAAATAAATAAACTTTAGATTTCCCAATCATGGTGGCCAGCAACACAACTGCTATAAAATGGTACACCTCAGTGCTGGTGGATAGTAGAGCCAAGCTGCAGTTCAAGTGCTCCAAATTGTTTTGTTCAGTGTAACCTAGCACTATGCTACTGTCATTTGTCCCCCCCCCCCCCCCCCCCCCCTTCAATCCTTTGCACCAACAAAAAGAGTTAAGGGAAGGGTTATGGTTAAATGTAGGGCTAGTGTTAGGAAGGGGTTAGTTAGGGTCAGAATTAAATGGAAACTTGTGTAAATGTTTGAGTTGATTCTTAAGTGCTGGATAAAGGAATAGAGAGCTGTGGCCACCACTCTTCTTTCCATGAGGTTTGAAGACTTTAAAGCAAATTTAAGGTCTGCTACAGGAGAAGAGCTTTCTAACCACTATTTAAGGCTCCTATACACAGGTTGATTTTTGCCCGAGCACTCGTTCACGACAATCCACCCTGAATGATTGACCAAACAAAATTGAAATCGACTAAAAATCGGATTGGACATTGATCCAAGATTTCGGTTTTTTTTTTGGTCGTTTGGCAATCAAAGTACGTTGATGGACCCATAGCTCCCTATAAAGCAACCTTTCTGATTGATGGATTTTGTGGAAACAGCCATTTTGGTGATTGGCTCCTATCAAAATCAACCACAAATCGATTCCACAATGATCAATTGCAGATAAGCGCCAGGAATGATCAGATTGTGAATCGATTGATCGACAAATCGAGGCATCTTGTCCCTGCTTGAGGGCTTGTCCCCACTTGTGCGGCCGGCACAATTTAAATGGGCATGTCCTCACTTGGGCGGCTGATCTCCATGAATGGCGCCCAGAGACATGAATGGACACGCCTCAGATAATAAGCAATGGACACTATTCCATGATCATGGACCCCACTTTGCTTTAGATACCTACCCCCTCTCATCCTGACTTTGCCCTGATAAATTACTTATTTGCGGTTAGTGTATCCAATAGCTTAGGAGAAAGTTTCATCTGACATCTGCTTATCTCCACATTTCTAGTATTTCTCACTTCCTGCAATAGTTATTTACCAGATTTTATAACCAGAGATGAGGATAGCTATCTGAGTAGTAAGGAGCAGATCTAGCATGAACACTCTCATCTTGCACAACAGGAGTTCTGAGGATGTATCTGAAGCCAATCTGTGCTACGGAAACTAAACCCAGACCAAAAAAAAGTAACAACAGAAATGATTCCTTCTCAAACCAAAGAAAAGAAAATGAGATGTAGATGTACATTAAAAAAATTGAATCCCAGACTGTTCATATATTGTCCCATATGTAACCATAACCCATTAATCAAAATCAACAACTTTTAAAAGGTTTCAGCTGCTTGGATTTGCCAACTTAAAGCCAGGTGAGTCAACTCTTCAGTACAACATGCCTTGCTGTTATCCATGCCTCTCTAAACTCCCTACACTAACTTTTGTGTAGCTCTAAAGGTCCCCATACACAGTTTGATATTTTTGCTCTTGAAGTCGATCGAATGGAAATCAATTCCTGCCACCTGGTACAAACTACCAAAAGTAATTGAAATCGAACCTAAAATCGGACATGTTGGTACATATAAGAAGATCATACATATATTTGACTTTGAATCATTGGTACTCCCAACGAGATTGATCTGTGTATGGCCAGCTTAAGGGATATACTATAGAGAAGGGAGAACAGGGGTTTTGTTTGTCCTGCAAGAAAAAAAAAAGGAATGAATGGCACAGATGTGTCTTTTATTTTCCATTTGATGTCACATGTGTTATAGTATTACGCTTTGCTTGTTCCAGATTAAGTGTTGAAGCAAAACCTATTGTTTCCATATGTAAAGGTTCATTGTTACATCTGATGAGAAAGAAAAACTTCCACAATTGTAGACATGTGTTTGATACCCCTGCTATAGAGTTTCTTAAGTGACTGTGTCATAACTGACACATACAAGATGGCAGTTTCAATAAAATACATACAATACCTTTAATACAAATGCAATCTTATGAAAGATTTGTTAGTGGAATTAATGATATGGTCAAGGTCTCTTTAGTACACTGTGTGGATGGCTAGGAAAAAAAAAGCGGGAATAACATTGGATGATTTTCATTGACACAACTACTACAACCAAAACGGAAAAGTCGTACATAAGCTCTGTGAGCCCCCCTTAATCAGCTGTCCCAGTAACCACAGGCCTGAGCCCCACACCATTTTGCACCCTGTCTCCGCTCTGCCAGAAGCCCTGACACAATGGTCTGAGCTCTTTTTGTGGAGACACACCCAGCTATCTCCCTGATGTCCAGCAGGTGTAAATTCCTGGATGGAATGGGAAGGCCCACCCAGTTCCTTCCCTCCCATCCCAGAATCCAGGATCCCAAAACATAATAAAAAAGCACAACAACCTAATGGTGCTAGGCAATACAATCCCAGACTCCTTTGAGGAACCACCTAACAATCTAATTTCACAGTGACAGATGACCAGTCTGTCACATAAATGAAAAACCCCAGTGTCATGGGGCTGCCAATCAACATAAGTTCGAAGTTGCTTTCTAATTTCAATCACCTTTGAAGAAAACCATAAGTTCTTTATGCAAGTCAAGAAACTTAAGTGAGCCCTCCAGGTCTGAGCACACCATGTATTGGTTTTCTATCTACTCCCGTTGTTCTTGGCCATCATCTCTCTACATAAAAAATAAACACCATTGTCTATGTTAACCACAGTGTGTGGTATAGAGCGTAGACAAATCATATTCTTTTCTGAAGAGTTAACTGCATCAGTATATTATTAACTTCTAGATAGGCACGCTTTGCATCTTAAGTGACCCTGAAAATTTTACACAGAGACTACACATTATGGTTGTACCATCAGATGTAATGAGTTATGTTACTATTGGCACGTTGATAAGCTATAGCCCAAAGAGGAACAAGAAGGATGTATAAAAAATATGGCCAGAGGATGGGATAAAATTATCAGCCAGTGTGTTTTCCTGTTTGGTTTTAATCTACATTTAATTAAATTCTTATCTTCTGTGTACTTATGGTCGCATTTGAATGGCGAGACTGCATTCATTATGAATAGTGAAACTTAAGTCAGGGAACATTGCATGTGGTTTTGTTGAAGAAAAAAAAAGAAAAGGAAGCACAAATTTGGTTTTATTCATTTTTTTATTACTGTGCAGTTACTTTGGGGTCATAAATCATATAGTAGCCAGTTTTCTCTAAATTTATCATAACGTTTAAGGAAAAAACTTTTTGAAGAATTTTTAATAATTAGACGAAATAGATAATTTTCTGAAATATGAATGTTTCAGAATGTTACCTACCTTGATGTAAATGTTTAAGACATCTGGGATTTAATAAGTGGGAGCACCCTAAGCCCTATATAGGTTCTTAAAAAATAATACTTGTTGATTGTGCCAGAAATTCAATGACCTCTTAATTGGTTAAATGTTTATTTTTTATTTTTATTTGGAATTGCAAAGCCTGTGAACATGGTATTATCAACACCCCACAAGCCTTCTCTTACTCCCAAGCAATTTTGGTGATAATACGAACTTCAGCGGCTTTGCAGTCAACTCACAAGTAAACTAGTCGAAATTTTGTGACCATCTCTATTCACCAAGTGCAGTAAAGTAAGTAAAAAGAAGCAGGGAACACATGGCTTTATATACAAGCTGTTCGAGGTTCCCGGCAGCAGCGCGATTACGTCACCGCGCTGCTGCCCGACATTGAAGGAGCTGAAGGTGCAGCACTGCTGTGTCATCCAGCTCCGACGATGCGTGGCATGAAGACCCATCCCGGTTTTCGAGCGGGATAATATATGCGCTAGATTTATGGCCATGAGCCAGCACGGTGCCTGAAGTGGCCATCGATCTGGCCCATATCTATGCGTGCATTCCCAGCTTGAGGTAGAAGGGAGGAGGGAATGACTATTAGGCGGTCATGTGTAAAAGGTATTTTTGAAGGGTGGGGGGGGGGGGATTTTGTGGTTGGATGATTAATATGATGTGTACAGGGTGTTTGTGTAAGTGATAAGTATTTTGGCTGGGGGGGGGTTAACAAATACAATATGTGTATATGGGCTTGTGTCTACTGCATCTTCCAAAAACACAACAAAACCATACAGGTTGCCTCTGCTCCTCATTCACTGTCATTGGAGGTGTGATGCTCACGTTGTGTCTGTTTCTAGAACCCAGAGAACCTCAGCCGCAATGTGAGTATTTTCTGCACTACAAATAAAATATGTGCAGTATGCATAGGAATTAATTTATCTCAGGGACAATGAATTGGTCCCTTGTTTATAAAGTTTGGTCTAAGAGGTAAAGGAACCCCATATACAATAGGTAGGGAGATGTAGCTGAATCTAGGTGGTGATGTCAGGAGGAAGATGGGCAACCAAGATTGAATACAAACACAAATAGGTCTAGAAACCCCCTTCTGACCAACTTTTTGCCAATTAGGTGCCAATCACCAAGGTTTACCACCATCACATGAAGAGACTACACTCATCTTGGTACATTTAACAAGCATCATCAGCAGTTTTAGAAAGTATTTGGAGGGGGTCCTGCTAGCTTATATAGACCTCCAGGATTCCACTGGGGAGATTTCCAATTGTTTACTGTCAGCCATAAGGTAACACAGGAGATTGGGGATTCACCATACATGATCATCATGTTTGCATCATGTTTATAATTAATTAATTATGCAAACCTTCTATACACATGACTATAAACACAGAAAACCATTGTATGGAATTATGGCATAACACTGTATGAGCTTCTAGACAAAACCATGTCAATAATATGGAGTTGGCCCACGCTATCAACACTGCGACAGCATCCGATCTAGGAAGGCATATCTTTGTGTCAGTAGTAATTTCTGTCCATTTAGTCAACAGTGCGTATGTGAAGCATGTGAACCACTGTTGAAGTAGACATAGAATTGGTGTTTTAATTCATCTTCTTGAGTTGAGCTGAGGGCTCTGTGGCCACTTATGTTTCTCCACACCAACCTCTTTATCCCATGACTTTATGGAATTTGCTTTTTATACAAGAGCACATTGATGCTGTAACAGAAAAGCCACCAAATTGTCAAATATCTATTTGAAGGCTGTAGCAATAACACTGTCTTTAGTTGACAACATAACTCAATATTTAGTGGGGTGTCCTGCAACCTTTGGCCTTATAATGTATGCACACAAATGAAGCACATCTCTTCGATTTTTGTTCACCAATCAGTTTATTTGTAGAATCCTGTTGAGGAGCCAAAGAACAAAAATTCAAAAAGCCTCCATCCAACTGAAACGATCCTTCCGTCACCAGCCAGAGTTGTTTCTGTTTTATTACCCCACAAATACATTTTGTTTTCTTTAGTTATAGAGCTATGTCACCTTCCTCTTTTGTTTTCTCTAAAGAATCAATTTATTTGCATACCTATTGTTTGTACACTTACGACCAACGCCATAGCTTTTTATTATTATTAAAAGGCACTTGTTTCTTTTTTATGTATGCACATAATGTGTGACTTATGGTAAACATTATGCCCAATACCTCATCCAGAGACAATGAACATGTTGACCTTTGCAACAAAAGAACATCACTCGGATAATGATGTAGCGGTCGCATCCTTTCCTCGGCTCCAGACAATGAGCAGGAAGTCGGACGTTGGGTCTTAAGCAGTACAATTAATAAAGGACCAGAGGAATGTTAGCGGACAAATGAACTTGTTATGGTACCTGTGTGCTTCTATTATACACAGAACACTAATACTCCCAATTACTAGCAGAGCGAAAGAAAATCTAGAAGTGATGCCATGCAAATTAGCATTTCCATGGAAAGGCGCAAGAGAGAGATGTTTGAAAAATAATAATGATGTATTTTCGTTACGAAGGGCAATGTATAAATGTGATTTTTATTGCCAATGCTTATTAAGGAAAAAAGATTGATAGGTCCCCATTTTTAGAGACGGTAATTCTGGGAAAGGCTCCAAGTCAAAAACACTTTTTTTGATCAGAAAAAGATAAATTTAGAGCTCATTTATAAAAGTTGATGAAAGGAAAGTGGATTACAGCTGTCATTCTTCTGGAACATGATAGAGGGTAACATTAGGCAACTGATGTGATCAAATGCAAATATTAAGGACACAAACTAACTCTGTATACCTCAATACATTCTTAAATCTATGTTTTGGAATAGTGTTGGTGAATTTGACAATTCTTCAGTTGCTGGACTTGAGGGTGTTTGAATGGGTGACATGCAACAGAGGGTGTAAATGAAGTAATAAGTAGAGATCGTCACATTTTTTCAAAAATTCAACCATTTCAAAGCATTATTATTATCTTGTATTTTATATATCACCTACATATTACCCAACACTTTACATGGCATATATAGTCATCTCACTAACTGTCTCTCAGAGGAGCTCACAATCTAATGTCCCCACCACCACGTCATGTATATGTAACTAACACAGTCATAGGTCACATGTAACTAACATAGGAGAATCTTTATTTGGGGAAGCCAAGTTACCTACTGCATGTCTTTGGAATGTGGGAGGAAAACGGAGCACCCGGAGAAAACCCACCACCATGCTGCCCGTGCATGGTATCATCACCAAACTTGCTGGAGATGTAGAGAAGGGTTGGGGGTATACTACAAAAAAGTATTGCTCTAACACAAATAGTTTTTGCATAAATTAAGTTCAAAGTCAAGTCAAAATTAACTTAATTTATGGAAAAACTACATGTGGTAGAGCAAAGTATTTTTTTCAAATGTTCCCACAACCCTTTTCTACATATCCAGCAATTTTGTTGATGATATCTTTTTCAGAGGCTTTGCAGTCAGCTTACAAAGTCAGCTAGTCGAAACATTCTACCATCTCTAGTAATAATGCCATTTTGTGGAGTAGAAATCACCTGCCCATTCCCCCCTCTTTTTTGTGGTTTGTTTATTTACTCATTCACTAATTTAGGATGTAATTGTAAAGCCCCTGAACAAGGTATCATCACCAAATTGTTGGAGATGGAGAGAAGGGTTGTGGGAACATTACTATAAACAACCAAAGTTCTAGCGCATGTCATTTTGTTTCATTTTAAACTTGACTTTGAACTGAATTTATGGTGAATATTTTATGTTTAGGGGCGTTGCAATTAACTCATGTTGTCAGCTCATAGGATGACTTCTCTGCCCCAACATGTGAAGAGAGAAGGATAGGGAAAACCAGCAGAGTGCAATGTACTGCTTTGATCGCCTATACCGCGTCATTGGAAATGGCGCGGTATGGGCGAACCATCAGGAATACAAAAAGATTGACTCCTTGGTTTGGCGTAATGCCGTATGCAACAGACATGAGAACCCAGCCTTCATAATAATACGAATAATAAACAAATATTTATTTCTAAACAGTTCAGTTGGCAAAACTCTACAGCAACTAGTGATTAGATTGTAAGAATTCCTACCAATTAATATTTTATTCCTGCAAATATAAAAAAAAAACTGAAATCTCCAATAAACAACCTTAAAATATGCAAATATCTATGTGTGAATTTTGTTTCTTGATGCACAGTTTGGCAGAAAAGCTCTTAATCCAGATTTTGGCCTTCTATAACTCCGAAGGCCTGCTTATGACAAGAGGGTTTCTCTGCGTGAAGGACTACGCTTGTCACTCCAGGCTGTGTGATCTGAGCCAAAAGTAGACTTAGCCAAAGATGGTAATCAGAAGCAGCTGAGAACTGGAGGTGATGGAGTTTAAACTTCAATACAGGGAGTTTTGGAAATTACATTTAAAGTGTACCTTTTGCTTTGGGAACAAGGGTTAACTGGCTTCTACATTGTACCAAAGGGATCTTCAGGAATGTCAATCCCCAAGTGCGATGGTGAGAGCATCATGAGCAGGTTTTATATGTCTTCACCATACAAGAATTTATTAATCTTCTCTAACTTTCTATCTTGGGGTCACATAAGTATGGAGGCAGCTTCTCAAAAATTCAGAAGCAGGCTGGTAGTTCTTAAAAAGAAGCTTTGAGTTTGTCCAACCTTTACTATTGCTACATGATGGACAATAGTGGGGGACAAAAGGTTTAAAACAATGAACATTGCCTGACACTTCATCAATGTACTAAATTGTATTAATGAACTCAACATATATAGCTAAAATCTATTAATCCAATCTGTTTTAAGGGAGTGGCTTGAACTCATTTTGGGTTTTATTACTCTTTGTGGCCATACTAGGTAATACGTCTCTCTATTTGCATTGGTGGCCATTATTACCAAAGGGAGGTAGGATTAAAAATCAACTGGGAGAACTTTTCTTAGGCTATGTTTCCACTATATGTCGTGACCCCGTCCACTAAACGCATTCCTTGGCAGGAGTCCCGACCGAGCACATAGGCTTTACCTGCTTGCGTATGCTGTTTTTAGACATCCGCCGATGCAGAGGCCCCACGTACTCCACTACGTTCAGCATTGCATCGGCAGAATGGCTCGGCGCAGTCAAGACACAGCACCCACCGAGCAGGGAAGTAAATGTGCACCGTCGGGACCTCCCACCAAGCAATGTGCATAGCGGAGGGGGTCCTGACGGATAGTGGACACATAGCCTTACTTTGTAGACTTTTCTTCTAACTTTTATATCTAATGGACTTTTTATACTTTAAGAGATCCAGTGTATTCAGGCATTCTCTTAACAATGGCCACAGATCATGTCTGGCTGTAGTAGGGATCGGCATGGTGCTATAAACACTCTTTTTAAAAACACCCTACCTCAGTACTCCTAAGAGACAGATTCAATTAGTGGGCTAATTAATGGAAGTAATCATGAAAAACATTACTATGACTCTATTGGTGGATGTCAGTGCAAGCAGACAACCCTACCACCGTATACAACATCCACATGTGATAGGAATCTTCCATAAATGAAATCCAATGAATGAAGCGGGCCAGGGACAGTTGGTTAGGAAAGAAATTGTCATATAATTTCTTATGTCTGCTAGCCAGTAAAATTCACTTAGATCCATCTGACTTGCGAGAAATAAGGATTACATTAATTTTTTTCCCCAATAATACTATATAACATATAGAACAGCACATCGTCTAATATAAATATATATTGCTGCTACATTTCTGTCTATCTATAGACACATACACACACAGCGGAGCAATCCACTCCTATTTTTCTTATGCATTACTGGCACTTCATAACGATCTGGTAACTGTGTGAATATGATAAGATACACGTGCTGAAGGCATTATATATTTTCTGTTCTAGTGGTGCTAACTATGGAATATGAGGGAGATAAAAGGAATTTATCATGACACAGCTGGGAGCCAATAAACTTTGACTGCAATGAATTTTTTTGCAGCACTGGTGGACGTGCAGGAAGACAGTAATATTTGTTTTAAATATTCCAGAACATGAGCACAATATGAGCTTGTCATGCATAAAAACATTATGAGTGGACAGATACAGAATTATTCTCTCACAGCTTGTACCCTTTCTCCATTAGTCAAGGTCTTCGGAGGGAATATTCATGCAAATAAACGACAGCATTCTGTTTTTGGAAGAAGGAAAAGAAAACCTCAGTATGTACAGGTAGCTATAGGTGCAAAACTTAAGCCAACACCGGACTTGGGATTGATCTGGGGTGGCCTAACCATTAAATGATTCAACCCTAATTTATTATCTTCAGCAGTTAGATGGCTAGGCACCCATCTTACACTGTCAGATAGGTATATACACAAAACAAACGTATAGTATCCACAGAACAAACAAAAACATATTACAAGGTATTATTATCTTGTATTAATATAGCACCGACATATTGCACAGTGCTTTACAGAGCATATATAGTCATATCACTAGGTGTCTCTCAGAGGAGCTGACAATCTAACGTCCCTACCATAGTCATGTATATGTAACTAACACAGTCATAGGTCACATGTAACTAACATAGGAGAATCTTTATTTGGGGAAGCCAATTAACCTCCTGTATGTCTTTGGAGTGTGGGAGGAAACCAGGGTACCCGGAGGAAACCCACGCAGACACAGGGAGAACATACAATCTCCTTGCAGATATTGCCCAGGCTGGGATTTGAACCTATGACTCTAGCGCTGCATGGTCAGAGTGCTCACCACCTGAGCCACCATGCTGCCCCTAAGGTAAGTTTTTATCTGCGAGGAACAAATTATAAAGTAATTCCTGTCCTAGGGTTACATCACTCATCCACTGTAAATATGGAATAAAAGCATCATCCCTCTAAGATAGAAAGTGTGAGAGCACCCCCACAACCCCATAAAGGTCCCCATACATGGTTGAATTCTTAGTTTGACTCCCTAACAATCAATCGTTGTGCGCGTTCGTTGTGGTCCATTGTACAGGAATGGAAAGCGGCCACCCTTTCTATGAATAGGATCAATCGAAAAGAAAGCTTGACCGAACAGGGAACCAACATGTTGGTAAATCCCTGTTTCATTTTACTTTGGATGGGGACCAGTGTTCGAAAGTGTCGGTATCAAAAGTGATTGATTGCGAAAAGTGGTGCTCATTGGTGGTGACGTTATGTGGTGACGCTATCCTGATGTCACCATGCTGCGCTCGAGTGGGTATCAACCCATGCATGGAGACCTTAATAGATGCAACCTGGGCACTGATATAGTTAACGGAACAATGTAGAACTAAAAAAGTTTCTTGTTTTGGTGTATTATCACATTATCTAATAATAATAAACATTAGTTTGTTAAGAAACTAAATCATCTACTAAATCATCCTTTTTTATAGGTGGGCTCAGTTCCGATCATGTGCCGCAGCTGTGCCATTTCTAAAGCTGGTTCTTGTTGGGTTGATTTGGGTAAAAAAAAATGTATTAAGCCTGAATAGCTAAGTATCTAAGAAATATGTAGTAACTGTGTACTAAATCTCAATTACATTTTGCTAGATAAAGCTTTGTTGGCTCTTTTGTCCTGACATCTACTGGGGTGGAGTCAATAGATAAAAGCTCCTGTATTCGACCTGGCCATCTTGACAGCTGTATCTTATATTTCTTTCTTGAATGATAGCCCAGGAGGGTATTAAGAAGGCACACACGCCTCTGCACATTGTTAATTGATGTTGACCTTTACTGTGATGAAACCAATTAATTTCTAAGCCCATTTGGCAACAGTCACAAAGAACAAATCAGAGCAACATGACTTAAGGTCATCTCCAATCCATAGCAAAAAAAGTCCATATGCTGAAGTTCCCAACTCTGCCGAGGTATGTTTTTGTGTGCTCAAGTAACAACATATGGACCTAATAATTCTGTGTGGTCCAGAAGGGCCATCCGAGACAACCATCCAAGATCTACCCTTACTTATAAGGGGGCATCATGGAGCATGTGATGGTAGTCAATACTCGCATTCACCTGTGCACTCAATCACTACCAACATCAGATATCCAGGTAACAGGCTTAATTGGGTAATCCAGAAAATAAGCCAAGGCCAAGGTTCACACACAGCGAGGAAGCATGCCTGTCCTGTGCCGAACACATCTATATGGTCACTGGGGATGCTGTTTGGCCAAAAAGATCCTTCTGTTAGAGCAGGAAGACATGCTTAAGGCCCCCATACACGTGTCGGATTCCCACCGGATTCCGGCACGATCGATTCCG
>CM070036.1:16345719-16358365 GCA_036250615.1 Ptychadena robeensis | reverse complement strand
TGAACAAGGAGGCCATGTCATTAGTTTTTCTTCTTTTATACCCTTTCTTGCCAGCCACTGCTGGTAGTCTCAGGGGCTAGTTACTATGCCAGAAAATTTCAGGGTTGTACTACTGAGGTATGAGATCTGGGGGTTCAAACGTGTTGTACTGTGAGAGTTACATTTGACCCAAAGCCAGCTGATGACCGGTGGATGTAGACAACTAATCGGAGGCACAATCAGGGACAGGGAGGTCCATCTGCCTCAGAATCTACCATGTAGGAGGCTGACACAGAGGAAAGTGAGGGAGACAGTGAGGTAGACCACCCTATACATGGGGTAAATACCAAACACCATCTGCTGGTACTCATCTGAGGAGCTCACTAAAAAAAGTTATGTGCACCCCTGATTATAGGAAAACCTTTAAAATACCTGAAATACCAAATTCACCTTCTACTCCTGCAAACTTTACTATCACTTTTTTTGGGTGGAGCTGATTTTATTCTTTATTTCAGTGCATACAGAGACCTTCTATTGTTACAGCAACGCTGTGTAAGCACAAGACAGTTGTTCCACAAGTAATTACCGTCCTTTTATTGTAGTAGAAAAGTCATGCTGGATCTTTATGCATATCTCAGTTCATGCTTATATTATACGCTGCAGGTTTCATTCAATTGAAAGGAAATTGTTTGTTTGTTAATAATTTTGATAAGGAGTTTTTTTTCTCCATCTTGAAGAAGCAAAGTCAGAAAATCTCTAAGAGCAGGTTCATTTATAAAGCAAACAAACAAAAAAAAAAGGTAGGAGAAGCTAAGAATAGCCGACAAATATCAACATAATATTTATCTAGCGTATTTCCAGAAGATTTGTGCTACTGTTTGAATGTAATGTATTCTATCTTGTCCCTCAGGCTGGAATGGTAGAATATTAAACATTAGTGCATTATATCAGTCGGGAGCCCACTGGGAGCTATGCTGTATTAAAAATTGTCTTTTAATTTCAAAGA
Organism: Ptychadena robeensis; assembly: GCA_036250615.1. Classification (NCBI taxonomy): domain Eukaryota; kingdom Metazoa; phylum Chordata; class Amphibia; order Anura; family Ptychadenidae; genus Ptychadena; species Ptychadena robeensis. The sequence goes on along the minus strand of CM070036.1, from coordinate 16,357,380 downwards.
ACAGATTGTAGAGAAGCAGCCGGTCTCGGGGTTCCTGGTGCCTACACAGTCATGCCTATATGTACACAAACACTCAGGTACTAAAGTTTACATAAAGCTATTCTTTGGACGTATTATAAATAATATTATTTACATTACAGTAGGCAGTATTGGGAATAACTCACCTATGCATGGAGAATGCGGGTACCAAACAATACACCACACACAATGGCCACTATTTGGCACAATTATTTTGCCACCCAGTTCCAGCCCTATATAAATTATTATGAGACTGAAAAGCTAGGGAACACACACTTACTGAAGCAGAAGCCCATTCAAGAAGCTTGCTGGAATCCAACCACACCAAATATTATAATAAAAAGTGGACCCTAGGATCCAAATCCAGTGACAGCAGTAGATGACACACTGGTCACCTTCAGTTACATTTTACCTTCAATTTTGTCCTTAGAAAAGAAGGTGAATTTGATCTTATGGTCGGCAGGCTTTCCGAAAAATAATGATATACCGCTGTCAGCATTTGAAAGAGAATAGATGAAAAAAGTTTTATTTTGACACATCAAGGGGAAATATAAACATAAACTAGATATCAGAAGCTCCCCTTTCACCAAAACAACCATAAGAGCAATATTCCAGTGCAATATATTATTTTGCTCTTTTCCCGCACTCCTATCTACAAAAGCCTCTACCCACCAGTCAAGATAAGTCCTGAACTGAGCAGTATTGATCCACTAATAGCAGTTCAGAGTTTGCTGGTGACACTCTAACCCTCCAGACATAATGTCATAGGTTCTTATCCCCTGCCTCTTAACATCACCTGCCTATCTCCTCCGAGCTGTCACCTCTGGTAATACACTTCCAAAAGCTTTCTAATCGTTACTCGCTCAGGCTGCATTTTTTTTTCTCCGGCTTGTATATAAGTTGAGGAATTGCTTTGAGTTGTAAGGAGAACACGATTTCTTGTGTTGCAGCTTTCCTTTATGGTCTGGCTTAACGGGCTACAATGCAGGGAAAATAGAGAAGCCATAGAGGACAGACAATATGAGGATGCAGGAGAGGATTCCAGCTTAGTAGAAATTGCAGCTATTTGGGTTCGAGGAGGCTTGATTTATCTCCAGGAACCTCAGCCCTTTTATAATGACCCAGAGAAAGGGACTTTGTAAATATTGTGGTAATCCCACTATGCAGTACTGGGGAGAGTGTAATAAAGGTTTGATATAACTGTGTAGTTGGCCATTACTACAACAATGTTACACTAGATCGACGATAGATGATGAACCATATACCGGGCAATGGAGAAGGGTCATAAGACAGCAGCATATGTTGTTAAAGTCAAAACAGTTTCCAAGTCAAAGGAAATGAGAATACAAGCATTAAAAAGCATTAAAAAAAGAAAACAACTAAAAACCTTATGCATTAGGTGCTTAGCTCAATACATAAGTCATCAAAATGGAGAAGCAGTTTCTTTAGATCACACTCCCTACATTCTGTAGTATATAAGCAACAGAACACTGGATTCAATGCACCCCAATGACTAAATTCTTAAGTACAAAGTAGTGTGCTTGCATGAGGTGGTGCCTACTTTAAAGCAGGCCTGCTAGCTGGACATGGTGGAGAACTATGGTCATGGAAGTAGGGTATCAAGTTCCTGCCACTCTTTTGCTTTGGAAGATGCATTCCTCTGGATGCCATGGTATCTGAAATATGAGTGAGTGATACGTGTGTGATAGAAGAGATTTTAGGAAGTGATGGGATTTAGGGTGAGCAATCTTCATTGAGACAAAAAGGGAGTTTCTTTTTTTGGAAACAACCTTAGTTTCAAGGTTCTGTGTGATACATACTGCTCAACCCTGTGGTCTAAGTTATACAAAATGTACTTTGTAAAATTCTAAATATTTTTTTGGAAACAAAAGTATGGTCATTGCTTAGAGAGATTTTAAGGGCTGATTGCACTCAATAGGGTCGGCGCTTTGAATTGAGACATATAAGGAATCTTTCTTTGGGAAGAAAGTGAAAAATACTCCTGAATCCTGCACTAAGCATTACAAACTGCTAACCCCTGTGCTTTTAAGCATTATGTACTTCTGATTCCCGTACTCCTGATGTTTAGTACTGTTGACCCCTGTGTTCCTTGACAGGCAGGTAAGTATACACGCAGCCTAAGCTGCTGTGGATGGTAACCAGGCACATACATTGAAAAGTGTATTTTAAGTGCACCTGCCCTTTAACATGATCACAACTAGCCTGAAAAAGAGAAGTCATCTTTGGTTCGTATTTCATTTAAAAATATCACTCCATTAACTTTTTTCAATTTCAACATTTTATCAAAGCAGGGGTTACTTATTTACACTGACCCATGTGCACAACCAAAATTCACGAAAACCTAATGGGGTTGATTCTACAGGGCAAATTATTATCGGGGTACTTTCACTTTCCACCAGTCTTACATTGCGTTGCAATCTTTCATTTTTATGTGGAGTGATTTTGGATTTTCAGTGAAATAGTAAAAATGTGTGTGATCATATTTTTTAAGGTTAGCTGCAAAGCCTCCTAAAACGGTTACCATGCAATCCTTCCTACAGACAGACATAAGCTGTGCTTAAATATCCAGTGCCCTCTTCCGTGGCCTTTTTTGATTTTGTGATACTTTAATGCTTCTCAACTAACTTCCATTAAGTAGTTCTTGTAGGATAGTATTCCAAGGTTAAAGTGATTAAATAACTTTTATGGTTGATCAAATATAAGCCCTTATTATACGCAGTAGGCAAAACCATACATTTTAATTACTTTGTTATCAACCATCTAGCTATTTACATTTCATTTTTTCCGTCAGAACGAAGAATTTGTGCAACTTTCAGTGAAAATGCCCAAGATGCGCTTCTAACAGGGTTTCTTTAAATTCCTCTTATTGTAAAGAAGCATCGCACCTGAAAATTAAACGTGGACGAGGGATTGTAATTATCTTACATTTCCACAGACCCAAAAAAAAAAAAAAGAAATCATTGTTCGGACTGCTACTATTTTTACGACAAGGTAATTATTCTGTGGCTCAATAAGTGACCATCGCATTGAAATTCACATAAATACACTGTAAAAATCAAATATTAATGATATATGCTGGAGCTGGACAAGAGGCGAATAGACTGTTACTTCAGCGTGCTCAGTTTATTATGAAGGCTCAAAATAGAGATTCTTTAAAGTTTCCCTAAAGCTAAAATCATTTTAGTTTTGTTGAGTAATGAAGGTAAAAATTCTCTTCTAGGATTTAATGCTTTTCTGTGCATACTGTCCAATATATTTTGGTACAGAAGAAATGTGAAATCGACAACATTCAAGTCTTAAGAATTTTCAATGGACAACAGAGAGGTCGATTTCTACAAATGGACTTTTTTTGGAAGGATTTTTCTCTATCTTGTTTTTCCGGGGCAGGGAGTAAAGGAAAAACTACCTGATTATTTTTATTAATATAACATCATTTCTTTGGTCAATGTCACCTGGACACTCCTATCTTCACCATTTTTTTTTTTTTTGTACAGTAGATAATTGGTTGACTCTAAATGCTAGTATGGTTTACCGATTGATCGTTCAAGAATCAAATGCAAAATCTAGCTGTGTATGGCTACCTTAAGGAATGCTATCACCACTTTATTCTTTGTCACAAAAGTAAACATAGAGAAAAACAGAAACTAATGCCCTAAAAATAAAACCAGCAGTGGCTGGTATGAACTGAAAGAGGGGCACATTCTTAGTGCCATTGATAGATATTTCTTGCAACTCCCTCCCAAAAATTATACATGGGCAGGTCTTGGCTCACAATCTCTATCTATCCTCCAACCTCCATAAAACCTGGTATGAACCGGGAGAAGGACAAGTTCTTAATGCCTCTTAAGTAATTTATTGCAGCACCTCCAGGCTAAAGCCTGGCATACACACGGCGATTAGTGGCCGATTTTGCCGCTGACCGACGGGCGTGCGCGCTCGCACCGTCGGTCGGCGGCAAAATTGGCCGCCAATCGGCGTGTGCCCACATGGGATGACAAATCCCTGTCGCCCCACAGCTCGGCCGGCCAGAGAACAGACATGTCGGATGTTCTCTGGCTGATGCCAGCCGATGCCATTAACTTCAATGAAGACCAGCGTCTTAATTGAGGGTAATGGCCGGCACACAAAGTGTGCTCGGTCGATTAAAGCAGCCCCAGAATGCAACGTGATGACGTCATCACGTTGCATTCCAGAGCTCATCGGAGCTCATCTGTCTGCACCCGTCTGTGGGTGTATGGCAGGCATTAGCCATTACAGCATAGACTGATTACAAATAAATCCTCTAGTCGAAAATTGAGTGAAGAACCAAAAAGAATTCAACAATCTACTCTTCAACCACAAATGATATAACACTTTCAAAGAAAGCCTTATTAGGGCAACACTGACAACCAGGGTTGTCAAACAATGGCAGTTTGTTGAGGAGATCTGTCATCCAACAGCTGTAAGGGGGGATATATCACATTAAAAATAACTTTTACCCATTTGTCCCAGTGACCATTGGAAAAGGGCTAGCTGTTTTTTGACAACAGAGTCATGGCTTACATCCCAAAATGGTCAAATAAAAATACGCTACTGTGACACATCACATTTCATCGTAGAGTAAACAAAAGTCAACCCAATAAACAATGAATCAGTTGCAATGTGATATTACAATTTGTAAGTGTCCATATCTAGTTTTTTTAATCTCTACCAATACAATGCCTGCATTCATAATGAGTGAAATCTCTTTTAAAAGGAGGTCTTGTCAGAGTAATCCATTAATACACCAGCAAAAAAGGAAGAAATTTAAAGTCTATCCATTAACCTCTAACACAGGTGTAAAAACAGATTTATTAGAATTAGGTGGATATTCCATTTTGGCATCTCACACCATAAATATTTCATTATAAAAGGGCAGGATCAAACATTAATAAAGATAAGAGTCTCAGGCTAATGGTCACAGCATTGACAAAGAAACTGGCCATTGAATACATGAGCTTAAACTGGAATACAATGTTCAGCTTAATTTAAAATGTTTTCCAGTCTAATTAAGAGGAATGTTCTCTGGCCGATGGAAGCCGGTGGCATTAGCTTCAATGAAGACCGGCGTCATCATTAAAGCTAATGGTCGGCACACAAAGGGTCCCCATAATGCACAGACGTCATCACGTTTGCATTCCGGTGCATATCGGAATAGGTCTGTCTGCACCCGTTGGGGTGTGTATGGCAGCCTTAACTTTCACAACAACCAATATGGTAACCCTCACGCCAACAATTTTTGTACATTAACCCCCACGAAACCCTACCACTAGAGTTTTGTGTATGATCTGGTTTTTTTTATTACACTTGTTCACACTAAATATATTGAATATTTACCAACATTACTAATTACTACTGCTTTTTCCATTTTAAGTTCGATTCCAATCACTTTTGGTTGAAAAGGAGAGAAATCTATTTTTTACGCTCGACTCAAGTTGACAAAGTTGTATAAATCCAATAGTGTAATCCAAACTTTAGCTGCTGCGGAATTTGATTGGCTCAGTTGAAGTCTTCATGGAATATGCTAGATAAATTATATTAGAAATGTCACTCACAATAGCCTAAAGTATCAGGAATTCTGCATTATTGGTCCAAAAGTACCCAAGTACATCATTATACCAACCAAAAGAAAAAAAAATTATTAAAAATTTTAAAAATAATTATTGATAATATTGCCCCCCCCCCCCCGTGTTATTCCAGGATGTGTCCTGGGGTCGATTTTACATATAAAAAGGCATAATCCCCAGCCACATTCTGGATCACTTTTTTTCAGACGAGGTGGCCTCCCTTCTTCCTGGATCCACATCCATGATGCCAGTGATGAGAAGCCTGTTCCATTTGCTTGTATTGTAATACAGGGGCTCCAAGTCCTCACATGTGCAAGAGGGGCCAGAACAGGAGGAAAATAAAAACAGATTACATGTAATCTGTTTACATTTCCTCTACTGTTTTAGATGGATTCCAGAGAAATGTTTGGATACATCTAATGTCTACCCACACACTCTACTCTACATGTCTTCTCTACAGAACAAAGAGAAAAAATACACCCACCCTATTGGTAACAAAAACCTTGGAGGTTTTGAATGAATATAGAGTGGTCATTGTGACGATGGCCGAACCTCCCATCTTCCGTCACAACCCGGATCGGTTCTACACTTCACTTCAGTCCAATACCCCTTCAGAAGACACAAAGAATTCCTTGAAACCTTTCACAGGAGGCATTTCCTCTACTGCTTTAGCATGATTCTAGAGAAATGTTTGGATACATCTAATGTCTACCCACATACTCTACTCGACATGTCTTCTCTACAGAACAAAGAGCAAAAATACACCCACCCTATTGGTAACAAAAACCTCAGAGGTTTTGAATGAATATAGAGTGGTCATTGTGACGATGGCCGAACCTCCCATTTTCCGTCACAACCCGGATCGGTTCTACTCTTCACTTCAGTCCAATCCCCCTTCAGAAGACACAAAGACTTCCTTGAAACCTTTCACAGCCTCAGTGTTCCATTCCATAACCTCGCTTGCTTATACACACAATGTACAGAATACATTTAATTTGACAGTCTACACAATCCTTTAATAAGCTGACATTTAAATACCTTACATGGATTACCTTATCAGCAGATCTGCTCTGTATGCAAAATGTGACAGACTTATGGAAATTAGAAGCCGGGTAATGATGCCACGGACTGTAGAGCAGCACTTTTTTGCACAGCCCAAGATTAAACCCAACATATACAGAGTAATCTTGAGTAATTTATATAACGATGCATAATTCATCATTAAGATTAGGTATAAAACCTTGAAGGGAAAAAAGGGGGTAGATTAAGATATAAATCTCACCGTTGCACTGTATGCTATATATGAAAAAAAAGCCACGAACTCGACTACGCCACCTTAAACGCATCGTGTTAGCATGAAAGGCGAGCGTTTTGTGTTTAATCCGAAAGTTACTTTTTTTTAATAATTTTAGTTTACAGTTTCTGCTGATGGATACAAAATTCTAAAGCACACCATAATGGAAAGGCAAATCTCCTTTACATTTGTATAAGAAGCAACACATGTGATTCAGTGATTAGCGGAACACAGCACTTTTCAAACGCCAGCTATGGACCTTGCAAACCGTATCACTCAACGATGAGCATCAAAGGGCCTTTTCAATGCGCGCATCTATGATCTTGTTTCCCAAAATGCAATTTAATATATAGATAGTTCACATATTTTTTTTTATGAGTAACCACTTTTTTTATTTCCTCACCCCTCACCCTCCCCGCCACACTTTTATAATTCTCTAGCTTTCATTTCTTAAGCTGGGAGCCTTGGTTGCACGCTGCAGTCGGGGCAGATTGCTTAAATTTAAATCTGTTTTGGCAACCTTGACAAGAGTTGAAAGAGAGGTAAAAAGTAGGTCAGACATTATGATGTACTGAATAGATAGTTTTTTTCCAGTTGCATAGAGAGTACATCTCCTCGGATGATAAAAATACAGATTTAGGCGAGATGTGGAACTCAGGGATGTTGGGCTGGGGGGCTGAATCATCCTGTTCAGAGTCTATTGATTCTGTGTTTCGCAGTGTTTTGGGAGACAAGTGCAACTTATTTGAGTACAAATTCTAATTACAGCTGAACACCAGGCAAATAGTTATATACACATGTTAAATATTTATATGTGAACTGGGTTTTGACAAAGCATTTGTTATACATACAGCTAAAGGTCCCCACACAGGTAACGATCGGCGACAGATCCCTGTCACCCCAAATCTCGGTCGGCCAGAGAACGAACATGCCTGTAAATCTCTGCCCGATGTTAAAGGTCCCAATTTCTGTAATGATAAAGGGTTAACAGTACCTCCCTTCCAGAGATTGAGGCTTTTAATGACGACTAGCATCGAACTGGTAAACTAAAGGTGGTCAGAAGTGGTGGTCTGAATTTTTCGACTAGCTGATTTTGTGAGCTGATTGCAAATGAAAGTGATATCATCACCAAAATTGCTGGAGATGTAGAGAAGGGTTGTGGGAATATTAGTCTTTTTTTTTTTTGCTCTAGCACATGTTTTTGCATAAATTAAGTTCAAAATCAAATCAAATTTAGATTTTTGACATTTTGACTTGACTTTGAACTTAATTTATGCAAAAACTCTTTGTGTTAGAGCCATACTTTTTTGTAGTATACCCCCAACCCTTCTCTGCATTTGAAGCAAGATTAGTGATGATACCATGCTCAGGGGCTTTGCAATTCGACCATCTCTAGTCAGAAGGATCACCTTGCCGTTTGGAGAGAAGCAAACCATCGAAAATAAGCACATACCCAGGGATCTATGGTAATAGCAAAGATACAATATAACTAAGGGTATGTTCTCACATTTTTTTCTGAACACGTATAGACATCAATAGACATCAATGGATGTGATCAGAAAACCGCATCCATTCATTCTCTATGGTCACGATTTTCTTTTTTAATGTAGATGAAAAAAGGTAAAAATCGCATCCGCCTTTTCAGGTAAAAGGACAGTCCACATGGATCCAAGGTCTACTCACTGATACATAATCCCTCCATAGTAGATCTATCCTTGGTTGAGAAGTATTGGGGGTAATACCAGGATTTCTGTTCATTTGTGGTCAGAAGAAGGTCACAACTCTTGATTTGCCATATTACTGACTATGCTATAGTGTCAGCATGCCAGCCAGGTAAGTACCATCGCTCGAAAACAGCAGCCTATATATTACTTCCTTTGAATAAAGACCTTTTAGTTTATTTACTAGACAACACTCATGTACATCCTTTAGAAAAGGAAAGCTGTAAGACAAGACACGCAGGCTTCATATAAGGTATAATTAATTGTCGGGTCAGCCCCGAGATCCTGTGATGTAATGATATTTCTTTCACAATTTATAATTGATGGCGACAAGAGGTTATTTGTCTAATGGAACAAGTCAAAGTCGTCCCGTCATTGGCAGGATTCAACCTTTCCCTATTCATCGAGGTACTCTTCAAATTTATGACATTTCAGTTATTTCACGTTGGATAAAAATAAACATTACGCGAGACAATGTTATACATTTTTGAGAATGCATAATAATTAGATAAATGCCAGTGGTCTTTTTTTCATTCCCCCGCTTCGGTGACATATAAAAATCACAGTTTGTCTGGATGAGGCTGGGATGTCCACTTTTGACCCAGTCCAAAATTTGCTGGACTGATATTTTTTAATTTAATGATCAGCCTGAGTGAACCAATGAAGAATCACCAACTTAAATTGCCCATCAAAGGTTCGTTAAACTCAAAAAGTAAAAGTTGGTGATTCAGCCAGTGACACACATCATGTTTTAGTGTTGGTTCTTATTTAAAGAGAAGCTATAAAGGAGGATTTCAGCCACCACTGGACAGAACCATTGACATGCTGTGGAGGGGTAATCATAAACGTAAGCTGGCCATACACGGTTTAATTTTAGCACAATCGGCCTTCGATTTGATTTTAGATCCTGATATTTTGATCGTAATCGAATCCAAAGTTGAACCACATGGAGGGTTTGAATGTAATACGATCGTCATACGAAAAAAAAAATGATTTTCATTACTATCAAAAACACTGGAAAGAGTCATATGTAAATGTGTCATTGAATAAAATCGACCCAACTAACAAACAACATTTTGTACAATCTACATGTCCGATCATTTTTCGATTGATCGTTATCGAACAATTTTCAATTTAAGTTTGATCGATGTAAACTATGATTGTTTAAAGTCGATCGAATACTTGATGTGTATGATGAGCTTAGTAGGTTAATATGGACTTTGTAAGAATGAGTAGAAAAGCCTAAAACCTACCAAACAGTATAAAATAATTAAATCTGGTTTGCTTTTCCTTTTAAGACAATCTCTGACGTCAGGGAGGTTTAACAGTAACAAACCTACAGGATGCTGATGCGGTAGGACAGTGCCGGGGCTATGGGCGGGCCAAGCCCGCCCAGTCAGGTCTATGTGCCTGCTAGATTGGGCCCCCTACCTGCACCCGCCTGACCTGTGAGACATAGGAGTGCCCCCCTGATTGCCCACCCACCCCCTCCTAGCATCCTGCCACCTACCCTGCTGCAGGATGGCACAGGCAATGAAAAAGGAGGTGATCTACCCCCAGTTTGGCTTGGGTTTTCCCATATTGGCAATTAAATTGTACTGAGCTGGACCTCCTGGTTCCTGGTGAGCAAAGTGTAAAAGCATCTCAAAGGAAAAGTTACAGTATTTTATGTTTTGATATGGAAGGCATATTACACTTTTTACATACCTTCCATGTTCCAGGAGTCTTATATGCATTAATGCACGTGCTGGCCGTACGCCATGCAGTGTGTATAATGTGAAAAGGATCTTAGCGATACAGGTATCAATATAACCAGGTCATAAGGTAATCTTTCCTACCCACTCTGCCCCACATCCACGTGGCCGTGAAAGGGGTTACAATCAGGGTACCTTATATGGCAAGGGCACCTACCCCCTGGAGCAAGAAAGCTACCCCCTGTGGCACGCAGGATTACCAATATTAGTAAATAAAACCTATCCCAAGTTGCTCCCACTATTGAGGTTAACCAACAAAGTGTAAATTTTAAATACTTTAAGGGACTGCTTTCGGTTTTCATCACATATTATATAGGTGACCCTGACTCCTCAAAGCTTGAACTGTTGCTATGATTATTAAGAACAATACAATAGCTTGAAACGCCAAAGCATGTGTATTGTTGAATATATTATTAAACAAATTCAGGATGCTAAAAAAAAAAAGATCGAGAACGGAATATAATGTATTCAGGGTTATCGCACCTCATGAAGAATCAGAAAACAAATATCCCTGTTGAGTACTTTTGTACTGGTATCAAAGTGTCTTATCACACTAGTTCAAAAGCTTTCTGTTCCTGTGTGGATTTAAACACGGCTTTGATTTGTGAGATGTGTATGGTAAAGATCCTGGCACTTCATCTAAACAGTAAATATGTAGGAAGGACGCTTTGTACGAAGCAAGATACATACCGCTATGGTACAACTAATAAAATAAATCAGGGATTGACATTTAGGAGTGGAAGGAAATGATGGATATTGTAAATTCTCATCTCAGTGTCATTTCAATGTGCTTGGCTTTATTTACAATAAATCCAACAACGGGGGAGGCTACAAAGGCTACTGTCACTGAGCTTCTTCTGAGGATGCTAGTTGCCTGGCTGTTACCTAAATCACAAGTCTACAACCTGTATACAGAGACAATATATACAATGAATGAGGTTCAACATGGCAACCGGGAGACGAGTGGATATGGAACATACACCTCAAGTAACCCATTTTAGCTTGGAAACTACCGGTTTTCATCTCTCTTTCCCACCCCGATTTAAAATTAGTAATTTTGTTGTAAATCTCCAGTGAAATCTGACATTAGATTCAGTTGTACCCTGCAAAGAGTTCACAGGCATATCAATTTTAGGCGGATGGTGAGAAAGAGGAGAATGGTGAGAAAGAGGAGGATGGTGAGAAAGAGGAGGAAGGTGAGAAAGAGGAAGATGGTGAGAAAGAGGAAGATGGTGAGAAAGAGGAGGATGGCGAGAAAGAGGAGGATG
>CM070036.1:16328818-16344242 GCA_036250615.1 Ptychadena robeensis | reverse complement strand
TTTGTAGAAGAAAAGTTGATTGTACAGAAATTGTATGGTAAGATTGTAAGGTGTATGGGGTCTTAATAACTGTTGTACAACATCAACCTGAACAAAAAGGACCGCATCAATTAGCAGCTATTTTAAATAACTTGATTTACTAGTACAAGCCACTCAGTATGCATTTTACGATACAGCACGGTATGTGCCAAGCTTGTAGAGTTCCGTCGTAGGCGAGCGTGATTCCCGCAGAAAGATTTATTAGTCTTTACGCCATAAAGGAGACTGGATTATAACTATGCTTACTTTATAAAATGAAATTTGGCCATTATAGGCAAGAGTTCAGAGCTGTAATTATTTCAATGCACTTCCCAATCAATGTGCCTGAGACAGCTGAGCCAAACCCTCTCCTGCCTACGTAGGTCATTGAATGCAAAGTATTACAGCTTCAACAACTTTGTGTGACCTTGCACTGAATAACACTGGAAAATTGATTTGGCTCTAGTAATAAAAGACCGTCTGCATTATCTGCATTCTAATTATAATTAATATGACCAGGATAACTGCTGTATTATTTACGATCAGAGCTAAGGCAAGCTCCGTGTAATAATAATCTGCTACATAATTTTTTATTGATCTGATGGCTTTATTGCATAAAAACAAAATGCTACACTGCTGCTGTTCCAGAATCACTCTTCTTGATATATTATTTTACATTCACAAGTCTTATTCAATATTCTCAAAGCCTCGCGGGTTTTATTATTTAACAGAATGATGATTACATTGCATTGTGTTGGGATTACTACAGTTTTAAGTGTTTTTTTCTGTGTTTTTTTGTGATGGGTCTGACAACTTTTAATGGCCTACTCTATAAAAGTATGTTACTCGCAAACTTTGAAGGTGCTTCAAACCCTGTGTTAAGGTATGGGCCGATTTTTGCCCCATTTATCGGCTGATCGACCGTCGATCGCTTGGCCACAAATCGGGTGCACCCTGGACAGACTGGCACCCCCATCCAAAGAGGAAAGGGTGCTCACCAATCCTCTGAGTGACCGTCGGTCCCGCATCTATCGAGGGAGAATCTGCCTTAAGTTTGGCCTCTTGAAGGATCATTGTAGTTTTTGAAAAGCTCAACCTAAAGTTGATCGTGGACAATGAAGGCAAGTCGACATGACAAGTCATAAACTCTAACTAAGGTCCCATTCATGCGTACGGTTACCAACCACCCAATTACTAACCACCCATTTACCACCCAGAAACCACAGCTGCCTGCGTATTGCAACATGAGGCATTTCCAGGCAAGAAATCAGGTGGGGGCATGCCTCTGTCCCAACCCTAATCAAGCGTAGTTGGGGAGCCACAATTGAGGTGGGCACGCTGGCGTGACCCTGGTAGTCAGTCATACTCAACTGGACTAGATGAATTATGTTGAAGAAGTTTTGTAGCTAATCTAACCAACTTGAATTGTTGTTGAGGATTTGGCTCATTTGGCAAAGAGGTAAGGGTGCTCACCAACCCTCTGAGTGACCGTCGGTCCCGCATCTATCGAGGTAGAATCTGCCTTAAGTTTGGCATCTTGAAGGATCATTGTAGCTTTTGAAGAGCTCAACCTAAAGTTGATCGTGGACAATGAAAGCAAGTTGACATGACAAGTCATAAACTCTAACTAAGGTCCCATTCATGCGAATGGTTACCAACCACCCAATTACTAACCACCCGTTTACCACCCAGAAACCGCAGCTGCCTGCGGAATGCAACATGAGGCATTTCCAGGCAAGAAACCAGATGGGGGCAAGCCTCTTTCCCAACCCTAATCAAGCGTAGTTGGGGAGCCACAATTGAGATGGGCACGCTGGCGTGACCCTGGTAGTCAGTCATACTTAACTTGACTAGATGAATTATGTTGAAGAAGTTTTGTAGCTAATCTAACCAACTCGACTTGTTGTTGAGGATTTGGCTCGGATTGGCCTTTAATGCTCGAAAGTACAGTTAAATGTAAATATCCGTTGTCTGTTTTGTCTGAATTGCGAGTAAGTTATTCCCCCAATGAGATACAGAATAAATTCAAAGATTTGAATGATATGATCTTTATTAAGTATTTTAAAAGGATCTGCATGATAAAGTATTTGCCTCTCTAATTAATTACTGCAAGAAAAGGCCCCTTTGCCTCCATCAATTGATGCTTCAATGCTGGGTATGTTCCTTTTTTAATTTACAAGAAGTTTGGATCCTTTATGTGTTGTCCACACCATGAACACTTCTCATTGGCTATCCAGTGGTGGATTCCATTCAAGATACTGAAGAGGAGTAATGTCAACAACATGTGAAAATAAAGAATTAGACACTGGGGGTTCTGCTGTGGCACTTGATCTGTGGTCCCCAGTACCCAGAACCCTTCCCATTGACTGTCTAGTGGTGGGGTCCATTCTAGATACTGAAGAGGAGTAATGTCAGCAACATGTGACAATAGGGAATCACACATTGGGGGCTCTACTATAGTACTGGATCTGTGCTCCCCAGTACCCCAAATCCTTCTCATTGGCTCATTGGCTGTCCAATGGTGGGGTCCATTCAAGATACTGAAGAGGAGTAATGTCAACAACATGTGACAATAAGGAATCACACATTGGGGGCTCTGCTATGGCACTGCAACTCTGGCCCCCAGTACCCAGAAATGACCCTGCAAGGGACATGTACAGAGAAATTATTTTACCAGGGTTAAAATAATAATAATATATATATAACAATATATATACTGGGTCTGGCTTTAAAATTATTTTAAAACATTATAGATGACATTTACATACATAAGATATTACTTTGGGCTTACATATACTTTAAATCTAGTCCAACTCTACAGGAAGTCATATTTAATCTTCATATTTTTTTTTAAGGGAAAACTCTTGTGAAACAAGTACCTGCTACTCTTGTTATTTATTACAGTTAATGGGCTCATCAAGTTTCACTTAAGCAAATCCATTAGCGGCATTCATCTAGAAATATTTTGTGGTTAAACAACCTTTAGATGATCTATGATAAAGTACTATCAGGGAGGTGGCAAGTTGAAACCTCTCAGTAGTAGGACTGCAATGTCTGTGTAATGATATAAATGGAACACTTCTGCTCCTGGTACCTTTGTACATTCTGGCAATTTTCCATTAAGAAAAACATATAAAACAATAAGAAAAACATATTCCTGCTTGACAATGTATATAAAAAAAACAGACAATACCAGAATTAATGATCTCCAGCAGGTATGTGTAACATCACACCAGCAGACGTGTGTAATGCATCACCACAATGCATATACTGTATCTATGTACCAACAGCACCTCTCCAGGGGAAAGGTATAACCCAATGTATATCTTGTATGATAGCAACAGAATAAAGAAGATTTTGCATATGATATAAAATGTGGTAAAATGTAATGATGTTATGTTTACAGTTGAAGTTTACTTATAGTTGAAACACTCTAAACTTCCTGACTTGCCTAAGCTCAAACTTTTTTTAATCTCCCATTAACTTCTGTTAATTGTTGCAATACATACCTTAATTTGTTAACTATGGAAGATGGCTCTAAAACACTCAAAAAGATAATGCACAGTAAACACCATTAAAATGCTGCAGTATTCATCTTCAGCTCACAGATTTTCCCTGCAGTACTTTTTTTGCCACTAGATGTCAATTAAATGGTCAGTATAATAAAACCCACTTCATGTGAGCCCTGTTCATTTTGGACCCACTGAAGCCATTAAGGGTAGCAGTGAAACAAGAGACAGCACAGCAATTATATCTATGTGACTCTGGATTCTCTTCCAATCAGAATGGATCTTCATCAAATAAACGTATTCACTCAGGGGTGGACAAACTTTTTGCCTAGTTGGCCACAGTGGGTTCTTTTGGCAAAGGAGCTCTGACCCAAATCAGATGAAGTGTTTGTTAACGAATAGCGTTACAGTGTGAAAGAGCCAGAAATATGTGCTTGATGACAGTAAGAAATATGGTATTGCTGAGGATCACAATCTTACTAGCTCCTCCCTGCTCTATCATGACAATTTTCTCTCGCAAGGGCCGCCCTGTGTCTCGTCTCCCACCCTGTGTGGTCACCTTGGTCATTTAGCACAATTGGCCCATGATTACATGACCACGGTCCCCATCCCCATGGTGCTGTTAGAAACTATTCCAGTGAAGGAGTGGAGTGCTGCATGGGCTGGATTAAGGGCTCATTTACACTGGCAGTTTTTAACCGCAAGGTAAATGACTCATAAAGGTAACCGACCAAACATTAGGCGTCTGGCAGTTGGGTTTTGTGCTTTAGCCCCATAGGACCTCCATGGGGTCCTAATCAAGACGACCTGCGAACATCTGCACAATTCTGCAAATGCTCACAGAGAGTCGTTTTCAATCCGGCTGCAAAACTGCACTGTTGTTTCCTGAGCTGTTATGGGCTGCAAGCAGCTCGGTAAATGACAGTGTAAATTTAGCCTAAAAAGTTGCCCATGGGCCATAGTTTGCCGAAGACTGAATTAGCTCCTTGTACTTCCTATCATACTTTATATTTACAAATACATTTAATGATAATTAATGAGCACAAGGTCACAATCATTTGCGTTTGACAGAGTGGCCATGGTCTGACAAAATGGAAAAATTAGTACACCCCTTCATTTATCAGAACCACCTTTAACAGCAGTGGTTGGATGTTTTTCATTGCTTAGATGAGTCTTGATTACTTTGGTATATAGAGGAGGTCATAGATAAGCACCACACCATCATTCTTCATTCACCATTCTGTCAGTAGGAGGTTTTTGTATTAATGTAAAGGACATTGCTCTATAAGATAGATATTTGTGCAGATGGAATTTCAAAAATCTAAAGCGATTGTTACAAAAGATTTGCAATGGAAAAACAAAAAACTGCTCCGGTCGCACAATTTCCAATGAACATTTAGCCCTATTGACCTGAAGTATGCGGCCATTTTGAACAATAGTCAAAGCAAAGAGCAATAATGAAGAAGGGAAAGAAGGAAGAGATAGTGAGAGAGGAACCAATACCAGGTTATTTGTGGATTACTGATTTTTCTAGTGTTATGTTCAATTCCTGCAGATGAAATTATAAAAAAACAATCTTTTGTTACCAAAGGTTGACTAGTATAATGACAAATTCCTCAAAAGCTGAAAGAGAAGCAAAACGAAATTCATATCATACCACAATCAGTAAAAATTTGTGAAATTTGTTTCATACATATAAATGAACCGACTCTTGCTGCCTTGTCCAGCCTCACCATAAAATCAGCATAGCTAGAGTTAATTCTACCCCAGATACAGTCCATACTGTATCTCATGATAAAATGATGAAAGGATTTGATGCTATTGAAATGTGATGCTGCCCTGCATTGAGAGATTTGGTGGAAAATCTGCATTACAATACCTTTGATTCTCAATTCTTAGTGAGCTTCACTACATTACACAGGAAAAAAAACCCGGCACATTTCAATGACAACTATTAATATCGAAGGAGTAGCAGATACATTAACTACACATTGGAAAATACTTTTTTAAAACACTTCCCCGTCGCTAGAGCAGACAAAGTCGCATCCGCCGGTGGAAGAGAACACAGACACAGATGCTGTAAAATATCATACACCTTTTATTTGGCTCATCAATAAAATATCATTTGTTAACAATGTCTTTTTATATTTAAATAAAGTTTGTTTTTTAGATTTTTGCTAATTTGGTAATCTATATATATATACACATACATATAATCTTGTTAAAAGATTTAAATAAAGATCTATATTTGGACAAAATGTACTATAAAGTGGAAATTACCACTTATAGCGTGAGTTCCCCCTTAGGGGTGGAGTGGATCCTAACGGACACATGCTCCTCTGTCCTGACTTTTATCCTTTTTCTGTGCTATCATGCTTAATTGTACCTAAACACCATATGGAGCTGTATGTAACTGTATAACTGTTACCAATGATATGTATCACTATTAAGCCAACACTGCCATGCCATGTTCTTTGTTTTTAATCATGCAATAAATATGTTATTTTTTACTACTGTATTCATCACTGTATTTGTTTACGAAACATACTCGAAACTAACCTATGGCCGTTAAAGTCCCCTCGCCCCTGACCTCGGTCAGGGGGAACTCCCGCTATAAGTGGTAATTTCCACTTTATAGTACATTTTGTCCATTGATATTTGGGATGTTGGCCACCCCCCTGATCAAACGCAATTTTTTGTATAAAGATCTATATTTAAAAAAATAAAAGGGTTGCTAACTTATGACTTAGGTTTGAGGCTGACTTCTAACATCCTTAGGGCCAGGGTTGTCCATCTCTAGTCTTCGAGGGCTGGATTTTAATATACAAATGTATTTTCTAATTTCCTATAAACCATTCCTTACTTTATTTACTGCTGTCTGTTTAGGAAATAATATGTTTATACTATGTAGTAATAATAATGCAATAATATGTGTGGTTTCCTTTAAGTCTGTGAGTCCTGGAGTTGGACAATGAAGATGGTTGAATTATATTGACTAGCTAAAGTTGTTAATTAATTGCAAAGCCCCAGAACATGATATCATCCCTAAAGAACATTAAGTTTTTGATAAAAAAAATAGTTTAAACACAAGACAAAATTTCGATATGAAAATCTTTCACCTGACTTTGAACTTAAATTATGCAAAACAACATGTGCTAGAACAATCTTTTTTTTCTTTGTAATATTACCACAATTTGGCGATGGCCCCATGTCCTGAGGATTTGCAATGAACCCCCCCTCTAGCGGTTGAGATGAGCCCTTTATTTGAAAAACAAACTCTGAACAAACTAGGATCTTAAATATCGACCTGACCAGACCAAAAAGCTGCGGTGATTCTCTATCCAGAGAATTCCCTTCTCTGTGAATAAAGAGAGCTTGCGCCATAGACCTCCATTATAATATGGGACGTCGGTTTAGCAGCCCACATCACCGGCGTCACAAGGGCACGGGGAGGGCGGAAAATTCAAGCAGACTACAGCATTGGGGCTGACTGCCAGAGAGGTTAGCTCAGAAAATCAGCTTATTGAAAAAAAAAATTGGACCATCTCTTTTAGACAAACCTGCCTTTCCATTCAAGTAGTAGAGCTGTTCAAATGTTTTAGCAAAATTTCTATTTAATTGCAAAGCCCCCGGACATGGTGTTAGCACCACACATAGCTTGGATGTAGGCATGGGTTTTTGAAACACTGAAAAAAGGAAATTGTTCATTTAAAATTAAGTTTAAATTAATTTGTGCAAAACATTTTTCAATTAACCAAATAGTGTTGAGTGTGAATCTTTTATTGTGAATATCTTGAATGTAGCGCTGTATATTCGTAATCTCGAAAAATTGCAGCTGCTATTTCACATTCTGCCACTAGACGTCGCCGTGACCACACATTGCATTTGCAATATGCATGTGTACAAGTACAGATTTGTGCAATAAAAGTAAGGAGTGGAGAACAAGGATTGTTGAATTTATGTATTCACTGCGAATATTAGAGCAAGAATTCCAGATATTTTGCAAATATGAATATTGCCTATGCTGCTTATCACTAAAAAACTAAACTAGTCCACAAAAACTAGTCAACAATTCACGGCCATCTCTAGACCTAAATACAGATATGCCTTCATTAGCAGATGAAATGAATGAAGCAGCCATTTTCTCCAAGACAAACATAATTAATAAAAAAAAAAACAGGCTGTAATTAAGGTACACCGGCCCTTTAATAATACATTTGTTTTCAGATATGTGTATGATCTTATTATTAGATATATAATATTTATTACAGACTGTCAGAATGGCCGGGCACTATATTGCTTTGCTGAGCAGTGTACATGTCGGCTCTCCTACATCCGCAGCGCTGTAGCCAGCCTCGTTGCCTCCTCAATCACATGTGTTGTTTCTCATTTAAATGAACAGTTGGATTCCTTTATTTCTTACAAGTGCAGGATTTGCCTTATCGCCCTTGTTCCTTTGGGGGTTGCCAATTGGTTTTATCCACGGATGTATCATTCCTCTTGCCTACTTTTTTTTCCCTCACAAAAGAAAAAGAACCACTTCGTCAACAAGCCTCTCCGGAGTGGAAGATTAAAAACCTAGACATCACCTACCTTGCAGCGTTACTCCCAACTGGGTTGTGTAAAACTCAATTAAACTTGTCCCCATTGAATACTGCATTACAGTACATTAAACAGAAAATTCTTCAAGCGTGATGACAAAGCTGGAAACCTTGCCTCAAAGCTGCTCCTTGTAGCTTTCTTCAACGTTTCTGTCTTTGTGGTTTTGGTCTCCCATTGACACAACTTTAGTCCAGCCAGGAGGAATCACAGTGCCCCACGGGTATTAAAAGAAACCGGATAAATACACGGGATGCTGATTTTGGAACTGTCACTAATGAAATGGCTCCCGGAATTCAAGAAGCTCTATTACATGGCGCAGAGAATTTAACTAACTTACATCTTCGGATTTAGGATTATCATTAGACGAATAACATAGAAACCTTATTAATAGGTGCATAAACTTCCAAAAATACTCTCTGCTTAAAGGAAATCTATCACAACTTCCCCTAGTTGAAGCCACCTGGAACTGGAGGTTGCTAATACCTGACCTTTACAAAGGGTGATAGTTCCAGGACAGAGAAGACATGTGTAGCACCAACTGAAACCTGTCTACCTGGGGGCAAACATCCCTTGCACAGTCCGGAGACAGCTTCTACTGTCATCTGAAACCGTGTGCCCAATCTAGTGATCCTGACAGGGGCTCTTAAAAAAATCTTTTATAAATAAAATAATGTAAAAAAGGTACATTTCTGAAATGTTTTTTGTGAAGTCTATGTCAAGGACAGGGTTACTTTAAAGTAAACCCATTGCAATGAAAGAGTATGAAGGCAGATGCCCAAAGAGGTGTTGGCATGAGGTGTTAAAGAGGTGTTGGTATGAGGTGTGTGGGAAGGGGGGGGGGTGCATGGTGAAGCTTACCACACACCATTAAGTTTCTTTGATCCTTTACATCTACCAACAACTACAATAGGTACAGGTTGATTAATAGGTTAATTTAGAAAGGCCCTCATATGAATTAAGCTGGGCAGACATCAGGATGAGTGGGTTTAAATAATAAAGACAATTATACCATGTCTCGTTTCTCTGATATAGCTAGAGTATTTCATATAAGAAGACTAAAACCAAAGGGAGCTGTAAGGATAGTCATATAACAGTCAAAGACTTACAGCTCCATCTTTTGTGGCTTACAGCTTGGTGCAACAGTAAATCATAGACCGAAATGAAAGGATTTATGAGTGCCTCTGAGGATTTTCCAGGTTTTTCATTTTAAATACTCTGAGTCTGGAAGAATAATTTACAGGGTTGAGAAAGCTCCCCTCTCCTTCAGTAACTTGTCTAGTTATTAGAGTCTAATAATATTGGCTTCATAATGATATCAGTCACTTTGGGAATGGTGGTTATAATGGAACGTGGGAAGAGGACTGCAGAAAACCATACTCTTGTGTGATATAAATTACCTACTGATATTTTGCAAACCAATTTATGGATTTTCAATGAAGTGAAATCTCATCCACCCAAAAAAAATGAAATGTGTACCATGAAAATATATATCTGTAACACACCAAGGGAATATATACAAATTTAAAATGTAGGCTCTGTATGCAATCCAGAAGCCATCTTAAGTGTTACTAGAAGTGAGAATTTCATTTGCCCACTTATCCAAACTATTATACGCAATTTCTATATTGGATGACATTGAACTTGGAGGCATCGATGCTTAGTTTAATGAGACTGCTGTTACTGTTGTAAGAATGTAAAAGGATGAGTAGATTGTGTGCAAAGTACACTGTAGTAAAGTGTGATGTATTAAGACAACTGTCAAGAGAGTCTAACATGGAGACAAAGATGAATGTTCTAAAAAAGGTGGAGAATTATCTATCAAAAGACTGGAGAACAGTTGGAGCGTAGGTGATCCCCTTTATTGACTAAAAAAAATGTTGTTTCTATCACATACGTTGACATTGTAGTAAAGTGTGATGTACCGTCTATTCCTTATGCGATTCTTTGCACTAGGAGCGGCGTGATGACCTCATCACGCCCAACTGCTAGTGCCAAGAATCGGCCAGCACTCTACATCTGCAGCTCATTAGTGGGATTGGGCTAAAATTTACCATCCTGTCGGACAGCTGATTTCAGCCCAATCCTCGTTAGTTGCAGCCTCCAATTCCTGCGATGCAGGAGTGTGCACGGCATCCGATCGGGGATTGGATCGTGCAGGAATTGGTACGCGTATGCCCAGCTAAACAAATTACAACACTTTACTGCTAATATTTAAAGACCAAGGACCATGTAGGAGAAACAAGAAAATTCCCTGATGGAGAAACCATATTTTTTCCTGGAATAAAATAGAATGCTAAAAAAAAAATAGACTGCTCAGTAGAAAACAGTTGGAAACTTTAACTGTAAGACCAGGTAAGACTTCACTAAAGAACTAGTCCTGAAGTCGATTAATGGGATTGGATTTCTCCAGTCCCTGGACACATTTTCAAGCTATTATGTATCTCAGTGCACCACTACTGAATTTTTAAAGGAATGTCATCCACCACTTCCCAGTACAAAACTAGTATATGGCAACCCAACAAAGACCTCTGCTCCCTTAGACCCATATTGGCTACCTGGATCTCTATGACTATACCTGAACCCTTAGATTTGACTAGTAATGCAGCACGATAGTTTTCAATTTTGCATGAAAAGAATAAAGCGGGTCAATCACCAGCCACTCCTCACTCCTTCTCTCTCTGATGACACAGCATGCTGCAGCGGAGCATAGGTGCCAACACCTATCTGAAGGCAGTTTTTCCAAATAACAACCTTTCTATGGCTCCTCCAGTGGCCAAGTGCAATATTGCACTGAATTAACCCCCAAAGCCTGGAATATCTCACATGATTTTAGGTCACAGCAGGTTAATATGTTTTTAGGGCTATGTCACCATCCTGTCAGCTCAAACATAAGTTAAACTTTTACTGTATATATATATATACATATATATATATAATTTTGAGTATATATACACTTTACTGTTACCAGTACAACCAATGTTATAGCTAGATAGATATAAATGTATCATTACGTTTCAAATTAGTAATTTCATTATCATTAACATAAATGTACTTAAGCACTGGTTTTGGTTGTTAGTTATTCAGTGTTTTGTTAACCATTAAATTACTGTCTTAAGAAAATCTGTTTATACAATTTATACACACAATACATCATAGAGATTAATTATTACCTAATCAAAATATTTGTTTTATCACGTATGTCAATTATAGTGTGTACTTCCTGTGTACATAGACCCCAAAGGCACAATTTTTCCTATTGGCCAATGAATATATTAATAATTAATAATTCTAAAAGTACATTATCTGTGTGAAATCATTCCTTGTATTCATTCACTAGTAATCTGCTTTTCTATCTGTTCATTCGTTCACTGCTCATGAGTATTCATACTTTCCACTAACCAAAATAATGGTAAATAATTTATTGATTTCCCCGTTTTAATTGTATATTTTCATTAGGAATGTATCTGTCACTGTTTCTTTGTTCTACATGTAACTCGTATTCTTATGTTATTTACCCCGCCTGGGTAATTTGTTATCCTAGCTAAAGACCGCTCACTCCTCTCCGTCTCAAGAACATCCGTTCCAACTTCCAGCATTTCTGAATATTTTCTCCAGCTAACACATTAGTTCATCATAGTTTTAGAGTTGAAGGTTAGGGCATTGCAGTCAATTCCTGTTGCTGAGTGATGCTTGTTTTTGTCAAGATTACTCGGCCTCTTTTTTTTTTTTTTTTCTGACCGTGTAATTTAGTAGTTTAGTCTGGTAGAAGCTGAACATGTAACTGTATGCAAGATTTTAAAGTGGCAAATTATTCTTATCTATATATCACTCCCCGGGATCAATGTTTCTTTGACTTGCCGTATCAATAAATTACACCTCTTTCTCTTAAACTGCCACAGAGAGAAAAACTGCCAGAGTGGAAATGATTTTAGAAAGTCATGCGGACACTTCTGAGCAACTTAAATGAGCCAAAAATGAAACTTTAGGGAGCTATAGGATATAATATCATATATCTATATGATGAAGAGAAATAAATTATATTTATATTTAAAAAGCGGATATTTTAATCTGTCCATATATTCGTTTCTAATGCCTGCCATACACCCACAGACGGGTGCCGACAGATGAGCTCCGATGAGCTCTGGAATGCAGCATGACGTCATCACGCTGCATTCCCGAGCTGCTTTCATCGGCCGGGCACCCTATGTGTGTCGGCCATTACCTTCAATGAAGATGCCGGTCCTCATTGAAGTTAATGGCATCGGCCAGAGAGCATCGGACATGTCCGTTCTCTGGCCGGCCGAGCTGTGGGGCAACAGGGATCTGTCTCCCCATGTGGGCACACACCAATTGGCAGCCGATTTTGCCACCGACCGACGGAGCGAGCGCGCACGCCCGTCAGTCAGCGGCAAAATCAGCCACTAATCAGCGTGTGTATGCCAGGCTTAATACTCCAGGTTGATTTGTATTGATAGTAGGACCACAGAATTTGATTAAATTGATTTCATCACAAATTGTTACAAAATATCAATTTAATACTGTATGATAACAATTAATCCTAGTATTTAATATAATCCTGAAACATAACCAATACTCCTAAATTTAGAAACAAAAAAATGTAAGTACGTTTTTACTTAAAGTCGCTTAGCAATCCTAAAAAAATGACCTCTCTGTGGAATGCAAAATTTTTATTCCTGTGTAGCTTTCAGTCTTCAAGGGGTTAAGAGCTGCAGCAACGCGTATGGCCACCTGGGGGTGGCAGATACAATGGCTTTCAATGGAAAAAAAAGGGTAACAGTAACAGTAGACCTGAAGACCTGCAGCCTGAAGCAGGGTACACACGCCTCGATATTGGGGCCGTTCAAGGTTCCCTGCAGCAGCGCAATGACATGCTGTTGATGCTTTGCATACAAAGCATCGGACATCGACCATGGTTTATGGTCATGTCCAATATCCCTGTTTTAAAAAAACAGCAATGGCCGCATTAGATATGGGCCAGATAGATGGCCATGAGCATGCACTGCGCTCAAAGTGGCCATCGATCTGGCCCATATCTACAGGTGTGTTCCCAGCTTAAGACGTCCTGACTGTGGACCAATATCACCGCTGTGATTTTGCAGTGAGAATAGGGGGGATGATGGGGGGGGGGGGGCATGTTGGAATAAGTCCTTACAGGTAAGGAGATTTTTATATTTTTTTTACAAAATGTTCCAATAATTGTGAGTTGGCCAGTGAAGGATACAAAGTACATCATGTGAGTTTAGGTGCGTTTTAACCCATTTGTTTGTTGCAAATCTTTGTTCTCCCCTCTGACAAGATGTAATACTAGATTTCACCAGCAGAAGGAAGTGCAGGCGACAATCTCAGGGTATTCCTTCTAAACCTAAAACAATATCCAATCACTTCAGGACCTATGTTTTTGGTTATGTCTTATGCATGCCTTAAATGTCCATTATGTCCTTAAGTACTTACATATTCCTTCTCAATATCAAGGCTTTGTCTTGGGTATGCCCCCCTCCAATACACATCAAAAACAAATTTTTAATAACCAAATATACTTTGCAATTGCAAAAACTTTCTTCAAAGAGAATATCACATGTTTTTATAAATATATTATAAAGGCTGCCCTGTTAAGTTCTAGACCCTAGCCCTATTATCTTTACTCCTGTGGCAGTTTTGTTTTCACTGCTGGAATTGGACAAGTAAGATCGGAGTACACAAGGGAGGTTATTATATTTTCCCACCCTGCTTATGCAAATGTGCAAATGATTTTTAGGGTGTAAAAATATAAGAAAGGTGATATTACACCTACCTGATCTTGCCAGAATTGATGTCACAGAGTGAACATGGAAGTGACACTACACAGCAGGACTTATAAGTTCCAAAAACAGGAAGTGACACTTTATGACTTCACTTCCAGGATTGTGGACTCAAATTTTCCAATAATCCAAGCGACATACAAACAATATGAACCAAAGACTGAGAATACCATATTTTTTGCATTATAAGGGACATCCCTCCAAAACCAGGGGTCAAGATTGCGAGTGCCTTTTATGGTGAATGCGCAACCACCCATGGGTTCAAGACTTTTCAGGTGATGGTGCAATCTATGCGCCCTCTGCCTCCCCGGCCAAGCACTAAGCTTGGCTGGCAGATGCTGGGAAACTCTCAGAAGTTAAATCTGCCAGTGGGCAGATCTTCCTTTGCTTCAAAGCCTTGGCCAATAGGCTGGTAGATCCTTGCTACGAGCCACCCATCGACCCCAGGACAGGAATCCAACCATCCGGCATCTTATAGGGTAAAAAATATGGTATGCATGTCAAACAACTAAGTGTATTCGGCTAAACAGCATAAATAACTCTCCTAGTACCAAGTAAGAAAAAAACTATACACATTCCTATTTATCTTGGTTAAGAAGCAATAAAACAAGCAATTTCTCATTTTGGATGCATTTTGGATTATCTACATAATACAATATACAAAAAAAATTGTACACAACATTCAATTTACAAGTGTAAAACCGGGAACGGGGTTCATACAACACAGGGTTCAATCCTACATGCCTACAAGACAACTTTTAATTTTTGGGCTCAATGCTGCTATTTCAATATGTTCTCCAATACAATTCTTACAATTTTCTTTTATCAGAAAGGAAAATTGAAAAGATAAGTCTTAATTTTCCAGAAGTGAGCCTATTGCCAGCATGAAACTTCAATCCACAACGAGAGCGTATTAGAAAGCTGTAGATTTAAAACTTGTCCACCATGATCAAACTGGATTTATGGCACATCATAACTCCCCAGACACCATCCTGCAGCTTATTAATTTAATAGACTCCTGTCCATTCCGTGATGTTCTGGCCATGACAGTTTCTGCAGATAAGGCAAAAGGCTTGTGACAGCAGAGAGTGCGGATATATTTTCCTCTGTTTTCCTTCAAGCAGCGGCGGTAGTGTCTTGTACTCGGCCTTTATTTCTTCCTCAGTGGAATAGCAGTATTTGCTATATTTGTTATATTTTTTGGTGCCTATCATCAGCATCTACACTTTTGGATGCAGTCATTAATGCAAACCACAAAACAACATCCTGCATGCAGAAACCAAAAGTGTCTAATATTTTTTATTGGTCCGGCTGAAGAATGTGAAATGTCACTTAACCTCCTAGGTGTTACACCCGTGGCACGTTTTTTCAAATTTTGTGCCCTCCATTGGGCCACAAACACATCCCGGCATCATCGATCCCCAGTGGCATTGGATCCAAAGCAGTGTATATTAGGTGTGCTGGGGGAACTAGGAC
>CM070036.1:16300317-16319270 GCA_036250615.1 Ptychadena robeensis | reverse complement strand
CCCCCAGATAAGGGGCTGGAGAGCTGAGCATTACGCACTCATACTGGGGGGCATATGTTCCTTAAAGAGGACCAGTCACCCCAAAAATAAGTGCTGGAGAGCTAACCATTTTCCACACATACTGGGTGGGGTTGATATGTTCGTTAACCAGGACCAGTCACCCCCAGATAAAGGGATGGAAAGCTGTCCATTACGCACTCATACCGGGGTATGTTCCTTAAACAAGACCAGTCACCCCCAAGATAAGGGGCTGAAGAGCTGAGCGTTACGCAGTCATCCTTAAAAAGAACCAATCATCATCATTGTGTTGCTTATGTGGTTTGGATTTTGAGAAGGTGAAGAAGGAAGCAGAGCCTGCACATCAGAAAATTGGGCTGCCCATAAATTTTTGGTAAAACAGAGATTTTTATATATTATATATTGATATACAGATTAGAACGACACCTATTTTAGCTCAAGACCTTACTGGTCAACTGGAAATAGGATATGAAATACGACATAAGGGTTGCCTAAAGCCTGATATACACTATTGATGTAAGTGCCAACCAAAAATGTGCAAACACATCCAGTTGCATTAACATATATTAACATATATTAATAATTACAATATTCCATATACTGTTATTACAAACTGAAAACCAAGGGCTTGCATCAAGGCTGAGGGTGTTTGGAAAAAGTGCAGAGGCATGGTGCAGCTATGTACAGCACCCTGCAGGCCCCGCCCACAAGCTATGGTCTTCCTGCATTGCAGGAAGCACAGATACCCAGTGATGACATCCCTGTGTCTAAGGTTAGAATAAATATTTAAACAAAATATATTATTAGAAATAACAATCATTTGCATATTGATGATGGAGTGAGGAGGGGTACAAAAAAAAGATTTAGCTTCAATTTAAGTACAGAAAATCATTATATAATCCCGGGTGTTATAAAGGTTCATCCTAATCCATCCGCCTCATCAGAACAGCAGAAGTTATAAAGCCACGAGTAGTACGTATTTACCTCACAGCCAAATGATGGTTCTACATGACAGACCTCACTATATCAATATGTTTACAAGGTAGCAGGGATCAGGTTAATCTCTACAGGTGCAACCACAGGCCGTTCCCGAAATAAATAAAACACACAAACATCACACACAGCCAAAAGCCTGAAATGAGAGGTTAACTATTCATGATACCGACTTCTAATATCTCACAGTATTCATGATTAGTGATGAGCAGCATAGGCAACATTTGTATTCGCGGCATGCCGGAAATTTTATGGAAAACATTTGGAAAATATTCGCATTCGGCAATATTCGGGGTTTTTTTTAATTGCGAATATCTGCAGTTTTTATTGCGAATTTCGCGCCACAATATATGTTTAACATGGTGCGAATTTTAATGCGAATTTTAAAAGTGACGATTTTCGCAATATTCACCCCAATATTCAATTAAAAAACTGTTGATGGTTGCAGGGAGTGCTGCTAAGCTCTTGTTGCAGCTTTCCCATTCGTCCACTTGCATTGAGAGTTATGTGTAATGGATAAAAAATACAGAATATCCGGAATTGCGAATATTCGGCAATATATTCACCATCTTCGAGAATTTCCAAATTGCAGATATTCGCGATTAATATTCGGAATCCGAATATTCGCGATTATCACTATTCATGATTTGTGTGTGTCAGGATTTAAAGGGTCAGAGAAACGCAATAGAGTGAACTTGTGGTGGTGGAGTTTCCAGCTGCGCCCACTTGACGTAGTCTTAGGGTCCCCATACACCCAGGTGGGTTTACACGTGTAGATTTTTTGTTCAATGGCGTTGTCGAACATCGTTCGTTAATTTATCGAATGTACCATTAGATTTGTTTTCGTTCTGTACAGACCCAAGACATTCAGCCAAGGCAATCTATCCCAGAACTTGTACATTATTATAACTATTACCTTAGGGCAGTGGTTCTAAGCCTTTTTAATGCTGCGACCCTTTTAAATTTACAGGAAGTGACATCACGAAATGTCAACTCTGGTATTTGGAATGCGGAAGTGCAGTTGTGGAATGTCACTTCCCTGTTCCAAATACCAGAAGTAGCACTCTGTGAAGGCAGTTCCAGCATGACTGGATGAGTGTGTCCCCTAACTTTGGAGGGAGGGGGCATTACTCTGCCTCCTAACTTCCCACCCCCTTGTGGCCATCACCACTGCTTCTAGTAAGCAAACGACCCCTGTGAAATGGTCACTAGACCCATGATGGGGTGGCCACCCACAAGTTGGGAACCGCTGGCATAGGGTAACATTGACAGATCAAGACTTGGTGCTATGAATACAGTAAGAAAGGTCAGCGGTACCATAGTGTATAGTCATAGCATGGATATTGCTGAATCTGTCTATAGGTACCATGTCTGATAAAGGATTTGGTCACCTAATACCAGTGTGACACCAACAAGATTTCTATAGGAAAGAGCAATGGATAGTGTTCTACACACAACCCAGTCCGTGGAAGTCCAAGTTATCTCAAGAATGAAATACCATAAGGGGAGAAATGTAACAAAATTACAATAATACTGAAAATTCACTTATTTACTATTCTTGGTGTTAAATAACTTAAATTCCTAAAAGGAGAAAAACACTTATTGCAAAAGAATAATCCCAACATGTCAACACAGAATCGCAGGGGTTTCACATATCACTTTTCTATATGTCCACAATATGGGTCAGTATGAAACATTTTCATGTTTAGATGTACCGTAGTTTAGTCTTCATATGACACGGCAGAGACCATCTTACCCTACAGCTGACACATGATGCATTACAGATGGGGTGATCCCTTCTTATAATGGGATAAAGAAAGTAGGTTGGTGTTTGTTTTAATATTCTGTATTGTTAGAGATATGTAGGTCATATCATTGTCATTGGGGACCCTGAACTGAAAGTTCTATCGGCCTGGCTGAAATGCAGGTTTCTTGATCCAAAATGCAGATTCAGAATTGTAAATGATCAGTGACTCTGAATTGATTAAAACCAGGAAACTAGTATTTTTAAACAGAGGTCTGGATTAGAGGTCCCACCACTGGCCAGGAATGGTCAATGAGATGCAAACATTTCAACATTAGCATGCAAATTGTATCCAGACTGAAATAGAGTTTATCAACAGTTTCTATACTTCATTGGCTCAGTTTCAGTCTGCATACAATTTGCATGCTAATGTTGAAATATAAGAATTTCTGATTTATTTCAGTATAGGTTTCTTACTTAATCAAATGTTTAATTTTTTTTTTCTTCTAAATTAACATTTCTAGTGGATGAAAGCTTTTAATTTTTTTTGACTCCATGAAGCATACTGTAGGCCAGTGGTGGGCAACCGAGTTAATATGGAGGCATCACTAAACAAACTAATCCCAACAGGCAGCACCCATTGGCTTTCACATATGCCAATTAGCCTGCTCAGCCAGAGCCTGAGCAAGTCCCTCGCTTCTCCTCCTCTTACTGCTCTAACAAGGTCCCAGGCGAGGATCCCAGGAGGTGTTGTGGAGGATTGACAAACAGGGGAGTTCCTATGCCCTATACATTAACAGTTAGGTTTTGGGGGCCACAAGTGGAGGTCCGGGGGGGCCGCATGGTTGGGCACCTGGGCAGTAGGCCATAAGCAGTCGTCTCTCAGGGGAAGCAGTGGTCTCTTTGAAGAAGTCTTACACACCTCCTGCTAAATCAGAGACAGAACTCTCCAATCAGCAAGCAGTGTGTGCTCTCTATCTTCAGAGGGCTTGTTAGTTTTTTGCAGAGAGGCCACTGCTTCCAAACAAAGCAAGGATGGTTTCTACAGCATTCTGGCAGGTAGCTTTCTAAAGAAAACAAACCATAAATACTTTTTCTCAACTTAAAGTTAAATTGAACTTTACACAAATCATTTTTCCGAAATCAAGCCACAGAATGTGTACAATGTTTGCATCACTATGAATAGAACAATAGACGGTGTTTACCTTTGCTGTACACAATGCAGTTATTCTTGCTGTCCTCCACTCCTTGCCAAGTCACATCCAGCAGCCACTTAGGACCATCTGTCAGCATCAGTGGCACCGGGGTCTTTGTTTTCTGCAGGAAACCACATAAAAAGAAAAGAGGGATGAAGAAATGTTTTGCATCTCACATCATCAGGTGTTTCACTTTCATCTGATTAGGGAACAACGAATACTCAGAAGATCTGCTGTGTTGTGTTATAAATGACAATTGAAGTACACACAAGATGAAGAGTCATGGCTGCACTGGGAGTTGGAATCTGGCAAGAATCCTAGGACGCCCCATTGAGCATTGACCATCTACTTCAAGCCTACTGCTCAAGGCTACTCTCATGGATAACAAGACCTTCAGTCTACAACTACAACAAAGTCTAGTGTTGAGGGACAGCCTCGTTCAAATCTAATAATACTGTGCAGGGGTGGCATAAACTAATAAAGATCTGAGATGGGTTCTTTCAAAGGGTGGGCATCTGTAGTGGCGTTATTTGCCAAGTGCGGGGAGTCAGTGGCGTAGCGTGGGCTTTCGCCGCCTGGGGCCGACCGGAAATTTGCCGCCCCTATATTTAGTAACTTCACACAGTATCGGTTGCCACACACCAGACAGACAACACAATGTACAAACTCCCATTACCGCTCTCATCTACCACCAACACGTTCCTCACTGCTCTCCGCAGCTCCAAGCTGCACCCCAGCTATCCAATCATTGCAGAGGAACTGAGAACATGTGATTGTTTCCTCCTATGGGCGTTGCCATGCCCTTGCAGATTCAACCATTTATAAGGGGTGCCCTGCGAGGTGGTAGGGCCACTCTAAGTAATGTGTATGTCATGTTTCATGAGGTTTTCTCCTCTACAGCACAGGGCCCCTTAAACATCTTTCTATGACGCTGGCCAGGTCACACACCATGGATTCCTGTATGACCTCAAAATCCCAGAATGATGTCACCTACCCAAAGCCTGCCACATGTAAAAGCCTTACAACCTGCTTACTCCGTGTATGTGGCATTAATGTAAATGAACAGCGCTGTGTGTCTGCTCCCACATACAGCCTCACAACAACAGATCGCTCGGCACGAAGGTACAAGGTCGTTCACGTCTTTATTACCACACATTTATCCATAGCCACGTAATCTCACTATCATGGTGATTGCCGCCGCCCCTTTTGATACGCCGCCCGGGGCCATGGCCCCCTCGGCACCCCCCTCGCTATGCCACTGCGGGGAGTGCAATCCGCACCAAGTGACACCATTTCACACCCCGGAGAGGGATGACACCAAACTTTCCAACCAGAACTGTTTTTTTCTGTATAGAAGGACTGAATGACCTGAAAGTGGATGACAATTTTCCTCAATAACAGCTGCAATGTCAATGTGACAGCTACAGAACAGTCTTTGGCTTGCCCCTTCCCTTGTGAATGGTACAGTCTCAGCATGTATCTGCCCATTCCTGCAGCACCTCCTCTGAATGCCTGGCAGTACATCCTCTGCATACCTTTAGTAGTGGTGTACAATTAGTGTTTGCAATGTCCAGGGCTGAGCAAAGTTAAATTAAACACTTCGACTGAACAGTATGCAATTGCCTCAGCTGTGTGTATATATGTATATATATATATATATATACATATATACACACACAACCAGGGGTGGTCCTAGGGAGATTGGTGCCTTGGGCGAGCACTCTCTCTGTCGACCGCCCCCCTTCCCTCCAAGAGAGAGCACTCCCTCCATGCAGCTGCCCCACTGACTGAGCTGGAGTCTGGAGTCGGAAGCCGGCAGTGCGTAAAGGTCATGGGCAATTGTATATATGGGCAGATGCCGCTAGAAATGGTCGAAATGAATAAAATTCGATTCTACTTACATTTCGAGTTTCCCAATCGAATTTCTATTCGACTGCGAAATTTCGACTTTGTTCTAGTCGAAGTCGAAAATTCGCATAACGCCAAAAATTCGCATAAAACACTCAAAAATTTGCATAAAGCCTAAAATTCGCATAACGCCAAAAATTCGCATAAAACACTCAAAAATTAGCATAAAGCCTAAAATTCGCATAAGGTCAAAAATTCACATAAGGTGGAAAATTTGGATTTGCTGTATGAGCTATAATAGAAGAATCAGTGTGCATAGCAGCAGAGCTTTACACTCAGAGCTGAGATTTAAACCAAATTTATACACAAACTTGACATGTTAGAGAAAACAAGGGGCTTTGCAATAAGCTGACAAAGTTAGCTAGCACCATGCGAATTTTCACCAATGCGAATTTACGACAATGTGAATTTTCCCATCACTCCCGCATGCAAAAATTTTACATAAAATGGCGATACTCGCACGCGAAATAGCGGCACGGCAAATCAAAAGCAAAGTTCTTTTTTAAGTTGAAATTTCGATTTCAGTCAAAATATTAGGCTGATTTTCGACTTTTTCGGCGAAAAGTCGAAATGACCCCATCAAAATTCGACTATGCGAATGTTCGGCGAAAAAGTCGAAATTTCTTCTTAAAAATTCGCACTGCGAATTTTTAGACCATCCCTAGATGCCGTCTCTTCCCCCACGATCCCGCCCTGGGCAATGGCCCATATGTACACATTTCCACACAATTTGTCACCCATATTACTCCCAGCATGCCACATCCAGCACTATGGGGTGACACTATGGGATTCTGACACCAGTTGTCACCACTGAGTATAGGGATGCGGAGGTTCAAGGTTGGGTTATCTTATGGAGCTATAGTAGGTGGGCTAACAGTTTTCTGATTTTAATTGAATTTGCATGTGAGGAAACCAAGTTTATATCTAGAATAAACCAATAAAATACTTAAATAGGAGCTCAATATAGGAATTGCAGCTCACACAGCACACAACCCTGTCTGGTAGAACACAAGATTGAATTTGCTTTACCACTCACAGGTCTTGTCTGTCCTTCTTCCTGTGACTTTACAGTAAAGGAGAAGCAGCAGACTTTGTATTATTAACTTATATTTAAATAGCACTTTACAGAGTACATAGTCATATCAGTAGCTCAAAATGTCCTAACACTCTGTGCTGCTTCTCCCGTTCACTATGAGCTATGCTGTACAGAAGACCCAAGTTCTAGTACGAAAAAAAAACATTTAAAAATCAGACTTTGAATACAGCATAATTTGTGTCATTCCTATCTGCCCGGAGTTCAGCATTACCAATGTAGTTGGTAATTTGAAAAGTCCAGAGCAGTTAGCCTTGACCGAATTTCCCAGCATTCTCTTCCCAAAACTATAAAATGAAATTGAAGGGGGGGGGGGGGGGGGGGGTTATGGGGCAATGTTCCGGCTGTTTCACCAATCTGAATAGCTAAATTATTATCAAGGATATTTCCAAAAGATACTGTATCAGATCTCACAGATATATGAGATCCCCCGGCGGTCAGAGATTACAAAGAGAATGCAGATGACTTTGAGAGCAGGGATCCATGTTTGCAAGTGAACTTTAGCTACATTGTACTTCATTATCAATAAGATCTCACTATTTCCTGAAACAGACAGGAAAGAATTCAGGGAATCGGTATCCATTTCAAAACCTTATCCGCTCTAACATTTATTTTCTAGTAGGAAATTATTCTGAATGAATAATGTAATTTTTCCCTTTCTATCTTCTCGGTGTGATGATGTACAGTTTTACTGCCGCTGAAATAATAATATTGTTAATGTTTCAATATGAAGTCTCCAGAGGCACAGCGAATACATTTCAAAGCAGGGGAGCTAAGGCATGACACCTCTTGTCCTTTGAGGTTTAATAAAATATAAAGAAGCAATTTTTATTTCAAGGCAGGATTTATTTATATATATAACAAGGGATCGCTCTTACATCCCGGTAGTCAGTGATGTTATAACGATGTAGCGATGTACAAATGGAAGAAGGGTCATAGAGAGATAGGTGTTTATTTGCCGGTCGGTATAATAAAAATGGCAGCGGCTTATAATTTATATTAAGTTCAAAGGGGGAAGTAAACCCAACAGAAAATCATAGAGCTAGAACCGAGTGTATGGGAAGTGTTTTGTCAAATGCATAGAAGAGAATTGTATTGCGATCCTATTACCCATTAAAGAGTATTCATTGTATAATATTTTATACATGTATATATTGTAATATTATCTCAAATATTAATAGTATAAAGAAAAGCATGACACCTTGTAGGTCCATGTCTATATCACTGCTCCACTTCCTACCTGTTCCTGATATTCTTAGGGCCCCCATACACCTTTAGATTTCTCTGTCAGATTTCCTTTAGATCTCCTTTTGTTTTACCAAAACAATGTAATATGAGGGACTTTCTAAACCATCAAGTCTACCTGTGTTCAATCACAGAGGACCCGGCACTACATAGTTGTTGGTAGATCTAAAGGATATCTGACAGAGAAATCCGAAATTGTATGGCCAGCATTACATTGTAAGCCAAATTGGGCAGTAGTGATCAGCGGCATAGGTAATATTCGAATTCGCAATATTTCGCCAATAATTCTACTAATATTCGATTCTATTCGGTTTGCACCTCACAATTACCTTCAAAATGAATGGTCACATGTGCTATTTATTTTCGCATTGCGAATATATATTCTCAATCCATGGCCATAAGCATCCCAATGCAGAATATCGCAAATATTCGAAATTGCGAATATCCGCCACCATATTCGCAAAACTCAACACTATTGGGCAGGGTCCTCTTCCCCTACTGTGTCATTGTCTGTGTCTGTATGTTAGCTTGTGTTACCTTTCAACCCTTATCTAATGGACAGCATTGCGTAATATGTAGAGATGGTCGAATCTTTCGCACTTGGAGGAACCTCACACAGCTATGGAAAGATACAAACTCCTTGTAGATATTGCACAGACCAAGATTCAAACATGGAACCCCAAAAGAACATGGCCAGAGTGTTAACCACTGAGCCACCACGATGCTCAGAAAGCTTAACTGTATGTGATATCCTGAAATTGGAGATATCTGGATGAACACAAGATACTGGCTGAACAAAATTTTATGGACCCAAGACATTTTACATGCTGTCTTCTCAAAACAGAAGGTATGCCACTTTTGTAAAAAAAATTCCAGAAACAAAGAGTGTATTCTTGACTGTAGTCAGACCCCTTGCAAATTATTCCTTTTGGACCCTTGGCCAACTATTGAGACCAATAATAGAAGACTGTTTTCCATATTACATACATCTAACATGAAAGAAAATAATCAGTTTAATGTGAATGTGATAGACCAAAATACTTTATGTTTGCTTCTGGCCCACCATAGGTTAGACCTTCACGTATACAGTATGCTTATAAACATCACGTGTTATTTCTCTGGTCAGCTATGACTATTCTTTCTCAACCATCACCATCCAACAGGAAGAGTACACCGTGTAACTGCCTATTTTGACTGCATTTAGTAAATAGTTAATTCTAAAAATGTTCCTTATGAATGAGTTAATCTTATTGTTTTGAGAACAGAGTAAGGCACAGCTGGTATGCTGTGCTATTTTTCCACCATAAAAGCGGAAGAATTCCACCTCTGTTAGCATTATACAGCGACCAATGGAGAGTGCGTGATCTCATACTTATTTCCATCACAGTGGGTCATGGAGCAATTTGAATATTTGGATTGCATAAAGATTATCACAGTGGTGTTGTCATCAAAGGCAGCCTTACAGACAGTGTGCATAAATCATTTTCAATAATAATAAAAAAAATATAGAATAATCAGAGGAATACTGTACTGAAAACAATAAATGTTCACGCCAAAAGATTTCCTGTAACTGAGTATCTGTTCTGAGGAAAAAAAGGTAAATGTCATTTGTAATAGTGCTTGTCAAAATAAGAGTTTCATTGTTTCAGAAAATACCATATATACACACACATACTCAAATATATGCCAATTCAACCTATTTCTATGTGAAAATTTTTTAGAAGGATTGTTTTCCAGTTGGGTCCTACTGAGGGTATAGATGAAATACTTAAAGCAGACCTACCACCAGGAATCTATGTTTTCATGAATGGCACTAGAAGTGCCAATAATAGGGAGGAATGCAGTGAAAAAAAACGAAAAACTTACCTGTAATGAGCAATTTAAGAAGATAATTCGGCAGCTCTTCTGACTTCCTGGTTCATTGTCGGCAGAAATAGGCAGGACTTCACAGGAAGCAGTGATCTGCTTTGAAGATCACTGAACGCCCCCCAGTGGCCACCCGCGATATTGCACCCCCAGTTTCATGTGTTGCCTTCAGCGAACCAGGAAGTGAGGGGAGCTGTGGGGTAATCTTGTTAAAATGGCCATTACAGGAACGTTTTTGAGTTTTTTTTACTGCATTCCTCCCTATTATTAGCACTTCTAGTGCCATTCATAAAAACATAGATTTCTGGTGGTAGGTCCACTTTAATGGTCCTCAATCTAACTGTCAGGTCTTCTGTGCTGTTTATGCCTTCCTCTTTGTGTGCCTTCTTCTTTTGTTAGGTTTGGTAATAGTTATTTTTAAATTAAATAAATCATACCGCCATCTAGTGTCCTGAATGACTCATTCACCTTTGTATCCACAGTGAGGCTCAATGACTCAAAGCACTAGGAGGCAGACTTTATGTCATTCATAGTGAAATCAATGCTTCCAAATCTTCCAGGAACATAGAAAGAGAGTAAAGAAACAGACATTTCCTAATAACTGGATCAAGGAGTGAGAGGTGGCTCAATTACTCACATATATGCAAGGATTACATGTAAGATATATTTTTGAAAAATGTTGGCTTTACATGTGAATTTACATAATACATTATTGCAGCATTTTTTAACCTCTGTAGCGGTAAGGATCCAATTTGTTAATGGAGGGGTGTCCGAATCCCAGCCCTCACCTTGGCTTTCTGGGTCCTATTCACTCGATCCCTGCAATTAGTATGCAAAATTCCTAGAAGATTCTGTACATCTGCTCATTGCATGGAATAAGTGGAGGGGAGCCAAAGCGTCTAGTCACCAAGATCTCTGCATGTTGACTGAAAAGTACCAGGCACCTTTATTATATATTTGTACATAAATAAATTATTCATGCCCAACATCATTAATGATGCCAGGAACACGAGAAATTAGGCCTCTCTGTCAAATTTAAGAACCCATTGTGGCCCACAAGTCCGGAAGACCAGCGTCTTCATTGAAGGTAACGGCCGGCACACAAAGGGTGCCCGCCGATTCTGTCATCTCTGGAGAGCAGCGTGATGACGTCATCACACTGCTTTACAGAGCTGATCTAAGGAGCTCTGTCGGCACCACCTCGGTGGGTGTATGGCAGGCTTTAGTCATCCATGCCATGAATATGAATAATGAATATTTCAAGCAGAGTCAGTCCCAATATTTTGGGCATTTAAGGTTTGATCATTTCAAAGTGAGATAATGAAACATATTATAATGATGGTTAGATGGTTTTAAAAATGGGGAAACATTAAAGGTTTGGTTCGGCCAGCAATGAAGTTTAGAAATGCACTGATTGTAAAATACTTTAAAAAGCGCCCAATCCCTTCATAGAAGTGAGTCCATTTCATGTGTGTATGTGAGTGAAATTAGATTTCCACAAAATAATGTTCTAGAACACTATTCTGATTTGCAGACATCATATTTCACTGAACACATATTTCCAATATAGCGACTATAGACATCCAATATCTACATTGTATGTTCACTTTTGGCGGCTGATTGTTTCCTTATATCAGTTTCTAGTGCATCATTAGGATCACTACAAAGAATGTAAAGGAAGGAAATGGAAAGTGAACATTTCCTGAGACAATATTTTAGCAGTGATATCAGACAGCAATTATGAAGATGGAATTTTCATAGCTCATGTAGTAAGTAGTGCAGATTTCCTGCAGACTACAACAGGAAAGAAGGACTCTTGGCTAAGGAATGGCTAGACTGTGAGTTCCTCTGAGGGAAGAAGCAGAATCCATGTTCTCCTTTCATAGAAAGTCATAGAAAGCATTGTTAAGCTAGCCATACACGTGTCGGATTCCATGTCCGCTCGATCACCCATCCGATCGATTCCGGCGATCTCAGCGGGACTCGGAGCTCCGATCGAGCGGCCAATTAAGTGATCCGATCGCTGCATACCACCTTGTCCAGCTGATTCCGGGACGGATCCGTGTCCGATTGTCCACCTCACAAATGGCAACTCCCCCTGATTTGTGCAGAATCCATCTGATGGAACCAACATGTTGGTTCTCTGTCGGATCCGATTCTGAGCCCCGGAACGGACGGACCTGATCGATCGGACAAGGTGGGCTGCACGCGATTCCGGCACGATCGTTTGGCGTGCACGCGCCCGGAATCGATCGGACCGGAATCAGACAGGAATCTGACCCGTGTATGGGGGCCTTTACTCTTCATTTCTAAAAGGGATTAAAATTAGATACAAACATACACAGAGGACGTCGGGAGAACATGGCCCTCAATTGACAAGTTTACAGTCTATATGCACTTAGAGATATGACATGGATGGCTGTCCGCCAAGTATAGAGGCTGATTGATGTAGTGGGGAGTAGTAGACTGGGATGGGTGGCTAATGCTAGGTATTTTTTTGAATTTTAATGCTAGGTTTTTTTACAGCTAAATTTGTAACTCTGTTAGCTGCCTTCAACGTGTGTAGCCTACTGTTGGCCATGTTATTTATGAACAACCACCCACTCACCCATTTAAATCTATGGTATGCCTTTAAGGTTAGATCTGTAGGTCTATACAAACAATAGCTAAAGCCCTCCATACACGTTTTTAATTTCTGATGATCTCCCGGTAGATCACATGCAACTCGTCCGGGCACCCTTTGTGTGCCGGCACTTTGGACGGGTAAAGTAATTAAATTGGTCTAAGAATTACGGACATGCCCGTAATGTCTAAGATCAATTTGGCGGCTGATTTTAGGCAGAATTACAACTTTAAGTTTTAGATTTTCCCCTGATTTTTTTGGAAAGGTGTGTATGGGGGGCTTAAACTATAAATCTAATTACAACCTGACAGACTAAAGTCCCCCATAGACGGGCCGATTCCTGGCCATAGTTGTGGCAGACCGATCTCCGTGCGTGCATCTGCCGAGCACATAAAGGTCGGTCGGCCGCAACTATAGGGGAGCCCACCTTGAGGATCTGACCAAAAGAGCTGGCAGGTCGGATCGCACGCAGATCCGTCCTGCTGGTTCTTTTTATGCCCGATCCTCCGATCCTGCGCTGCAATCTGTTAACTCGAAGGGGGAGTCTCCTCCCCCTCCGAGTTAATTGGCTACAGTCTGACAGGAATCGCGTGTGTAAGTGGAACACATGGGATTCCTGTCTGTTCTGTAGCCGACTACTCACAGCGTGGTGACATCACCACGCTGTGAGGAGTCTGCTAAAAGCCGGCTATAGATCAGTACGTCTATGGCCAGCTTTAGGCTAGAATGGGTGGTGATAATAAAACAGGTAAACAGCTAACCAGAAGATTGGTAATGTGGTCAGCTTCATCTTCACAAAGCAAACATATATACAATCTTTTATTAAGAATTTTTTTTTTTACATAAGATGATGTTGTAACTGCCATAGACCTCCTTCCTTTTACAGACTCCATAGCGCTCCAAGTGGCTTTTAATATGGGCAACTTCCCCACATATAAAGAGCATGAAGGATCAACATCTTTTGAGACTCTAGTCAACCCTTCAACTCTTTCTTGGTCTCCTAGGGCCCCTATACAGCTTTAGATCTCTCTGTCAGATTTCCTTTAGATCTCCTTTTGTTTTACCAAAACCATGTAATATGAGGAACTTTCTAAACCATCAAGTCTACCTGTGGTCAATCGCAGAGGACCCGGCACTACATAGTTGTTGGTAGATCTAAAGGATATCTGACAGAGAGATCTAAAGGTGCATGGCCAGCACTAGACATATGGGTTGGAAACACTGTATATAATTATAATGGTTGCCATAGAGGTTGTGATTTTTTAACAAATTAGAAGTTTACTTCATCCATAGCTAATACCATCTGATCTTCCCAGATCTAAACCTAAAGATGGGCTTCTAAATGCTGCAGATTGGGATGATTAAAGAAAAATGCCAAGGGAATGCCATGCATAAAGAATTTGAGATGCTTTCCTCTTTGCATATTTTTGGGCTTTGTACCTGTACAACTCTCAATAGGTTAGCTTGGCATACAACATTTGTTCTTTGTGTTATAAATTGCTCAGATGTGTAAGATCATGGCTGCCCATGTCCCACAGGGGACTCATTTTCTATGTTTAAAGAAAAATACAATACTTGCCCCAAATTTACAAAATGTGTAAACAGAGTACAAAGATATTTAGACCCTGAAAGCAATTTTCTGGCTAATGATAGTATTAGCATTAAAATGTGTTAGAAAACAATTCACGACCAGCCAATCATTATTTCCTTAGTCTTGGTTGTGTAAACATGTGTCAAAGTGAAATGACAGACTACTGACAGAATACTTAAAAGATATAAGTGTATTTTAGGAATACAATGAAACAGAGAACAGCCGGTGCAGGAGGCAGGTAATATGGATGGGCTATGTCAACATCCCTGTCAAGGAATGCACTTAATGCAGGGGGTGTCGATGGAGCCCATAACGCCGGGGAAACATCCCCTTAGTCAATGACTGACCACTCCATCCAGCACTCCATCCCTGGAACTATGTTTGTTTGCTGATTTTTAAACAAAATAAGTTGAATATGTCTTTCTTACAAAATACATAAAGACAGATCAGCATTTGATTTATGAAGGGCACATCGGCACCATACAAACAACCGGCAATATGTGTCAGGTCAGTGAGCCAGACCTAGTAAAGTCTCTCCTGACAATGTGAGGACTATGTTATTAATTGTCAGCAGCTGCTCGTATTTGACAGATCTTCATTTGTTCCTCGGGGTAGAAGTCCCCTCAGGCGAGGTTTCTGGCTGTTGGAAAGTAACTGGCACTTGGCTGCTTTAAATTTGGCAGCGAGGTATTTGGGACAATTGTCTTTCCTCGCTCAATAACCTGAGGATCAGATGTGAATAAGTGCTATATATAACAAATATAGGACGGCTTTGTCATGATAGGGATGAGCCCTGGCACCTGTGAGTGCTGAACCTACCAGGGAGAATAACAATTTTAAGGTGGGTTTACACGTCAAGATTTTTGTTTCGTCCAACCTCCGATTCAATTTTTTGTTAGATTTTTTTTATCAGATTTCGTTCGTCCATTTATCGAACGTAATTAGATTTTTGTTCGATTTTTGTACAACCGACGCAAAATATTGAATGAAAATAATCGTCTGAAA
Organism: Ptychadena robeensis; assembly: GCA_036250615.1. Lineage (NCBI taxonomy): Eukaryota > Metazoa > Chordata > Amphibia > Anura > Ptychadenidae > Ptychadena > Ptychadena robeensis. The sequence goes on along the minus strand of CM070036.1, from coordinate 16,303,988 downwards.
CACGAATGAAAAATCTATCAGATTTTTGGTTTTAAGGAAGTGATGTATTCTGTGGGCGTTGCTAGCCTCCAAATTCTATGAGGGCTTTCTCAGTGCTACAGGTACAGGGGATTACAGCAGTAGTTAGGTGATAGAGGTGCCATCTCTGGGTATCTGCTGTACAGGGGATTACAGCAGCAGTGTTAGGTGATGGAGGTGCCATCTCTGGGTATCTGCTGTACAGGGGATTACAGCAGCAGTGTTAGGTGATGGAGGTGCCATCTCTGGGTATCTGCTGTATAAGGGAATGCAGCAGCAGTGTTTTCAATACACAGTGAATACATTTTAAGAATTATTTAAAGTGTGCTGCAGTGAGTATACAGGTGTGTGTGTGTACAGCACATTGTACACACTGTACACTGTTCTGCAGTGAGTATACAGGTGTGTGTACAGTGTGCTGCAGTGAGTGTACACACACACACCTGAACATTTAATATTGAAATATATGTATTTTTCTATTGACACCACGTTGTTACGTTCGTCCACAATGCAATTGTTTTGTTCGGAAAGTTCTACTCGGAAAGAAAATATAAACAACATCATGGACGAATCAAAATGAAATTGTAAAAAATCCTAGCATTCATTGCGCAGGAAATACGTCATGCTACTGGTTAAAAATCGAGTCAAAAAATATCGAGTGAAATAAGGACGTTCATTTTTTACACGAAAAATGAACGACAGATGAAAGTTTACCAACATGTCCGATTACCTTATGGACGATTATTTGTCAGATATCGTAAAAAAAAAATCCATCGGGCCAAATGGACGTTTCAGATTTTTGTACAATAAACCAAAAAATCGTTAGTCGTCCATCTGTCGGCCGAAAAAATCTTGACGTGTAAACCCACCTTTACAACCACAAGAACATCATGACAAAGTGGTTGTTAGTGGAAATAGAGAGCATTGTGGTTCTGACTTTAAAGCCTTTGAACATGGTATTATCACCATATTTGCTGGAGATATAGGAAAGAGTTGTGAGACTATTACAAGGAAAAGTATTGTTCTAACATTTGAATATTATGGTGCAATGTTAAGTTGAAAAGTTGGAATTTACTTAATGCAAAAACTATATATTTCTTCCATTTTTTTTTTCATGTTCCCACATTCCCTTCCCTACATTTCCAAGATTTTTGGTGATGACACCAATTAGGGATCAATTCAATATGTCTTTTGTGTATAAATGGGAATCTGAAAAAACAGAATTGTATTCAAACGGAAGGGAAAGGAAGGGATTGAAGACATCTTTGCCAGTAAGACATCTCTAAAGGTCCCCACATACGTAACGAGCGGGGACCGACAGATAAGCTGCGGAGAGCAACGTGATGATGACATCATGCTGCTCTCCATCGCTCACAGTATCGGTGGGCACCCTTTGTGTGCCGGCTGTTAGTTTAGAACGTGACGCCGATCCTCATTCAAACAAATGGCATCGGCCAGAGATTTTTCTGATTTTTCAGAGAGTCTTCTGTGAGAACTAAGAACAACATCTTTAATAACAATCAGCAGAGGCTGATTTTCCTCATATGTATTTTTTAGCACAAACATTCAAATAGAAACACAGGTTAGTGTACATGGAATTGAGAACCAAAAGCAATGAAAAGGCAGAATATTTTCAGATTCTTTTAGGAGAACTGCCTTGTGTCAGAGATCAGTGTAAAGGTGGGTATACACGGGTAGCACAAGGTTTACTAACATATTGGTTCCCTGTTGGTTTGATCCTGGATGCAATCGATTTGCGCATGGCAATCGATTGTGCGGGAATCGCGTATGGCCACCTTTAGATTACCAATAGTTTAGCCAGACGTATGCTTCCATGAAAGCATTTAAAATTCAGAGACTGATTGTCAACACTTTCTATTTAATAATGATCCATACACAAATACCTGTGGACATTAGCTGAACTAAGACAAACATGCAGGAAAAAGGGAACCAAAGATGCTGACAAATAGACCCTAGATAGAGTTGACCTAAGGCACAAGATATCACAATATTACTGCTACATTATATTTTTAGGGTCATAATGTTACAAACCTGGAATACAGTACATACGGTACATGCGAGTGTCCATAGCCTCGTACAGACACACATACAACTTCAACAGGAGACAACAATTGTTGCTTTTTCTTAGTTCATACTTTGAATACCTTATGCTAGCCATAGACGTGTGAATTTTTCCGTTCAATCTGTGGCAACGATTGATCATTGCGTATGATCTATCCAGAATTGATTCCTTCCTACCTGGTATGATTGAGCAAAAAAAAAATTAAATTGAACAGAAGGTTCAATCAGATGTTTTAGGGTTGATCGTTCAATTAAGTGACAATTTCTCCAGGTGATAGTACTATGGAGCATGCATACAGACCTAAGTAAAGGAATCGATCGGTTAGGAATTGATCACACAGAATGGTGGACAAATGATCAATTCTCAACTGTCAATCATGGAAACAATTTGGATTGGCAATCGAATCGCAAAAGAATTGATCCGTCTATGGCTAACTTCAGTTTTTACCTTGCAATACGAACTTTCCCACTAACCCAACCCTCCAACAATATATTGAAGAGAAAACTTTACTAAGCTATAAAAACAGTGGCAAGTACGTATAACATACTATAATATATAATATATTTTCCAAATTATAAATATTACCAAGATATTTAATAAAAAGTATAAAGTAATGAAAGTTTATGATATTTTTAAAACAATTCCACACTTTTGTTATTGGGTTACCAATCAAGGCTCGCCTCCACAAGGGTTCAAGGTCCTCACTATTAGAAGTCACATGTACTCCCCTCATTATTCAGTCAAAGAGCGATTACCAAAGGCACTCTTCTAAACTTCCACATTCTTCTAATCTTACTCCAGCAACTAAACCCGAAGCTAGGATGTGACACGGCACACATAATGTGCAGGGGTGTTGCCTTAGGCTATGCTGTGGTGTTGGTGCTTGGAGTGCGGCTTAGCACAAAGCAGTGAGGAGAAGAATTAGGAATAATGCACTAGGCTAGTTATCTCAGGAAAACAGATTTAAGTCCTTATGACAACTGTTGTCATGGTATAAATGGCAAAACTGGGTGGAGAAACCTTCAAAAAGGATAACTCTCTTTTAAGCTTTACTCTTATTTTTCTGGGTTTAATTGGACCACAACTTAATTTTTGTATTGGAGCTTAAATGGGTGGACTCACATCACCTGCTGGCTCATTAGACTCTGTAGATGGGTTCTATGGTTAGAACAGTGGTTGCATCCAAACTAACTGTTTAAAGCCCCCCATACACCCTAAGATTGATCCATACAATCTCCATTATATCTACCAACAACTGTGTAGTATAGTGGCCTCTCTGATAGAGTACATAGTGATTGGAAGGTATATATTACTGCTATGTAGTGCCGGGTCCTCCCTGATAGAATACATAGTTATTGGAAGGATTAGAATGATCCTCATATTACATGGTTTTGGTAGAACAAAATTTGATTGTACAGAAATTTAATGGAAAGATTGTAAGGTGTATGGGGGCCTTTACATGTGTTGGTCTTCTTATAATGTTCATATTTTGCATAAGAGAAGAAGAAATGTCTTGACATGGATAGCACAGATGTACTTTGTTCCTTACCTGACACCATGGCCCCCCAAC
>CM070036.1:16283079-16295196 GCA_036250615.1 Ptychadena robeensis | reverse complement strand
CCCCCCCCCCCCCCTCAGTCTATAATTAACTTAGTGTGCCACAGGGCGGTATTAATAACCGCAGATAAAGAACTTTGCCGTAACATTTTACTGCAAATAGTAAAACAACACATACAGAAAAAAAGAGAGAGAATGTAATTTAAGCCGCGGAAACATATAAAGTGAAATAATCAAGATGAAATGGCCTATCTCGCCTAGAACAGAAATACCCGTTAAAAGATACAGTAGCGGAGGAATATTAGCCAGCTTTGCAGTGATTACCAACCCATGCTCCAAATTCACTATAAAATGAAAATCAATATTTCCACAAGTTCCTGCAACATAAAAGATAACCTTCATTGATTTTTCTAGACTTAGACTTCGATGATAACATCTAATATAAATTTTCAGCCACGAGGATTTGGATCAGAGCTCCAGCGCTAAGTCTTGCACATCCTTTAAGAGGTGATTTTTTTTTTAAAGTGCACATTCATAGTTTTATATATATATATATATATATATATATATATATATATATATAATTTGTGTTGTACAAAAGCAGTTCAAGGTTTTATCTATCATCTTGTGTTATTTTTTTATTGCTCGGTGGCTACAGATAATTTGGGAATTTCGGTGGAATTGTGATAGGGGAGATGGTGCAGCGGTGGACGGCTGAAGAAAGGGAAGGAAAGAAAAAAAAAAATAAAGTGCTAACCGGTAATAGCCTCCATGGCCGCGCTGATTAAATGCTGCCATAGATGAAAGGCCTGCCATCGCTGCAATAAATTAACCAATCACACAAATCCCAACTCACTGCTAATCCTTCCTTGATACCCTGATCCTCTGATCAGCTCAAGGAGGTAAAGAGACTGTTGGTTCTCTAACCCCAGCATTTCATGTGTACAACCAGCTAATGATATCTTGCTGACCAGTTCATCGGCATGCTATAGCTTTTCTATTATTAGCCTTTCCATGGGGGGTGGAGTGGAATGTGATCACATTGTTCGTTTTTCTATTTTTGTTTTATTCATGTTTAAATGTACTACAAATGTTCCTTTAAGGGCTTGTTTCTATTGCAGCGTTCCCGCACGGGCAGCCGCGCGGCTGAACGCATGCCTCAAGTTGTCGCGCGTTTTTGCGATGCGTTTTTTTTGTATTGCAGATGCAGATGCGGTTGGGGCGCGGATGCGTTTCTAAACGCTGCAGCTAGCGTTCAGAAACGCGCCCTAAACCGCATCCGCACCCGAACTCGCACAACCGCACCAGTGGAAACTACATTGAAGTTTCCAATGGATGCGGTTGGCGGCGGCCGCGCGGCTGCAAACGCCCTCAATCGCATCAATGGAAACAAGCCCTAAGACAGCGGTTCCCAAACTTTCCTTGCAGGGCCCCCCTTTTCTTTTTCTTTCCATAATAATTTTATTGAAAAAGTCGTGAGACAATTACAGCATGTATACATAATACATGAAAACATTTTCAAATCACAAACATTGAACAGTCACTGTCAAGAAGTGCCAGTATGGTAACTTAAAAAACTACTAACGAAGTCCTGTGTCTGTTTGCATTCTTCCAACCCCCCTTTTCTATTTAGGAACATTATTGAACCCTCCCTCCCCATTCAAACACAGGTTAAGAATGAGGGCCAGATGCCAGAGCCCCCCCCCCCCCTGAAATACCTTTGAGCCCCCCAGTTTGTAAGCCCTTGCTTTAAGGTATCCCAACTTGAGTTTTTCTGACACTACAAGCCACTAAGTGCCTTATGTAACCCAATAAAATAATAAATGAATACAAATAAAAACACACATGACACAGTCTATCTCAAAAAAATTTTGGGTTTTGTTGCATTACCTGATGATCCTGCCCATATGTCCTTGTTTGATTATCTTAACAACTAGAGTTTGGCTTAAAGAGCAGGATTAGTCCAAATTAAACTCCAAGCTGAAAATTAGGCTAGGGCCGCGCCAATACCCCCTGTGTTAATTGCATGCCTTGACAGGGATGTTGATGCAGCCCATCCATATACATAAACGTCTCCACGGAATTCAGCTGGTCCGCCACTAGTGCACTATATTAACTTCTGGGCCGGTGGTCTGGCTGAATGCCGTGGAAACAGGCAGGGCGGTAAGTCATGTATATGGATGGGCTGCATCGACATCCCTGTCAAGGCATGCGATAATCACAAGGGGTATCACGTCATCACGCTGCATCCTGTCAGTATCGACGGGCACACTTTGTGTACCGGCCGCTAGTTTGAACGGGATGCCAGTCCCCATTCAAATTAATGGCATCGGCCAGAGATTTACGGACATGTCCGGTCTCTGGCCGACTGAGCTTTGCCATGTGGGCACCCACGATCTGCAGCCGATTTTGCCTTCAACCAACAACCATGAGCACGCACATCGGTCAGCTGCAAAGTCATCCACGGCTCGCTACGTGTATGGGTGCTTTTAGTCTATTAGTCCATCTTACATTCCCCGCTCCAAAGGCAGACAATGCCGCTGAAGTGTTTATTTTAACTTTGTTACGGGGAGGTGCTCCACACACACACGATACATGCAGAGACAGTACTATTTTAAAGAGGAGGGCAAGCCATAGACTGTGCTGCAGCTCTCACACAATGGAGTTGTAATTTCAGAGGAAGATTGGTTATGACTTAAATGTCCTTTAGCTCTTGCATGCAAAAAAAGAGTCTCTAATTGGAAAGTTAGGTGTCACCTTGTGAGGATCACACTCCCTACACTGGGCTAGAGATACACTTAAAGTCATTAAAGAGGTTTAAAACACAAAATAAAAAATATTAAACACAATACTTACCTGTCAGCAGTTCGGATGATGGAAAACTGCTACACAAAAAAACCCCAAAACATACTTATGTTCATTTCTGATGCCAGTGACTTAGATCCTGGCGAAGTGAAGTTACTTCCACCATCACTGCCCCCCCCCACTTCCACTCCACCTCCTCTCCTACAGAGACTAGGCTGTCTCCTCTCGGAGCTGGAGAGATGTGGAGGGGGGAATCGGCTGCTTGATGAGATGTGTCTTTGGACAAGAGTGGCACTCTCATCACTGGTAATAACACAAGTCTCGAGCTCCTATATGGAAGAGATATCCCAAATGCCATTGCAGCTGCCTCCGCAAAAAAAAGTGCCCCTTCCTGCTGTCAGAAAAAGTTTTTTTATTTACAATTGCGGATCTCAGCTGTATAGGCTGAGCTGCAGCCAATACTGCTGAGTGACCTACCAGGTGGTAGGTCCACTTTAAGTTACATTGTCACTCTATGTATTGTATGTTGCCATATAGCAAGAAGGAGAAGGCTAAGACAAAAATATGTAAAGTACATGAACATTGCTTTAGAAGTTAAGTCACATATGAGTTTCACTTTTCTAATTGGCTACAGTCATCCTTTAGGTGTAATGTAAATGCTTATCTAAAAGTTAAAAAAAAATCTTTTTTCTTTACTTCCACTTGGTAGACTTTCAGAAAGTTCATGTGCTGGGTATCTGAATTTCTATATCCAAGATAACATCATGAGCACAGAGGTGTAACACCTAATATGACCTCCCCTCAGGCGGATCAGCTCACCGATGGAACGGCACAGAATCAGCCGAACGGTGAGGGACTAAACACAAGGGGATTAATTAGCAAGAAGATAGCAAAAACACAGTTCACTGCCTGCAAAAGCTCCTAGGCCAAGGTTTCGGAGCAGCAAAACGCGCTCTCTTGGTAACACAGTTATCCAAGATGAACAGATGTTAAAACAGTCAAGAGACGCGGTCGCAGAAAGTTTATTCAGCACAATTGCTAGCTGGAAAATGTAAAACAATTTACTTGTCAACTCCGAATGTCTGCTCTTCCCACTGCTCTGTTTTCTTCTTCTTGACATTTCTCCTGTCACATCTGTTTGCTGTCATATCAAAGTTTAACTTCTCAATGGAAATTTGAGAAACATATGAAGATCCATAGCCTGGGCAGGCTTGATAACGAACGTAGAACTCTCCAACTGTTTCTTTTTTTAACCGTATGGCTTATTGTTTCATTCTGGTATTTTTATCTCCCCTACATATTGCAAAACATTTTACAGAGTGTAGAAGGGATCACACTAGTCCCTGCCCTGGAGGAGCTCATCATCTAATGTCCCTTCCCGAGTCATGAATACATGCTAGGGCCAGCTTGGCCACAAGCCAATTAACCCTCCGTGATATTTTTGGAAGGACATGGAGATCCAGACAAACAATAGAATGAACACCTTTCATGAAGATACTATTCTGGGAAGAATTGAAATTCTGACCTCAGCATTTCAGAGCAAACACACCGTCCCTATTCCATGTCTACACATTCTAATGATGTGTATAGATCTGCTGTGTGCATGGCTTTCTGCTTTAAATGTAAACTGATTCAGACGCTAGTAGCAAACCAAAATTCCAGCTCCGATAACAATAAAAAAAAAACCACAATGTCATTGGCTCCCCCTTCTCACATTTAATGTGAAGTTTAGGTCTTGTTCCTCCACCCCAACCTTCATGAGGGCCACCTTTTATTTTAAAAAAGAACAAACAACACTAGATGCCCTCAGCTTTCCTTATAACACGCTGCGGGTAAGAGAATATGATGGTTCTAAGGACCAAGGGGAGTGTCCATGACAGCCTAGTGTCATGGGAAGAAGTTGTAACCAAGCCAGGTGGCCATCTCAGTATATGCAAGATGCAATGTTAGGCTATGTTCCCACTTAGGCTATTAATTGCCTGGCGCTTGCGATTTTCGATCACCTGCGGAATCGCCGTCAATCAATTTTGAATGGGCTTGTCCCCATTTATAAGATCGCGTTCTGATCGCGGACGGAAGGCGGTCACAATTTTTTTCCCTGATCGCGCCCATAGACTTGAAAAATCACGTCCATTCATTCTCTATGGACGCGATTTATTTTTATAATGGGGGCAATTTTTTTTTTTAAATTGCGGGTGAAAATCGCCTTACCCGCAGATGATTCCGAAGGCGATTGAAAATCGCGAGTGTTTGGCGATTAATTGCCTAAGTGGGAACATAACCTTAGGTTTGAAAAGGTTAAGGGAATGTTTTTACCTTTAAATACACATACAGGAGGACAAATAGACATAATATTTTTGTAAAGGTAAGTAGTGTGAGGTGTTGTCTGTCACTGTTAAAGATGGTCGAATTTTTTGACAAGCCAGATTTGTGAGCTGATCGCGATGCCTCTGAACATGGCAACATTTCTGGAGTTGTTAAGAAAGGTTTAGGAACATTGGGAAAAAAGTTTTGCTCTAGCACATGTAGTTTTTGCATAAATTAAGTTCAAAGTCAAAGTTGAAATTTCGACTTGACTTTGAACCTAATTTATGCAAAAACTATTACCTTTTTGTGGTAAACCCCAAACCCTTCTCTATATCCCCAGCATGTATGGTGATGATACTATGTTCCAGGACTGTAATAAACTCCAAATCGGCTAAATCGGCAAATCTTTGAAAAAAAATTTGACCATATCTAGTCACTGTGTAAATGTGTCATATCCAACGATGAAAGTGTCAGGTGGTGTATCCTGAAAGTGTCCAGGATAGTATTGGACAGCAATAGTAGGTCGCTGTGCAGCTTTTGTTTAGTTGTTTGTTTCAGGGTCCTGAACTCTGGAATGGGAAGCGAGGTAGCCGAGTGTGTGTCCAGAAAAGGAGATGAGGCTACTCAGTCAGGGCTCCTGATCCGGTTGGAGACAGAGTGATGCTGGAGCAGAAGATACAGAGGGCACATGGGGAGCGTGGGGCCCAGGCCGCTGACTACTAGGAGTCAGGCCTGATAGGCTTTCCTGAAACTAAGTGGAAGAACTATTGTTTGGATGTTTGCAAACCCAGGAGGCTTGGCAATTTGAAGGACATTTGTTTTGTCACACTGAAGTCATTAGGAGCAGGGGGAACCCCCACATTAGATGTAAACTTTTATAATCAGTTTCATGAGACACATGGCTTAACTATCAATATCTAGAATTGCCTGGTACAAATGGTCACTATTCCAGTCTCATCACAGTGCAATGTGATTAACAGACCTCTGTCTGTTCAAACTATTAACCCAAGTAATGCAGGCAGCCATATGAAGAAGCTTCTGCATGCTCTGAGATGAGTCCCATTGGCTATATGCAGGCACAGAACATATGATGTGAGTGATACAGGTGCCAGCCCTCTACACACCACACAGGTGTTTCAGCAGCAATGCTACATCCTGGTAATTAGCGTTAATGACCTACTAGGACTAGCGTTTATTGAGATGAAGTCTTCACATACGCTCATATCAACCTCATTCACATATGGCCTATTCTGTATCATGGCAAGGAAGGTTTCAGAAAAGAAAAATGTAGTTATTTTGTGACTGACCATGACCATCTCATAGTAAAGTAAATAAGTTTCAGGAAAATAAAACTAAAAACAATATATTTATCAAAGGTTCAGATTGGTGAAAATACCTCCCAAACTAACCATGAAGCACAATGGCGCGTTATGCCCATACAAAGATAATAGTAAGCAAAGAGTATCTATTGAAATGGTAGTAGATTGATCTCTTTCATGACGGATTTCCAACCTGCTCAACGTGCGGTGTCTTCCATCGAGGATACAGTAGGGTGCCGCTCATCCCCCCCACCCATAGAACAGAATGAGTGCCATGTGAACAGCACTTGTTTGCTCTCTGGTCCTTAGGAATCATCAAAAACTATAATTTTCCATAAAAGTGTGTAAATTAGCTTTCACGTCTGCAGTAGTACTTTATGTATGTATAATTCTAAATCAGACTGAGGATAAGAATTAATGATAATTTTAGGCTGCCTACACTTAAGTCAAGGTCAAGTAAAAAATGAGAGTTTCACAGACATAGGTTGTTGCATACAAATAGATCTTCTATAATGTTCAGGTCAATTTGCTGCTCCTTGAAAAAGCTTCTTCAAAATGATTAACTGTTATGGTCATATAGGGCATCCTTATTCAACCATGGAATAAGTTAAGGCAGATGTTGATGACCCAAATGCACTGACAATCTTAGACAAATATTGCCTATAGTGGTGCATTCCATGCATTTGGATTGAGGTGACTCGATCCACTCTTCCAGTTGGAGTAACTTAATGGAAAGAGAAAAAAAATGGGTAATTGGGTCAATTGACAACCACCCCCATGTTATCCTTATGGGCAACCACCCGAAAATGGACATTCAACAGTATGTTGTTACACTTGAGGGAGATACTTGGATGAGCAAATGTTGTCTAAATTAGATTTTAGCAGGGAACACACACATAGATATGGGCCAGATCGATGGCTGCTTTGAGTGGTGTGTGCGCTCACGACCATCTATCTGGCCTATATCTAATGCGGCCATCCCTGTTTTCGAGCGGGGCCAATTAATCCTGCTCGAAAACAGGGATATCGGACATGACTGCAAATCAAGGTCCATGACCATTGCTTTGCACAGTGCAAAATGCGGTGTTTTGCCGTCAACGGACATGGTAGCATGGTAGTCAGTTCTCTACTGATCTCTTCTCTACTACTAAAAGACTGTATACTTGACAGGATCTAGAGGTAGGGCCGACCAGACAGGCAGCACACACTGACAACCAGCAGATATGTGAACCCCTAAGAGGTTTATTGAACAAACTGTTCGAATGCAACAGGTGCAAAAATTGTCCAGATTCAGATGTACAGAGTTCAGAGTCAGAGTGGTGTAAAAATGCTCAGCCAGCATGGGTGGGTGAGGCACACCTATATAGCCTTCAGGCTAACAGGTGACCTCAACTCAGCCCACGCTTGCAGGGAGCCACCTGCTGGTGACTGTGGAAACAACCTAGGGAAGGGCAAGCACAGTGCCACCAGCAGGCGGAAACCGGTACAGCCGGGGTCCTCACAATACTATATGTGGATAAATGGTTAAAGGTAAACTCTGCTCAGGTAAGTAAAGGAAACTTAGTAGCCTGAGTAATAGAGAGTTTGTAACCATCTTCTAATGTTAATCACTTCACGTCATGAATACCAATTTCAAAAATCAAGCTGATGGTAATTTCACATTTTTGAGTTGCCACCATAACTAATCGAAAGACTTCTCTCACATTGTAAAGACATCAGAGTCTACAAGGAAGGGGAACTCCATAATGAGAATAGAGTATCCACCCTCCAATAATCTATCCAAGATCTGACGGTAAATATACTTGAAGTGTGGGAAATGGGATAGTATGGGACAGTTGACGATTAGGGTCAACACTGTCAACAAAAACCGCCAACCCTTTTACTGGTTTCTTAATACCGAAACACGTAACGGCAAGGCATGCTGGGTTCTTCAATTTCCTAGCAGCTGGAAGACCAGAGGTTACCCATGGCAGACCTATATTATTATATTAATACAGACTGCAAGAGTCAGCTAGCTGTTATCATTCAGCTCTCCTACTACTCTCTACTCAGGAACAGCATTAACTCTTAAGGCAGCAAAGCTGATAAGTGTAAATGCTGCACTTCAGCACAGTGAGCAGCAGAAAAATAAGTAACAATGAAAAGCAAATCATTGTAATATCAGTTGGTGGATATGAATTATAGAAGATAATAGGTATACAGAACTCTTTTAACCGTCCCATACATTTCATTTAAACATGCTGCACTTTCTAAGGCTGGATTAGAAAGAAAATATAGGTCTCTTGAAAATGCGTTGAATGGCTTAAGCGATGACATAGGCACAAGCCTAACTCCACGCACCATAATCTAGTGACTACCATTACCGCGTGCCGGTCTATGGGGACACATTAAGCATGTAGTATAATTGAACTACACAGTTATCCTCTGTTACTGCCTCTTATGAATCCAGCATTTTCTTCCAGAACACTCAGCTTTGAAAGATGAAAGGTTTCCTTAAGATTAAAAATTTTATTCCCCTTGATAAAATAAAAAGTATTCCAGGCCATAGAGGAATTTCCCTCTGAATTCTTCTACATTCGCTTTAATGTATTGGACATTTCCGTTGTTCCTATTCTGTTACTCATTACCTACAATGGTGTATTTCATGGCTTGTGTGATCTTATGAAGTTAAAAGGATGAGTACACTTAAAATACTGACCCTTAACTGGTTGATGCCAAATACAGACCTGTAATCCTGTACATATGTTATATTTAGGGGTGCACATAACTTGTGCAGCTCCTCAGATAAGTACCAGGAGATGGTGTTTGGTACTCTCCCCATATGTATGTGGTCTTCCTCACTGTCTCCCTCACTATCCTATGCATCAGCATAGTTGGTTCTGCTGCAGATGGACCTCCCTGTTACTGGATTGATCCTCCGATTAGCTGCCTCCATCCACAGCTCACCAGCTGGCTTTGGGTCACATGTAACTCACAGTACAACACGTTTGACCCCCAGATCTCATACCTCAGTTGTACAACCCTGAAATTTTCTGGCTTAGTAACTAACCCCAGAGACTACCTGCAGTCCAAATGTCAATTGCCATAGTCACATTCCAGCTGTCACAAAGTGCTTTTCTCTTTTCAGATTTTACCCTTTCATATGCCTACCCTGACTTTCATTCCCCAGATCTCCAACACCCTTAGAAGTCCAATCTTTTTTTGGATAAGTAATTTACATTCCCAATTTCCGACCCCTTACTGCAATATTTACATTCATAGTTATTCATATTTCTCTGTGGTTATCCAAGTGACATACACTGTATACATGTAACATTTGGCTGCGGCCGCCCAGACACAGAGCGCCTCCAAGATGTTAGTACACATATGAGCTGTGTAACACTAATGCAGGTACGCATAGCTAGGTTTTGGCTCCTCTTGAGTACCAAAGTACCACTTATGTGCACCCCTGGTTATATTTCTTAGGGTAAAGGACCCCATAAATGTAAGGGTACTCTAACGATCCATTCCAGCAATATCATGGGATGCTTTAATAATGCTTTTTGGTGTGCTCTATTATATTGTATAACGTATCCCATACATTTGGAATACGTTGGTACATAAAAAAAGGTGCTAGAGATTTCATTCAAACCTCGTCTACCCAGTCCAAATATAATTGTTAAATAGAATTTGAAAACATTATAGGTTCCTGTATGCAAAAAAAACACATATTCAGTCATATATTAGATCACTGCAATACACAAGTTGGGTACACTGTTATCTTAGTGAACCTTCTTGATGTACTTATAAAGCTAAAAGGTTAAAAAACATTGATGAAATTTGAAATAGCTAACTTCAGGGCCGTTTCTCCCACTATGCTGAATATGTGTGCGCATAGGGCCCCGGGCGTCCTACCTTGCAAGCATATCCGGCGCCCTCCTTCCACGTGCAAATCTGATCAGCGACAGCGAGTTGACGGGGGGAGGGGGGGGGGATCGGGTAAGAGTTTGCTGGAGAGGGAAGGAGAAGAAAAAAAGGAAGGAGGAGTGGCGTGTACGTCCGTGTTCTGGCCATACACCTTTAGATCTCTCTGTCAGATATCCTTTAGATATCCTCTGCGATTGAACACAGGTAGACTTGATGGTTTAGAAAGTCCCTCACATGGTTTTGGAGATCTTAAGGAAATCTGACAGAGAAATCTAAAGGCGTATGGCCAGCTTAAACAATTAATTTAAAGGTCCCCATACACCTTACAATCTTACCATGTAATTTCTGTACAACCAACTTTTGTTCTACCAAAACCATGTAAGGACCTTTCTAAACTTTATATATGTATTAATGCATATGAATGTATATGTAATATGTATTCTATCAGGGAGGCCACTATACTACATAGTTGTTGGTAGATCTAAAGGAAATTGTACAGAGAGATTGAAAGGTGTATGGTTAAGATACAAAGAGAACTGAATGAAATGATGGTGGAGATTCCATACATTTCAGCTAAGTAGATTCTGCAGCAAAATGTCGCAGATGGTAAGTTCAGTGATTTTGCTGTGAAATCCACTGACATAACTACATTTGTCTGTAGTTATTTGTTATTAAACACTTGATAAAATCTTGAGTATATTTGTATGCATTATTATAATAAGCAATAGTAAGTAAGTAAAAATGGTATAATGTTTTTCATTCTTATTCCACGACAATTCAGCAAAAATATATCACATGTACCAATCTGCGGATTCAGCCTCTAGCAACTATCTGTATTTCACTTCAAGCACTTAAACAACTGCAGAGATAAAATCAATAGTCTTCAGACTAATAAAATTGTACTCACAAGGTGTCCCCAGACATCCAACAAAGGCCTCCTGATGTGGACATTCCAATGTCTTTAAGTTGCATCGGTCACAGACATTTGAGGCTAATTTGGGGAGTCATCAAATAGGTCACAAGTGCTATACTTATCCTTCCTATTGTCCCCCAATAAGACAACACAACTAAAGCCGGAAACACAGATCGATATTTGAGCCGTCTGATGTTCCCTGCAGCAGAGTGATGACGCCATCGCGCTGCTGCCCGACATTGAAGGAGCTAGAGGCACAGCTTTGACGATGCTTTGCATGTAGACCCAGCAGTCCCCATGCAAAGCAAGGGACATCTGATAACCCTGTTTTCGACCAGGATTGATTGGTCCTGCTCAAAAACAGGGATGGCTGCATTAGATATGGGCCAGTTGGATGACCGTGAGCATGCACAGTGCTCGAATCGGCCATCGATCTGGCCCATATCTATGTGTTTCCTGCTTTAAGCAAGCTATACATGAGTCGACTTTTGCAAGATTGATCCTACATTCTGGTACATAAATATACCCCTAACCACCCCTTCTGCTCCTCCAGTGGCCCAATAATGACATCCCCATAATATCTTCACATGTACGGCTTTAAGACTTCTCTAGCCTACCTCAACCAGCCTAAGAAGCCTGACCAAAACAAACATATATTATATTATTTTGCCAGGAAACACCATCACAGAGGTAAGACCTTGATTTCTACATTGTTCTTCTATAAAAGTAGATTCCATGGCAATGAAATCGTACAGAAACTTGGGGGGTCCTTACCTAATGGCTTACGTTTAGCAACTAATATGTTGCCTATTTATTCAGATGATTAGCTAATGGACTATCCATCACTGCACCAATAATTTCGAGTTGGGTCTCTACAGGGAGTACAGAATTATTAGGCAAGTGGTATTTTTGAGGAATAATTTTATTATT
>CM070036.1:16242709-16269158 GCA_036250615.1 Ptychadena robeensis | reverse complement strand
AATTTCCGATATTCGCGATTAATATTCGGAATCCGAATATTCGCGATCATCACTATTCCTAAGTAGAAAAGGGTCTCCTAATGACCATAGTTTGCCTGCAAAAGAATGTTTACTATCAAAAGCCTCTATTTATTAATATTCTTTTCTATATATTTTCTTTTTTTAAGTCTCCTGTCTGGGCTACTAGAACTTAGGATACCTATGTTACCTAGGCGGCCCTTACTGGCTTTTGTTCCAGACCTTCTGTGAAATTAAAAAAAACATTATGGCTAACCCATCAAAAAGTTTGCCCACCCCTGCTATAGAAGATATCTCTGCTCATCACTACTACCTATTACCAGTCAACAAGGGACCACCACTAATAGAATGAGGAGTAAACCCAATTCTAATGCAATGTACTAGTAAACAAAAACTTTCTGTATTTTATATCTATAATATATATAATGTAGGCTTTTATCTAATCACATAATTACAAGGGGACCCTAAAAATCAGTTGTTATTTCTGAGATTATTAGAATATAGACCACGGTTGCCAAGATAGAAATCTTACATCATACAGACAATGTAAACTGAAATTGGAATGAATTATGAAGAGTCAATACTTAGTAATTAATAGAACATCCTGTGTCTTTGTAAATTACCCAGAACCCTTTGCTGCATATTGTCTGTAGATATAGATATTGTCTGTATATGAAAGCACAGTTGCATGTTATGATTTCCTCCCATTCCATGCAGTCGGAGGCGAGTGCTGCTGGGGAGAGTGAGGAAAGGCTTAAGCATCCAGTAATAGCGCTTCATTGTACTGTAGTTACGCTCACATATTCATAATTGAACAGCTCAGCCAGTCGGAACCGTACATTTACAAATTTACATTCCAATATTTTCACAAGGAAAATGCTTAACGTGACCCACAGCAGCTCAGCCAGCACACCGCTTCCAGGCACTTGATGTATGTTCCTACAGAACTACCTCTTTAATCGATAACAAAGCATAGGCATGACATGTTCAAGGCAGGGAATTAAACCTTAAGTAGATGAAAAGCACAATATATACAGGGAAGTATTTAACTGGTGCTTTATCTAGGTTGGATCAAATAACATTAATGGTGGCCATTGGGACATCCTTCTTTTGCATGGACACCATTAAAAGAGGTCCTATTATTGATATTTTTGCTCCTGCTCTGACTTTGCCTTTCTTGTTTCAGAGGTTTTATTTTGAGACCCCATCCTTTGGATATTAATATTCTGCTAAATTATAGGCACATTACTATAATTGCGAATTTTATATATCATGACATATCATGTTATGGAAAAGATAAAGACTAGCATCAGGAAGAGGAAGAGACATTTACATTGAACCAAAAGTAAGAATATAAAGGATGACTACGTTTAAATTGGGTCAGAATTTAGCAATAAAAGTATTCCTCTAGGCTCTAAAGCTAACCACATGCCTTGCAATCTCATAATTTCCTTTTTAAACTACCAAAAACTTGTGATGGCCGAACATTGGCAGCGGGTGTTTGTGAAGAGGCGGATCGGACTTTAGTAAAAGTCTGACGTCCGCATGTTCGCTGCGAAGTGCCAGCTCCGGTACATTTCATCTACCAATGAAATTATCTTGACAGGCACCTGTGGTGTCGGTATTCTTCCAGCGGCTGGATCTTTTTTAGATCCCTGCGTGGCTCTCCACTATCTGCTCTGGTCGGCGGAAGAATATTCAAACCATCGCCATCTGTCATTTCTTCACGATTGCGCATGTATTGTGTGCGTATTCTTCTGCCGGCCAGAGCAGATAGTGGCGAGCCGCACAGGGATCTAAAAAAGATACGTCCAGTGGAAGAATACCCACACCACAAATGGAAGGGGAGGGGTCAAACACCTGTACTGTTCGCCTGTGAACATTGCGGCCATCTCGGCAGGTTGAAATCGGTCATCTGACAGAGATGTTAGACTGACTAGCATTGGGAACTTTAATGGCAGATTAATATATAACATATGAACTACTAAAAAATAAAATTCACAATTGTATTACATATGTTGTATGCATTTCATCAATCATAGATACAGTCTAAACAAATTATGTATTTTATTGTATTCTCTTCGCGTTTCGCAACTGTTGCTTCATCAGGTGGAGATAAGACTAATGCTGGGCATACACACACCGAGTAGGTCAGACCGACCTACTCCGCGGTGTTCCGAGATGCTAACGTGATGACGTCATCACGTTAGCATCCCGTTGCATTGTGGGGCCCCTTCAATCAGCTGGGCACCCTTTGTGTGCCGGCCATAAGCTGCGATGGAGATGCGGTCTTCTTTACAGCTTATGGCATCGGCTTCCATCGGCTCCCATCGGCCAGAGAAGATCGGACATGTCCGTTCTCTGGCCGGCCGAGCTGTGGGGCGACAGGGATCTGTCGCCCCATGTGGGCACATGCCGATTAGCGGCCAATTTTTAACCTGATGGCGTGAGCGCGCACGCCCGTCGGTCAGATTAAAAATCGGCCGCTTATCTGCATGTGTATGCCTAGCATTAGTATACAAGGTTTGTCTAATACCTTTGTATGATATAATAGAAAAGAAGGGTCCAAATCCACATATAGGGTGCAGAGTGACTCTAACATTGTATATGTGTATGCTAACCTTTAGCTACAATGGATTTGGCATTGATGGTTAAATACATCTGATACAGAAACATGGTATAGAAAACTGATTGGCCATAATCACATGGCTCCATGGCTATCATGTCCACAATTCAATCTGTTGACCAAGTAACTCAGGGATGGCCATTGCTTGGTTCCCCACCACTTGTTTGGGCTGAATATTGGCCCGATTGCACCTTCATTTGAAACATAACAGTTTTACATACATATCAACCCAAGATTAACACTTTTAGGTAGATATGTTCTGGAATATAAATATATCACTATATGCATATAATTATCATTATAAGGTCAAATAATAGAAGTTCTGTGCTTCCTTAATATATATATATATATATATATATATACATATATATATACATTTTTGGCATTCACGCTGAGCACAAAATCAACCGAGTAGAAAGTGTTTTATCAGAGCCACATACCAAAGTGTTGTTATCATTGTTAAAATCCATCTTGCCAGCAAAGGGCCCCCACGTTGTTCCAACTGGAAGCTGCTGTCGGCTGTGAATCCTCCGCTCTCCATCCTTCTGGAACGCTTCCAGCTCTCCTACAGACACAGAAAACGAGATGCTGAATACTCTTTCTTGACAACGGTCACATCTCTCTGTTTGTTTTACAGACCTGACACAATCTAAAATGACTTACAGTTGTCAAAATAAGTGACTGCAGACTTGCATGAAAATAAAATGAGGTGATTTATTTTTGCTACGCAGATGAGAACCTTATTTTCCAAGTAATACGTTATCCATTCATACCTTATATAGATTTGATTGGGTCACCCTCATGGAATATGCCAAATTGTGATGAAAAAAAATGAAAGCCTTGATGAAGGTTGACTTTATATTGTGTGTGAAGGTGAAGGCCAACAATTTCTAATTATTCTTAAGTTCTTCCATGGTCTGTTTATCTATGTTTTCACCTAGAAAGACTTCTACATTTTCAGTTACAAAAATAGGCATGTGACTGTGTAGTTAGAGTGATAATACAAGAACCCCCTAATTATAGTTTAAGTTATAACAGCCTGTAGCTGGTCTCTTGAATTTGAACTCTACACTTACGTTCCTCAAACCATTTTTAGGAAGTTTCTATATGCCAGCATAACCTTATAGAGGCCACTACCATCAAGGAATAACATTAAGGAGTTTCAAATGATATGTAGGTAGATAGTATGGGTCTATGTTCCAACCAGAACCAGCTTTACCTGGAAGATCCTCCATCTGCCTGCCTTTGTCCCATAGGGCTGTCAGATGTCATCTCATCACCACCAAACCACATGAACCCTGATCATCAACATCTAAAGAAAGTCATCAGTCTTGCCCACCTTTTTTTAGTGCTCCATGTTCTAGTTCTAATAAGATGGACATCGAGGACTATGAGCCTTCAAGTTAAGGTGCATTGTGTTTTCTGGCTCCCTTTTATAATTACCAACATTACATCTTCCAGCTATAGTAGCTCCTCCTGGGGTCCAGGTAAGCCTTTGTTCTTAAGATGAGTTTACACATGAAGATTTTTTCATTTGATCAACGAAGAACTAACAATTTTTTGGTTGATTGAACAAAAATCTAGAATGACCAATTTGTTCGATGGATACATTTTGTTCGACCTCAAACAAAAAATCATTTGAAGGGTCATCGAACATGTTGGTAAATTTTAATCTGTCGTTGTAATTTCAAATGTATTTTCATTTGATATTGGCGATGGACAAACAAAATATCTAATGTTACATTCGATAAATGAATGAACGATGTTCGACAACAACATCGAAAAAATCTACACGTGTAAACCCACCTTTATTATCAGTATCATTAAACCTTGGGGACCATGGCCCTGTCAGTTTGCTGCCCAAAAGTCTAGCTTTTAGATATGCTCTAACCTTGTCATGTAGTAGATTAAAAGGAGAGGGGTAGTTAGGTGGTTAGAGATGGACATGAAAGTCTAATAGCTTCCTTTGTAGCAAAAAGTATACACTTACATATCAGTAACAGTGCTCATGTCAGGAAAAAAAGAGGAATGTCTTTGAAACAGTAAATTGAGCAAATTATGAAGATGAAACTAACTTCACATGCTTAAGGGACAGTAGTAACACATTTTATTACATAACTAAAGGCAAAACTTCTATTTGTTCACTTTGATAAGAATATAAAATGGGTAAAGTGTTATTAAACATACAATAACCTCCCAAAAATCCCAGAAGAATTCATACTCACCTCTGTGGTTTCGTGGGTATAGACCTTCAAAAGTCCTATTTCAGTCCAGTGGTGCAGGACCTATAGAGTTCTCCTCCACAATATTGGGGCTGTCAATGTATCCTAAAAAATGACAGTTGGTGCATATCTGTAGCCTAATGACTGCAAATGTTCACGGGATATGTATTTCTATGAATGGATTACTGTGGTAACACACAGCCTCATCGGTTCTTTTGCTGTGCACATGCTCCATAACCTTCTGGGCGGTTAACCTGAGTTAACTCGGAGTTTGTTTACTAAAGCTGCCCATACATATCACAATGGGTGCTCGATTGATGACCTGATTGGGTGCACCGTGGTGACATCACAATGACGTCATCACTCGTCATCACTGTGCTCGGGCGCCTGTCGATTGGATGGAAATCTAGGCGCACCACGCCTAGGTGCTTGATTCCAGTCGGCATCCAAAGGATGCAGATCAAGCAGGATTTATGGACATGTCCAATACCTTCTCCCCCGACCTGTCTTCGAGCAAGATCAATTGATCCCACTCGAAAACAGGGGTGGCCGCATAAGATGGGCGCTAGATCAATGGGCGCAAACACGCTAGTGGGACGTCAGCGCTCGTAGCTAGTGCCCATCGATGCATGTATGGGCACCTTTGCAATACTCACCACAAGCTAACCTTGGGCATACTTACCTGTCTGATGGGAGCCTGTGGTGCCTCTGTGCATTGGCCAACCTGCTGATCTTTCGGGCTCGTCTTGATGAAGTCATTGATACCACCGAAGAGGCAGGGGAAGCACCATTGACCTCCATGTTACAGCTTTTGTAAAGCACACCCTTGGCGTTATCTTTGTGAAGGGAAAGGGTGCAGAAGACACATGAATGAAGCCCAGGAGGTTAATATGATGGGATACAAATCCAAAAAATACTTGCCATGCTCCTTTGGGCATATGAGTTGATCCATTTAAAATGGAATCCTTTTACTTAACTGATCATTTTTTTTAGATGATCGAATGGAAAAAATCTCCCTCTTGGATGCTTAACTGAAACTGAAATCAGAGCAACAATTTAATATTTCTTTTCTCAGTACTTTAAAGTTAATAGGATTTAATGAGATTGTACTGTACGTTTGCACACAGTGAAAGAAATCAGGAAATCTGCAGCCTCCTCCGGAGTTGGAGCACGGAAAGCTGAGCGAATTAATACACATAATAAAGGAGCAGAGACGTGATAAGATGAAGGTTGACATCACTCAGAACTCGGCATTATCTCCGCTCTCGTCTGCTTGTTCCTCGGCTACATGTAAGCAAATGTGATCTGATCACCAAGACGTCCAAACTTGCATGTGTGATTCTGTTCAGTTTATAATCTGGAAGGGCTAAGTTTATATTTCATGGCTTCTTTCGTCTAATTATCCCAGTGATTATCAGTTCATGTCAACAGGGGAACAATCACCATCTAGTCCATGCATTCTTTCTCAGTGACTCCATGTAATGAACAAGTTTTAAGTGCCTGCAAGTATTAAGTATGTACATTGTACACTGTGACAGATAACTGACCATTAAAGATTGTCAATGAGATGCCGAAATTTCAAAATATGCATTCAAATTGTATGTAGACTGAACCTGAGCCAATCAAGTACAACAGCTGCTTCTTCAGTTGTACTATTTTAATGCATAAGTATGCTGACCAGTAAGGGAAAACATCTCATTGGTGTCATTGGAAAAGGCGTTGCCATTGGAAGACTCTGGGGACAACTTAACAATTAACTGTGTGCATCATATTCTCATGGTTGTCATTGGAAAAAGCATACCAATTGGTAGACTCCAGTGACAACTCAACAATTAGAAGTGTGAATCATATTCACATTGTTGTTTTGAAATAAGTGTTCCCACTGGCAGACTTCAGTGTTAACTCAACAATTAAATGTATGCATCGTATTGTCATTGTTGTCATTAGAGTAAGTGTCCCCATGGGTAGACTCCATTGACAACTTATCAATTAAATGTGTGCATCATATTCTCATTGTTGTTTTGGTGAAACTGTTGGCATTGCTAGACTCCAATGACAACTTGACAATTAAATGTGTGCATCTTATTCTCATTGATGTAATTGGAATACGTTTTCCCATTGGCAGACTGCTTTGATAACTCAACAAAGAAATGTGTGAATCATATTCTCATTGTTTTATTGGAATAAGTGTTTCCATTGGTAGACTCCATTAACCATTTAATGTGTGAATCATATTCTCATTGTTGTATTGGAATAAGTGCCATTGGTAGACTCCATTAACAACTCAACAATTAAATGAGTGCATCAACATTTTAATAATCCAATTATACTCTGTCTCAGTTAAAATATTCTCAAGGGCAAGTAAAAATAGTGATCTCAGTGGAGACTGATAAATCCCTGAAATGGTTTCTTAAATTTTCAAAACTTATTAATGTAGACTTTGGATAAATATGAAAGTGGCTTAAGTCTACTGTTGCCTACTGTAGTTTCCTGCCCAGCAGCGCTCAGTAGAGAAGCTCGGTACTCTAAGCAAACCGTGAACCTTTGACAATGTTCCTAAAGTGAATGACAGGAATTACAGAATATCTAAACCTAAGAACACAAATGGAGGTTGAAGACCTGGACCACAAGACTGGTTGTTTATAACTGGAGATCCTTCAGTAGTTATAATAATCCCCATATATGTATTTCATCTGTGTAATTAGCAGCTTCCAAAAGATCAGCATTATCATAAACCCACTTATAATATTTCACTGGCCCTTCAATTAGCTCAACACTCCCTTTGTAGTCACAAATGCCTGTAAGATGAACAGCGTGTATTAGAGCCAGCTCACACCTATCCAAAAGGATACAGATTTGTCAGCGTGAACCACTGCTGCCGTCTCTAGAAAAGCCAGACGGTTTATTTTTAAAGTGCAACTTCCAAATCCTGCGGTGCTGAGATTCAAATCTCTGCACTGTCTCAGCATTCTGAAGTCAAACACACAGAAGTAATGCAGCAAGCTCTGTGATCTTCATCTTACAAGGTCACAGCATGATCATACAAGGTCAATGTGTCATTTCAGAGGAAGTAGAGGGAAGAGAGACACTGCTGTGCTACAATTCCCAGTCATAAAACGGAATGTTACAGGATGAATGACAGATAAGGAATGTGGGAAAGCCAGATAGTTTATACAAATAAAATTATATATCAGATACACACAACCAGGTACAGAGTTTGCTAAGCAGAAAGAGGAAGTGTGACGGTTCAAAGTTGTTACACAAAATCGTACTGAGCTGGTTATAGATTTAAGATAGCAAATAGACATGACTGCAGATCTGACACTGAAGGTGTTGCATTGGTTGTATTTGTTGGTTGGAGTTTTTCGCAAAAAATAGGTTTTGTAGAGGCCTGTTTAAATCAAACAAATCTTTATTGGTAGATGTGCAAATACAAGGGGCCTCAACATGGACAGTGTTTTGCGACTCCTGGTCACTTCCTCACAGGGTTGGTGCCAGAGCAGCATGAGTGGGTGGGCATGCCTACATCTTAAAGGTCAGGTGGGTGCAGGTAGAGGGCCCAATTGAGCGGGCACACAGACCTGACTGGGCAGGCCTAGCCCCCTATGGCCCGCACTGCTTTCTCAGGATAAATATGGTCTATTGGTTTTGTACTTTGGTGCTGTAAGGGTTAGACCAATTGCTAGGCTAAATGAAGAACCTCTTTTAGAGGCACCAACTTTTCAGCAGCCCACAAGTAAGTAGGACATATCGTCTTTACCTTACATCAACCAACCTAGGCTTTATCCGCTCTTAAGTTCTGGTTCTGATCCCTTTTTCCCCTTTCTCTTTTTGGGAGAATCACACCTATCTACCACCCTACACTGGGTGCAGTTTTATGCCCAAACATTAGTAAGACCAAACCTAAGCAACAAACCATCAGCCTGGTCTTCAGGAAATTGAAGACTGACTAAGAAAATCCATCCTGACCACATAAACATTCTTCTTGCATTTCTCCTGACCCATAAAAAGTCCCATTGAAGGTTTTCGCTCTGCTAAGCCAACAATGCAAAACTGTTTACATAGATATTTGGAATATTTGTTACTGATATAATCCTTCTCATAGGTAAAAGGAACTGGAGCTATCTTATGAGACATAATAGAAGTTGACTATAAGAGATGATAAACCCAGCTAGAGTGAACCATAATTTTAGACCAGACCAGACTACTTGACCAAGTTAGACCTGTGATGCAGTAAGCCCCAAATTTCATTTAAGTCGAGATTTTCTTTAGTTTCTGATTCCAATCCACCAGGGAACACTATATACTCACTTCAAAAATGTGTCATCTGAAACTATAGCGAGTGTGAACAATGAACGGGAGGCATTCCTCAAATTAGAGATAAAACCAACTAGTGTGAACCATGATTTGACCCAAGTTAGACCAAAAGTTTTTTTAGGCCGATGCCAAATACCTGTAGTTACTAGTAGCCATGGTAGGTTTCTTCTACCCTAGAACTCGTTGTAAACATTGAAAATATAGTTGGTGATCATTTTTATCAGGGAGCAAATTGGGGTCAATAAATACATTCCAAAGTTTCCTCCTTATATGAAACTGCAGACAACATTGCCTGTTGGTTGTTTAGAGTTGTCTCCTGGATTACTAAATTCTTGCAGGGGTAGCTTGGAGGAAGTCCCTCCCTCTTAACCTAAACACACCCCAAGAACAGAAATAGCAAAAATATTTCACTGGGAATTTTTTTTTTATCCATGTGGGTCAATGCAGCCAGGTTACTCAAGGTTACTCAACACTACTTGAAGGCTCTAGTTTTTTCTAACATCCATCAGTAAAATAAGTTAACCAAAGACCTAGCCAGAATGTGTCCCTAGAGCAGGGGTGTCAAACACATTTAGCGGTCTTTATGTTAAAACCTGGGCAAAGTCACTGGCCAACGTTGATACTTATTGAAAAAAAGTTTTTCCTTCTCATCAAAATGAAAAACCGTCTCATATGGAAGCAAACGTAAGTTTTGCTTAGACATTGAAATAGAACTCAGTTAAGTGTAAAACTATAACACGTGTGACATCAAATAAAAAATAAATATCTTGGCAACTATCTTACTATTCATTTATAATTAGGCTAGGCATACACGGTTCGATTTTATAACTATCGATGTACGATAAAATTTTAGACACTGAGCGAAAGCATATCCAAAGTAGTACCAAATGGAAGGTTCAATCGTAATACGACTAAAATTGCAGATTTTCGTTTTGATCAAAAAACACAGGAAAGAGTCATATATAAATGTGTCACCAAATACAATTGCCCTAACCAACAAACACAGTGCTATGATTTTAGTTCGATCATTGTACAATGGACGAAAATTTTCCAACATGTCCGATCATGTTTCGATCAATGTTTTGATCGGCATTGGACAATTTTCGCGATCGAACCATGTGCGCAGCATATGATTTAAGTCTGATCAATGTAAACTTTGATTGTTTTAGACCTAGAGGGCCAGAGTTGGGCAAACTAGTGTTGACAATGGCTTATAGTCCACCAATGCAGAAATAGCAATCATTTAGGGAACCTAATGAATTTTAGGCGTATTGCGTATCTTTAACATATCTGCACTTGCAGCATATTTAAAGGAATAAAACATGGCCCCATTTGTGTGTATTTACATTCAACCACCAAATTTCCCATTTTCCAAAGCTTGAGCAATTGTTTCTAAACAATACTCATTGTTAGATTTCCTAAGGAGATAGAAGGGATCTTTAGAATTTCTGATAAGAGAACAGATTTCTTCATCATTCTCCCTTCCGAGAACTAACTCATCCCGAACACATTTTGTATGATCATTGGCTTCTCCAAGAAAAATGCGCGGAAAGAGCAAATAATAAATAAAGCCCGAAAAATAATCTCTTTTTACTTCCGCCTTGCTATATTCAAGTTACCAACTTCTATAGAAAGAAAAAAAATAGCAGACTTCTCATACGGCTATAAGATTCACACTGATGCTTTTACGTATAAAAAATCAACAAGGTCTGTGGACATGACATATTTATCTGATAGGAGCCGAATCGTGAAAATCTTTGAAAACCTTTATAAAATATAATTCAGTTTTCTCTTCTGTCACTGACATTTTTCATTTGAAAAGGGTTCAGACTCCATCAAACAGTGACTCCTTATCTCTACCTGTGGATTTACAAGCGGCCTCTCTTTAAATGGATTAAGAACTACAAACTTTGGAGCAGATAGGCGGCAGATACACAAATACAAAAGTAAATTTAAAGTGCGGGGGAACGTATAGCAAAATAAACAAGGTTTTTTCAATAAAGTGTTTGTGAGCCATAAAACCGGCGGATTCTGGAGTCTTCCGTAAGATCCTCTCGAAAAATGAAGCTTTCGCTAGTTTTACTTTTGTAGTAACTCTACAAAAACATAGGTTGTATTTTGAGCTGGAGTTATGATAACTTCTACATTAATTAGTTTGTAATGCTAAATATTTACGTATTATGTCAGCAAGCTAGGAACATTTTTCATAACATTGAATTATTTCATGTGGAATTCAACTTAAAATTGTCAGCGAACCCAAAATGTATTTTGTCATCACATGCTACTATATAACACAATAACATTGCCTGTTATTAGAGATGGTCATAGCAGAGTCAATACAGAAAGTTTGGAGTGATTTAATTGATCAAAGTCAATAAAAAAGCAAGCTTCTGGGATGTCTCAGATCCCTCCCTGAAGAAGGCAATAAAGGGTATCACTTGAACCTCAAACTCTCTCTAGAGATGGTCATGAAATTTCTCCTAACTGACTTGGTGAGTTAACCCCCCATACGCCTTTAGATCCCTCCATACAATTTCCTTTAGATCTACCAGCAACTATGTAGTATAGTGTCCTCCCTGATAGAATACATAGTGATTGGAAGGTATATATCACTGCTATGTAGTGCCGGGTCCTCCCTGATAGAATACATAGTGATTGGAAGGTATATATCACTGCTATGTAGTGCTGGGTCCTCCCTGATAGAATACATAGTGATTGGAAGGTATATATCACTGCTATGTAGTGCCGGGTCCTCCCTGATAGAATACGTAGTGATTGGAAGGTCTAGAAAGGTTCTCATATTACATGGTTTTGGTAGAACAAAAGTTTATTGTGCTTTAATTGCAAAGCCCATGAACATATCACAACAAAACTGATTTTAATACATTTTAATAAATATTTCAATAAAAAATTCTAGCTTTCTAAATTAAGTTAAAATTCAAACATTTTCAAGTCATCTACAACAATGTTGATGATGATGATAGCACATTCATGGACTTTGCAATAAACTCCCCAAAAACACAAACCATCTCTACCTGTTAAGGTGGGTTTACACATGTAGATTTTTTTTGTTGATTGAATAAAAATCTAGAATGGCCAATTTGTTTGATGGATACATTTTGTTTGACCTCAAAAAATATATAGTTTGAAAGGTCATCGAACATGTTGGTACATTTTTATCTGTCATTGTAATTTCTAATGTATTTTCATTCGAACAAAAAATCAAATTGACAGTTGCTTAAAGAAACAATTTACACGTGTAAACCCACCTTTACTATGTGAACTTCTTTTGATATGAAGCTCTTTTTATACAGAGTAAATACCTGTATTGGTCTCTATCATTGCCAATGTCCACACTCTGCAGGCAGACAATTCCATTGCAATGGTGCCATCAGTCTGAGAACTCAGATATCAAATGTTTGCATTTCTTCTTTTTGGCTTACTGAGGTCATGTGACTGCAAATGCTTCAATCATGCACACAACAGTGTTACCAGAAGTCACTTGATTTTCTAATATTCAGGCCCTTGATGTTAAAGAAGAACGATATGAGTCGCAATATGGCTAGAATAAAACTGCCTAAAAGGGTACTTATATTAAGTAAAATATAGTGACTTCTCAACTTGTTTGACAGATGGGTTTACTGAGCCTATAAAGGTAAACTACAGACAAGCAGCTACGTAAATGAAATATTTGCATGAAAACTACTTTATTGGGTCAAAACTCCACTACGTCTCCAAATAGATGACTGTGATGACAAACATTGTTAATAGGAAATCCTGACGCAATTAAGAACAAGGGAGCTAGGGGACACAACTTCATGGTTCACCTTTAAATAAATAACTGCATCCTAACAAACCCCAAAAACAAGCAAGTCACAAAAAGTCAAATGTCCTTGTGTCTATTCTAAAAGCCCAGGTTATGAGTAGCCAGTCCGCTAGCATTTTCAGAAACAGGGGTCAACAACAACATCTCTTACAAATGCTCTTCAGACATTTCGCAATATATTTTGCAGCTAAAGATGCTTTGGAAAAAAAAAAATCTTTGCAGAAAACAGATGAGAAGTATCCACTGCACTAATTAATTAGCGGTCAAAGATAACTGCTGGTATTGCAGCCTGCTTATCTTATTATGTTGATGTTGCATACTTTACAGCTAGTGATTAATCAAACACGTATGATAGCTATTAAAAAAAAAAAAGCAAAAAGAGAGAAAACGAAATCACAAAGAATAACTGTTACCAGGGTGGAAGTTGCGCAAAACATCAGTTGTGACATATAAACCGCTCCAGCAATATTGGTGTACAGGAAGGAATAACAAGAAAACCAATAAAGAAAGAATATTTAGACTCTGATACCATTACTGTCTAGGTATAGCCTTGTGGGATATAGGCAATGTTC
Organism: Ptychadena robeensis; assembly: GCA_036250615.1. Lineage (NCBI taxonomy): Eukaryota > Metazoa > Chordata > Amphibia > Anura > Ptychadenidae > Ptychadena > Ptychadena robeensis. Next base: position 16,255,577 of record CM070036.1, on the reverse strand, counting down.
AAGGAGCCTACCAGTGGATGGTCACTGGCCAACCTGCAACCTATGTGTTCTTATAGGGGTAACTGCAAAAGTGTGGACTTGACCATCTCATCACAAGGGAGGATGTAATCAGATAAAAAAAGTTCTAAAAATGAATGGGGACACTGTCACAAAATCAGCACTATATTTTTGTTGATGCCTTCAAAGCCTGCCCACATCTTCTCAACTTGTATGAGAAGCTAAACTTCAGCATTAGTATATAGGGACTGGAACTAACAGATCATCAGTTATCAAATGGGCATGAGGAAATCTATATTTTAATTTTACTAATCTGAAAAAAAAATGATAAACTCTGCTTGTTCTTATTCTTAATCATAATATGTAAAATTATATATATATATATATATATATATACTGTATATATATATATATATATATACTGTATATATATATATATATATATATATATATATATATATATATATATATTGTGTTACTATATATATATCAGTTGTGTTACTAGCCTGGCTAGCACCGGGTGACACCATTTAAGTCCCAAAGGGGGGTGACACCAAACTTTTAAACCAAAGCTGTTTTTTTTTTGTACAAGGGTTAAACGATGTGCAAGTTAGCGAGAGTCTCCATGACACCTAAGGAAGCATAGCTGCAATGCCAGTATGGCAACTGCAGCACAGTCTTTGTTTCACCCCCTCCTCCCTTGAGAATGGCACAGTTCTGAGTCCCAAGGATTCTGCCTGTTCCTGCAGCATCTCCCTTGGACACTTCATCGTTCATCCTCTGCATCCCTTTAATCGTGGAGGAAGATTATTGTTTGCAGTGCATCCACGGCCAAGTAAAACAAAACAGATCCGCCTAATGGTATGTGACTACCCCAGTTGTATATATATATATATATACATATGTGATACCATATAGGCTACTATGGGGTGACACCACGGCTGTTTGGCCCCCAGCAGACACCATACCTCGTTACACCCCTGTGGTATATATATACTATAACATTGGAAAGTTACCTATCCTCCTTGTTTCACCTTATCATGTGTCCAGATACAACTGACAGGTGATAAATCACACGGTCCTCCCTTCATTACATTTTCCAAATGCCAGTAGGAAAAACAAATACAGGTGGGCAGTTTGGGATTCATGCCACATGACCATTTTTATGTAAGAAACAATGATATCAATCTATTTCCACATTCCATGTGACCTTCCACTTGCCAATACATAAGCCATTCACCTTAATGACACATCTATGCATGAGTCCAAACAAATTGGAAATGTTGGTGACTGGCCAGTGGCGGCTGATTGATGCAATATGATTTCTCGCGCCACTAAAAGCAAACAACGACAAAAAAAGCAGATGAAACGAGCTGCGCTTTATCTACAGCAAATGTTGCATCTTAACATGAGATAAAGCAATGTGTTTATGCTGCGTCTATTGCTCCAGAAACAATGTACAGTAGTTCAAGAAAATATATTATTACTCTCATTTGGCAGAGTTAGACTGACTTATTGGAAGGCCTTTTTTTCAATTTTACTACCGCCACGCCGGTGTCTCTAACATGAAGCACACTGAAGTATCCCCGGGAACATAAAGTTGAAATATGACATTTTCTGCTCAAGTACTCCGGTCAAACCCTGATAAATCAGGCTAGCCAAACAGCGATCTTATCCCGGCTGACTTAAATAAATCTAGCCGCGCTCCTTCGTGTTGTTGGAAGTTGTCACTAAATGGAAGTGTGACCTTATCCGATGTGTGAACTTATCCAGCAGACAAGCACATATATTGTGAAGATTAGAGAACGGCGGGAGAAATATACTTTGGATAATTGTAATCTGGGCCGTATGCAACGGGCAGAGGCGACATCGTTGTCATGTTTCATTAATGATGTGGAAGAGGCGCGGGAAAGCGCAGGCAGTCACTACAGGTGACAGAGGAGAAGCTAGGAAATCACCATTACACAAGACATAGGGTTACGGGTTACAGAGGACCTACACTGGAATTGCAATATACGCATGTAAAGTGTATATTGAGAAACCCAGGGGCATCCTTGGCGGAGGGTTATTTGACTTGGTTAGTTGTGTGTGGGGGGATTAAGAAGTCAAAGGAAGTGATGGTAACAGGAAGGGGCAGGCAACAGATAGTTTAAAGGGTAGTGACATCTGTCAAGACCCTACACTTAGTTTAGCCTTGCAGCCTTAGTTTAGCCTTGCGAAACAGCTCGGCACAGTGAAGACTCATCATCTGTCGAACAGGTAAGTAAATGCTCCCGCTAAGCAATACGCTAAGTGGAGGGGTCCCAACGTATAATGGAAACATAGCCTAAAAAGGTAAAAAAAAAAACACGGATGTGTCCTTTGCAAAATAAGTCTAGCCATGAGCAGCATATGCAATATTCGTATCTGCAAAATATTGAGAATTTTTCGCCTAATATTCACAAAAAATTGGTAGATTCTCAGATTCTTCAGTCATTATTACCCTTATTTATTACAATAAAAAGTGCTGATATTCGCTTATTTTTGGGATCAATCCTTCTGATATAAAAATCCAGAATATTCATGATTACAAAGATATAGCACTTTATATGAGATCTTTGAAGATTTCTCGAAGTGCCAATATTCAAATAAAAAAATATGCGATTCGCGATCAACACAATCACTATTTCTTTGGATGAGGTGGTCGGGTAGCATGCTTAGTATATGGCCATGGTTGATAATGGTGGCATCTACTGGCTTTATAATTAACTGACTTGGGAATAATTAGTCCTTCCATACGACTCCATTTCCATCCTTACAAGCTGCCTGCAGTCCCTGATAAAAGCCCACTCGACACGCTCAGGCACAGTCAGGTGTTTACTAAAAATGTCTAGTTAACTTTTCTCATCTGCTCCTCCGTGCCTCCCATCTTCTTCCTCCATGTGTCCCCTTTTATATCTCTATCCCCCTGTCAGTGCCGGCCTGCCTGGCTTTCCTCGCACAAATGCACATGATACAGAAATGCCAGGGACTTGGCAAGAGGCAGCTGATGATATGACTAGAGAGGGTTTTGTTGATAAGATCATCATCTGCTGCTGGACTCAAGGGCTCGCTTCTTTCCTCGGAAGAGGTGCAGCCACCCCTGATAAATGTCCCTTTGTGCGAAGATCGCTTCTGATACATGCAAAGACATTTTGTCCTCCCATCTGTTTGTTTTGTTGTGTGTTCAGGATTAATATCGCACAGTCCAATGCCTTTTGTTCAGGCATCTCCACAAACACTTCAACGGGTCTCTCTACAAAATATCCATTGTCGCTGGAACTTTGCTTAAACATCAGGTTACAATAAAATCAAACCGTTTTTTAAATCAGTGTTATACTAATAGAACGTAAACCCAGTAATATCTACTTTAGGCTTTATTGTAATTTTAAATGTCAACATAAATATTTTAAACCATTAAAATATTGGCAATTGGTGGCATCATGACGGTCCAAGTTGGGTGACACCACTTTGATCAAGGTTGCCAATCCTGTACCGGCATTGCCTTAATTGCCCATTTCAACAGGCTGCCCATACCACCAGTCATTGGGGGTATTGATGACATCATAAGCTCTGCAAAGTGGCAGCATTTGACTTCTTGATGTTTACATTTTCTGGTCTACGTCCAATCTGCCACCCTCTGCATCGCATTTACACCATGTAGTGATGTAGAGGATAGAGATGGCATTGAAATTTTGAAAGTTTATTTGTGACTTAATTACAAAGCCTCATTAACAAGGTAACTTAGGTCATACCTGTCATGTCAACATTCCCCTTAATAAATAGGGGGAAACTACAGGAAATTAAATCCTGGAAGTTGAGAATTACTTCCGTGTTCCAAATACAGGAAGTGACATCACAGATATCACTTCCAGTATCAGGAGGTTTTCCTTCACCTTCCTATTAGCAGGCAACTTAGGAGGAAGGGGGGGGGGTTACTCTGCCTCTCCTAACCTCCCACTCACACATCATTTGCACAAGCGGGGTGGGAACTTAGGAGGGAGAGCAGTTCACAATCCCGGGATTTAGTGAAATCGGGATTTGGCTGGGAAAGTCCAATCAAGAACAGGAATTTCCTGGCCAAAATGGGAAGCTTGACAGGTATGCCTTAGGGTGACAACACTCACTCTACTTTATCTATGAAAAAGAACTGTAGCTACCCCTCAACAGAAGCATTCTATGGGTAGGAAAGTGTTAGATGGACTCATGGATTTAAGCCATACCTGTCAATTTCGGTTTTCAGTCAGACCCTTCCACGTTCCAGATGCCTGAAGTGAAAGTCCCCTCCCTTCTAATTAGTTCCTGCCTAACTTAGAAGGGAGAAGGCATTACTCTCCCTCGATAAAATTGATTGTCAGTTGAACATCCATTGATTGTACCACACAGTGTGATCAATTTAAAACTGAACAATGGGCAGAATCAACAGGTAAAAGAGGTTCCATCTTTTTATTTTGCCCATAGTTCATATCTATATTGCAATATCAACTTTATCTGTATGGGTGACAACAGAAGACTCTACCATGGAAGAGTATTTTGGGGGATAATGGACTATTTTCCCCACAATGGAATGATAAAGGAAAAGTGAAGGAAAACTCTAATTAATAACCCACAGCCCCAGCGCTATCTTAGGCCCGGACACTTGTTTAACAACACACAAGGAGCTTTTTCTGCGGGACTAAAGCTCTCTGTTGGGCTCAGACGTCTTGTGAATCATGAAAGAGAGTTGTCACACATGCAGCCCCATGTCTCCCAGCAACCGCGCAATGGGTGGCGGGGAGGCCAGGCACAGAGTCTTCGGGTCACCAGCTCAGAAGTACAGAGGAAGCCGGGGAACCGCGCCAGTGTCTTTGATCACAGATAATATCTACTATGGCTAGTGAAGAATATACAACACGCCACACTAAAAACACAGAGCATAGCATTAACCCAAAGGTGTCACCGGGGTTATAATCCTCAAAACGTATTTGGATTCCCTCTATGATATTTCCAGACGGATGATCACTCCAGTGATGAGGTTACATTAGAAAAATAAAATATCTCCTGCTCAGTTTAAAAGCATCTGTCTGGACATTATTTTTTACATTTCTTCATTGCTGATCTGCTCCAGCATTTTGGCAGCTGCTTCCTGTCTACATACATATGTTTCAGCAGCGGCTTGGCATTGTTCTAGACTGGAATTTTGACTGTGACAATGGTGGACTATGTCTATGAGCAGAGATGGTTAATGAGATGCTAAAATATTGACAGAGCATCCCCATTGGTGTGCTTGATTGGCTAAGTTTCAGTCTGCATACAACTTACATCATAAAGTCGAAATCTTGTTGTTTATTGACCACCTCAGGGGCAGAATGATTTTTTTTTAATTCAGGTACAATGTGTTTAACCTCCCAATCTCCCTAGTTACAATTTTCCCCCTAGTCATCCCACCGACACACATCCCTGGCATCATCAATGCCTAGCGGGCATTACCAGTGAACAACACGTTCAGCCACACGTCTGGGCGACATCTATGGCAGAGTTGTGTGGCCAGGGGACACAGGAGCCAAGGGCATTACCAGAGAACAACACGTTCAGCCGCATGTCCGGGCGACATCTATGGCACATTGATGATGTCAGAGTTGTGTGGCCAGGGGACACAGGAGCCAAGTAGGCTACACCGGAGGACTCTAGGACTCCAGTCTATCAGTTAGACCATCCCCAGTGTGGATTGGGGTTACTGGTTTTGGTAATAAAAACCTACCCAGCTCTCCAAGGGGGTTAATGAGCATCAACATAATTACTTAAAGTCAGCATTAGAAGGGCATGTATCAATTTGACAGATGCACAAGCCCTTATCCTAAAGCCCCCCCCATACACCTTACAATCTTACCATAAAATCAACTTTTCTTCTACCAAAACCATGTAATATGAGGAGCTTTCTAATCCTTCCAATCACTATGTATTCTATCAGGGAGGACCCGGAACTACGTAGCTTTTGGTAGATCTAATGGAAATTGTATGGAGCGATCTAAAGGTGTATGGGGGCTTTATAATGGGGGACTTTGCATGTGCAGACTGGGGCTGCCATGCCGACAATATAGAAACCCATTTGGGAGACTATTGGCACCCTGTGGCATCATGAGGTTCAGTTTATTTTAATGAAATAGCATAAATTAGGAACTATTTTAATATGTAAAATCTTATTTAAGATGGAGTATATACCAGAGTCTATATGATGCATGTTCATGATACAAGAATGACAACACCCACCATTAGGAACTTTATATCTAGTAAACCAATTGTAATATCTCCAATTACCCTGGGTACTTACACCCAATATATGCAGTGCATAGTGGTGGCATGCAGAATTTACTCTATGAATTGGAGAATTTTACGTCTTCAAGCAACACTAGACACAACCTGGATTTTGGGAAGGTGGTAGTAAGCGGGTAAAGATGTAAATGGAACCAATTTGATACAAAGTGCTTTTTAAAATCAATAGAATATTACCAAGCTTTATATTGTGATACCCAAGCATATCTTTATTTTTTATTTTTTATATCATTTAAGGTAAAGCAATGAATTATGGACTTGCTGTGAACCTATGCTAAACATAATATTGGAGAGACTATCCTTAACAGTGACCACCACTTTTCCTTTTATCTAAACTTTATAATTAAACTGTCTGTTTCCTTTAAATAAGTAAACTCTCATTTCTGTTTTTACTTTGGAAAAAAAAACCTAAAATTTATGACTAAATGGAATGATTTGTGCAAGAATTTCAATATGTTAGTGAGCAGAGGAAAGTCTATAGACAAAATGAAGGTAAATTTGGAGCTCTATTGGAGCATTTAATCGCTGTCTGCTTTACCCCAGCTCTGCCTCATATGTATCACTTGGACTTTACAGCCGTACGATTTAATGAGATGCATGGAATTCTGTGTATGAATAATTATGATTAACATTCATCGGTGAGATTAAAGAAGGACTCTGACAAGCAGGTTTCAAACTGACCATATAACTTAACTTTATTTTTATATAAACTAAAAGCCAATGCTTGTTCATTTGTTTGAAAATGCTCTAAAGTTGGCTGTTCGCTGCTATGTAATTATAATACATTCCATAAAAAGGATACATCCATTGAAGTCATCTTGTTTGATCAATTTATTGGTGAATAAATGGTGAAAAATGGTCGTGTTATAGATTGATAGGTATGGTGGAATCATAGCACTCACTACCACTCACTCACAAGTTCTTACCCATTGATATAATTAATAATGGAGTGCATTGGCCATTGGCTGCTGTTTAACCATTACCCCACCTATTGTATTCTCTGTTCCCCAACCTATTAGATTGTAAGCCGGATTGGGATTGGTCCTCTACTCTTCCTGTGTCATAACCTGTACCTGTGTGTTATCTTGTGTTGTCTCAACTCTAATTAATTGTACAGCGCTGTGTAATATGTTGGTGCTATATAAATAAATGATGATGATAATAATAATAACAAATAATATATAATAAACAATGGGGTGCATTGGCCATTGGCTGCTGTATCCATATATAAAGCCAGGGATCAATTTATTGGTCAAACATATAAATGGTTGTGTTATAGATTGATAGGTATGTTGAAATCAAAGCACTCACCACGACACTCACTTACAAGTTCTAGCCCATTGTTATAATAAACAATGGAGTGCATTTCCCATTGGCTGCTGTATCCCTGAATAAAGCCAGGGATCATTCACAATAAAAAACATCTGACTTATATTTTGTAGGCCACTCTTATTCCAAACAGAAGAATGGACCCTTCAGAACCTATTATGGTGTCCTGCGGTATTTTAAAAAAGAGGCTTTAGATAGTACACTGTATTGCAGACCATACCTGTCCACCCTCCCATTTTAGCCGGGAAAGTAACGTTTTTTATTTACAAAATCCAAGATTTTTGTGGGGATATTGAAATTGGGATAATTAAGGAGGCAGGGGGCGTTACTCTCCCACCTAAGTTCCCACCATTACTAGGGAAAGTAACACCCTCTCCCTCATTAGTTAGGCAAGAACTAAATAGAGGGAGGGGACTTTAATCTCCCGATACCGGAACGTAGAAGATTCAAACCAAAAACCGGAAGTGACCTCATGTCCCGATTTCCCAGCCACCGAAACTGACAGCTATGTTGCAGACATGGGCAAGCTATGGACTCCAGAAGGAGACCATAACAATCATTCTCTAGGCCTTATCTCCACTTTTAGCAGAGGGCTGCCAGAGCATCTTGACACCAAGGTGACATAGCGCCGAATTAAAAGACTAAACAGGCCAGATATGGCCAACAGGCAATAGTTTGCCCCACGCCAGGTCTAGACAGCCTAAACTTTTTCGAATCTATCGACCATTGCTGTCCGGCTGTTTACTGAGCCTCTAACTCATGTCTTCAGAATGCATGTTCAATGTTTTTTACCATACACCCATCAACTTTTATTGTTAAGATTTATTAGGGTATGGCACATTCTGAAGGACCCTCCTACACTACCGACAAGGTAGTGAGTCATTTTATTTTTGGCAGGAGGTTTGCTATTCATAATATTGTGAAGCTCTGCACATCCCTCCACCTGTATATACTGTACATGGGTGAACAGATGTAGCCCATTTCACACAAAACTTCCTTGCCGAAACAACACAACAGATGGTGTTTTGCTGCAGTCAAAGCTATTTGAGAATCCGTTCACTATAACATATCTTTGTTGTAAATTCCGCAAAGGGAACAAATGTATAACAACAGTTACATAAAGATATGCCCGTATTGTGAAGGAATGCATTTTGTTTTCTATTGTTCTTGCAAAGTTGTACAAAAAAGTATTCTTGGGGTGGGGGGATTTTCAACGTATTTAAAGAGAATCTGCATAAAGACATTCTGCAGAGTTCGAAGCTTCTCTGATTCTGGCTGTACTGTTTGGCAGAAAAGTTAATGATCTTCAACAGGCTAGAACTATATCTCTGAAGGATTTTAGATACAAGACGTTCTGCTTTTGTCCAGGACACCATTGGTTATTGCCAACTCAGTGATCTGCCATCCCATCCAAATTCAATTCAGGTGTAAAAGCTGTAGAAATGAATTTTTTTAAGGTTCCGAATGTCAAAAGCTTAAAGACCTTTTAGTAGTAACATTGCCTATCCACTTGTCCTGAAATCAAAGCATCTCTTGTCTCTTATTCCTTCACCTTTTTTCATACCAAAAAGGTCAGTCCAATAAAGTATGGTAGTAGAAAGGCAGGAGAAGTGGTCAGGACAGGCAGAGTTCAACCAATGTCAGAAATCAGACCGGGTCACTGTTGCTAACAAAGACACTTGCAGAAGGACAGGAAAACCAACACAGGAGCACACATTACAAGAACTTTGCTATATAGAGGCTATAACAAGCAATGATGTGCATGACAGATCCTCAGATCCTCATGTGGTATAGGACTGGTAAATCTTCTGCAGCCGATTGAGCCACAGGAAATTAAAACTGAACTTGTCTTACCCTGCAGCCTCGGCCATGCTGCATTCTCTCTCTGGCCTCCCTTGCCTCCTCTGAGGTCTATCAAATGCAACTTAGGATGGCTGGTGGGGCATGTATCTTGCAGAGCAAAAGAAGAGCAGCCTAGCAGTCGTTAGTTTGGAAAACCTCAGTAAGTCCTCAAGTCAACATGTGCCCATGACCCTACTTTCTTACTGGACACAATACTTTCTATCTCACTGACTGTTAAGTCATAGTGGATGTGTAGGCATAGTCATAAGAAGTCATCACTATCTTCTCTACAATGTGGTTTCCCATGTAGAACTTCCTAAGCCAGGTCAGGTCAATATTATTCCCTAGCCCTCCTGCCACAGATACTAATGCTTAACCACCGATGTAGACTGGAGTGTTGGAGCAAGAGCTTATCCAGAGCAGCCAGGACTTTCACAACTAGAGGGCATCTGTAAACCCCCCCCCCCATTTACTTTAAAACAAAGTTATATTCTTAAATGTATTTAAGAAGTTTGCTTGTTAAAGTAAAACTCATCCAGTCAGAAGTCAACCGTCAATGCATTGTCCTGAACAAAGGTGGAATCTGATTTTCTGAAATCACTTCAGTGGATGACACTTTACGATAACTATTACGTGGGAAGAATTTTGTGAACGTATTCATAGGATTAAAGGACATTCTATCCTGACATCCCAAAAACCATAAATGTTATCTTATAGAGAATTTAGGACTTTTGCCATTTTGGACAAAGGAAAAGATTTATTCAAAAGCCCAACCCCCCACTGATAATCACATTGGCTATGCTCCAAGACCACGCTGTCACTTTGCCCTGATAGAACAGATCTCAGAATGGAGGTGGTGGGGGTGGGGGGGGGTCCTGCATACTAATTTCTATTTTTGTTGTTTGAATACTTAAAAATTCCCAATTAAGCACTCTGCATTGTACATCACCGATGGAAAGATACACTAATAAAGTCATTTTTGGTTTAGTCAATAATTCAATAAATTCACTTGTGTCCCCATCTAACCTGGAGCATTACAAATTCATCTGATCTTGTAAAGATGTATGATTTTAATGTGCTATAAAACAAATGTAAGTTCTCATGTTTGCTTTTGTTATCACCATTAAAATTCCCAGTGATAAAAAAAAAAGTTTAGGATATCCAGATCACAGCTGTAAGAGGATGTTCCCTCTTGACACACTCCAACTTTCAGAGATTCCTTGCAGTCTTCTATAGCAGGGGAAATAATAAATGTCAGTTGTTAATCCAGAGCTGAGAAGAAGCAGAAACCTGGGGCGAATTGTGCTTGGAGCTGTACAGAGAGTTACAAGACCCCGATCGCTGAGAACCCCCCTGAACCGAGCTCTGACCAGCACATGGGAAATGTCCAGCCACAGGTGTGACTTGTTAATTCCGTCTCCAGAGCTTCCATTTATTTCTATGTACTCTACAAATGTCTCCAGCCACAGATCTCATCCAAAGAATCCAGATAAACAGCCTGATTTATGAAACATCCAACATGCTTAAAAAAGAACTTCAAGCAGATGTAGGAAGCTATTTTTAGGTTGTGCGCGCATTTAAATGTGTATATATACATATGTATATTGAGGTATACTAAATGTAGATGTAATAATGAATAGAGGTAAAAAATGTAAATTTGTGGAAATAGGACAACTTGGACTTTAAGGGCACAGGTTCTAATACAGCCATTCAATCTTTGAATAAAACGGTCTTTATTAAGCATTTGGACGAGACCAACTGGTCACGTTAAAAACAGAGAACAATTTTGTCATAAACATATGCATTAGGGGTTATACATTACATTCATCAATATCGGTACAAAATTCGACGCGTTTCGCCTATTTAAGGCTTCATCAGGAAGTTGGAAAAGGAAGCACCACTAGAATATCAAAAGATATCACAATCACATATTTGCTGCATTTGCTATCAATCACCATATAACACCGTGTGGTCTGACCTACCCAGGTATCCCTCTAAGGAGGGTCCAGGTATAGACATCCCCACTGTCGTCAGACGGAATTGGACCGAGCACCGCCAACCAGGTCCAAAGTCCAAGGACGGTGCTCGGTCCAATTCCGTCTGACGACAGTGGGGAGGTCTATACCTGGACCCTCCTTAGAGGGATACCTGGGTAGGTTAGACCACTTGGTGTTATATGGTGATTGATAGCAAATGCAGCAAATATGTGATTGTGATATCTTTTGATATTCTAGTGGTGCTTCCTTTTCCAACTTCCTGATGAAGCCTTTAAATAGGCAAAACGCGTCGAAATCTGCGAAACACGCCAATCGAATTTTGTACCGATATTGATGAATGTAATGTATAACCCCTAATGCATATGTTTATGACACAATTGTTCCCTGTTTTTAACGTGACCAGTTGGTCTCGTCCAAATGCTTAATAAAGACCGTTTTATTCAAAGATTGAATGGCTGTATTAGAAACTGTGCCCTTTAAGCCCAAGTTGTCCTATTTCCACAAATTTACTTATTATCGAATAGGATGTGGCACAGATACAGATTGTCATTTTGGGGGAGAGGCCTTGACACACTTTGCTGGCTTAGGCCATCTCTTTAGAGGTAAAAAAAATTTTAAATATTCGACCATTTCAAGTTAATTGCAAAGCCCCTGAACATGGTATCATCACCAAACCTGCTGGAGATGTAGAGAAGGGTTAGGGGTATACAACAAAAAAAAGAGTATGTGTCTAACACAAATAGTTTTTGCATAAATTAAATTCAATGTCAAGTCAAAATGTCAAAAATCGGAATTTCAACTTTGGTTTTGAACTTAATTTATGCAAAAACTACTTGTGCTAGAGAAAAAAAAAGTTTTTCTTAAATGTTCCCACAACCCTCGATCGCACAACAATTATTTTGGGGAATCGATGTGCAACACCTTGGGGAATCGATCCCTGGTTGATTGGATAGATGGGGACCCTCGGGCCTGCATCCCAAGTAACGTTGCTCCCTGTTGTATCAGTTTTTTCTTGGAGCGGGATTGATCGCTCAAGGTGGGCTGCATTCCATTCCCAAATTATCAATCACAGTGAACGAGCCCATCAGTCGAAACTAATGAACAATCGAGCTGTGTATGGCCGACTTAACCCAAGCAAACTCTTATATAATATATTGGGAAGCCTGAATTTAGCTAGCCTTGACAAAAAGGAATCACCATCCTGGTTAACATTAACAGAATAGGAACCCTAATCTTGACCAGTCCTTATAAAATAGGAACATTACTCCTAGGTAGCACCAACAAAATAAGCACCCTAACCCCAGCTAGCCCTAACAGAACAGGAACCCTGATCCTAGCTAACGGATGCCCCTGACCCCCCCCCCATCCCCTGA
>CM070036.1:16215094-16242477 GCA_036250615.1 Ptychadena robeensis | reverse complement strand
GGGGCAAATGCTACATAACAAAATAAGAAATATGTGCCCAGTGACTAGGCAGTACTATCATATCAGCAGGTACTGGGCCATTACCGTTTCCTTTTAATGCTGGAATTATGGTATTAGTCATGCCTCCCCCCTTTTAAAGGCATGACACTCCCTTCAGAGTGATAAGAACAGATACTGCATTTGATCTTAGGCAAAGGCCAGAAATCCTACTTGTACCTAGCCTAACAGAACAAGAACTATAATCCTAGCTAGCTTTAACATAAACAGGAACCCTAGCAGTGGCCCTTATCATTAATTAATTGAGGCTTACTTTACCCTTTTTATCATTTAAGGGAACAGGTAGTACCAATGACCCCCCCCCCCCCCCCATGTGGACAGCACCCATGACACTCTGGATTGTTCCCACTCATTAAAACAATATCATTGTAGTTCAGCTTATTCCAAGAAGTCATAGCTTTCCCTTATGGTTGCAACAGCTGATTGAGTATAAAGGGAGTATAAGGGGAGTGAATGAAGAGCAAATTGTAAGTATTGTTTAATGTGTTCTCTTTATACAAATAAAAGATTGTATGTTTGCTGTGTGTGTCCAAACGGGGTGGGGTTCAACATTTTATTTGTCCCAAGGAACATGGAAATAAGATAAGAGCTTATATGTAGTGTTGAGCTTGAATATTCAAATTGCCAATATATTCAATGAATATCAGCTATTCAAGAATTCGCAAATTCAAGAATATGGTGGCGGATATTCACAATCTCGTGATATTATGCACTGGGAAGCTTTACCGCCATGCATTGTGAATGTATATAAATATATGTAAATATAGCATACCATTCATTTCGAAGGTAATGGCAATGTGATTGCATTGCTAATATTCACAATTATATATTCAAATCAAATATAAGTAGAATTATTTGCATGTTCAAATATTGCCTATGCCGCTCATCACTACTCATATGCAGACCAGAAAAAGAAATCAGCAAAAAGTAAGAGGATATATATCTCTGTTCATACTATTTATACTTGATCTAATATAGGCTGGTGATACTTGGCTAAAGCTAGAATAAACCTTTCCTCAGGTCTGCCATGTAAAATGACAAAGGCGAGTAAATAATACAATTGGTCCAAAAAATTTGGCAAGTTTCTTTGTTAAAAAACAATAATCACATATTGAGTGTATATTTGCATATTTCTTGGTTTTCCACATTTCCGCTCCACAACTCAATACTGCAGATGGGGTTTTATATATGATGTAAGCCTAATCAGCCACAAGTAGCATCTAATAATCACCACCAAGCCTCGAAAACCTGTCCATCATTTTAACATGTGTAGTTCATCTGCTTTATGCTCTTCCCAAGGTATTACCATGCTAGATGATTGTATTATACAATGTTTAAAAACCCACATCAAATGACTTGCATCCTCATTGCACAGCAACTCCCTTGGCGCAAATTAGTACGCTATGGTTAGCTATCAAAAGTTGCATCATTAAAAACTTTAATGAATCACACGGGAGCAATTACCACTGCCAAAGTTATTAAAATGCAAAGTTAATGGCTCTTGATATACATTCAACCCCCTAAGGAGAGCATCTTCTACTTCTAGTCATCACACAAGACTTGTGTAAGATTTTAAGATTACAGTGGCAAAAAAAGGGCACAACCACACGATCGTCAAGGGACTTGACTGGCTGACTAAAGGCAAAATCCTGGCCCAGACCTATCAACACAATGTGGAATTACTTATGTGATGGTCAGTATAATGAGTCATTTAAAGTGGAACCAAAAGTATCAAAGAACACGAAGAAGAGTCGGCCTCCTTGACAGAATCTAGCGCAGCTCTTTTAATAATTGACACAAGAGCTAAAGATCATTGGATATTTAATGCTACAAAATTAATAGTAAATCAGGTTTTTGTAACATCGTCACAAGGGGATTCCTTTGCTTTAAAAGAAGTCAACATCAAAGGACACCCGTGGGACTCCACCTTGACCCATTATAAGTGTGACCCTTGAGAACCACAGATCACTGGATTTATAAATGCAAAGTTAATAGTAAATTAGGTTTTCTCTTTGAGTCAAAGTACTGTAGATTTGACTTGCAATAGGGAACTTTATAGCCAATGCTGGCTCAATTAAAGTGTAAATTACATACAATAGATATAGTATATTATAATGGTCAAAACTTTTGTAAAGAAGCTTAACCTGGACTTTATCCCCTCCAAACAGTAACCTAGCAGGCAAGGCTTGCGTTTGCATAGTTGGGTGAAGCAGCTTACCGATGAAGCTATCTATGTTCTTTCCCGTTCAATTAGCAAGTTCTATTTCTTGAATTTACAGCATGGAACAATGTCGTACAATGCTGCCTCGCTGGATTACAAGAATCTAATACAAAAACAGATTGAGGTACCATGTTCCATGAATAAATAATTTGCTTTAATGGAGAGCATTAATATATGCCTATTAGCATAATCATACCAACATAATATCCTGTGCCTCCTAACCCTATGGTTTCCTTACTACAAAAACTCATACTTTTGTTTCTTATAGACAACCAACAACGGCATTGCAAGAACTTCATCCAATACACAGCTTCTTTCAATTCTCTCTATTTGCCTCATAATGTGGAAGGAGCATTTACACACTTCATATGCAAAAACTGCAAAGTAAAATGAAAGTAGCATAAAAACTAATTCTTAAGCCCCCCATACGCATTCCAATTATTCTCCCGACCGATTTTTCGTCCGATCCTGTCACCCGATTTTCACCTAAAATGTTATGGTCGGTCGGTCGGCTGGCATGAAAAATCGGAATTCGAATTATCACCGATCCATCAGCCCGACCCTATTTATTAACAGCAGATCGACCAAAAATTTACGGACAGGTCCGAAGCGGTCCCGATCGATTTTTTGGCCGATTTTGAGAAATCTGAGAAAGCTGGGTACACACGTATCTGGCCATCTATCTGGCCCATATCTAATGCGGCCATGTCCGATATCCCTGTTTTCAAACGGGATTGGTTGCTCGAAAGCAGTGATATCGGAATGACCGCAAACCACGGTTGATGTCCTTTGCATGGAGACCGCGGGGTCTCCATGCAAAGCATCGGCTGAGCTGGAGACACAGTAGTGCTGTGTCTCCAGCTCCTCTGATATCATGCAGCAGCACGATGACGTCGGAAGCCTGAAACGACTCCTATATGAAGCGGTGTGTTCCCAGCTTAACTAACTCCATTCATTCCCTATCCACTGTACTACCAAATATAATCGAGTATAAGCAGATGTACCTCTTTTTACTACCTTACACAATACCTAAAAAAATGTACTACTTAACACCTAGAAAAATTGAATGACTCCAGTATAAGCCTAGGGTGGAAAATGCAGAAAGCCAAGGAACAAAAACACACAGCAAATGTACTTTTGTTTTGGGATGTCATTTTCAACTTGTCAATTTGTGAGTTAGGCTAAATTTACACAGTCGTTCCCTGGGCACTCCCACAGCAGCAGGCGCTCTCAGGTCATCAAGATAAGGACACTATGCCAGCTCTATGGGGCGAAAGCCTAAACACTGACCGGTGGACGCCTAATGTTGCCCCTGAACATGATATTATTATTTAAATGGAAAAAGTATGTTATTGCACAAAATAAAAGCTAAGTTGACTATATAAAATTTCCACTAAATTTGTATCTCTTGACTCGAACATAAGCCGAATTTTCAGCACATTGTGGGTGGGTGCTAGAAAAGTCTCTTGTCCCTTGACTCGAACATAAGCCGAATTTTCAGCACATTGTGGGTGGGTGCTAGAAAAGTCAGCTTGTATTCGCGAATATATGTAACTTTTGACCATGGAAAACTAACCTGAAAGCCAAGTTCACCAAATGTTTTACATGTTCCCACAACTCTCCTTTACACCTAAAGGAAATTTGGTGATGATACTTTGTTTAGGGGATTTGCAATAAACTCACAAAGTCTTCACGCTAAATTTATTTTTTCTTGAGTTTTCAGTATATTGTGGGTGAGTGCTAAACAATTTGGCTTATACTCGACTATAAATGGGAACTTAACCTGTAAGCCTAGTTCACATAAACTGTTACATTTACAAGCTCCAAAAACACATTATCGTATATTACCATATTTTTCGGACTATAAGACACACTTTTTTTGCATTAAAATCAATTGGAAAGTGTCCCAGTGTCTTATAGTCTGAATATGTAAAATACATTTTTTTTTAGTCCCAACTATCCTGGGTGCAACAATAGCTTTACATCCCAGGAGGCAGAAATTTGTTTCATTCCCTCCAACCAAGCCCAAAAGTCACTGCTAAGAAGAGATCCTATCTGCACTAGCACTAGTACCCGTTCTGTGAAAACACTGACCAATTTATGGAGAGACACATTTTACAATAAGATAGCATGAGTTGTGCATTAACACTATATTCTGCATTGTAATAAATATAATGTGTAACACAGACTCATCTCTCCTCCAATATGTAAATAGCTGCTCATGGGTAAGTTGTTAGTGCCAGATTGTAAAATGTGTCTCTTCAGAAGTTGGTCAGTGTGTTCAGAGAATGGGAACTGCTAGTGTATAGACACATATAGTTTCAGCCCTGCACATTCTGCTGCAGCGAAGACCTCCCTCCTGGCACTGGCCTTTTGGCTGGAAGAATACAGAGTGAATGCATGGTCCAGTCCTGCCTACTTTGCTGGAACATTCTGTATGTTCACTTGATAACTGAATAGCTGTCTATGGTTTTTTCCCCCTATTTTTCTCTTTAAAACTTTGGGTGTGTCTTATGGACTGATGCGTCTTATAGTCCCAAAAATACAGTAATTAATTGATGTCAACTTGGACAACGATTGACATAAACAAGACCTTCAAACATAATGAATATAAAAATGCTGGAGATTACACTAGCTAAGTATCTTAATAGCATATCACAATGTCCACAATTCTTTTTTTTAATAAAGTTTGTTTCACATTGAATGAAAGAAGTTTCCTTCCACACAAAAATCTGCACAAAAGTCTCCCTCTTCACCCTGCTGTCAACTTACAAGACAAGATTTTTATATCAGAAGCCCACTTGGAATACTAATGCAAATCTCCCAAGAGGTTGGTCAACCCTTACTCCCTCTTTGCCGGAGATGTGTAGCTTAAAACCCCAATCAGATAACAAAAAAAAAAATTTTACATATTTATAAAGGTTCCCTTAAAAAAAAGGGGGGGGGGAGAAGAAAAAAAAATCTGGTTTTACTTGTCGTGACTCTATATAGTGCTTTGAATGTATCTTGTGGTTACATGCGCTCCACTGCTTCGCTCTCCTTCCATGTATTGCATAGCGTGATTTCAATGTAAATGATGTTCATCACACAATCACAGCACTTCAGAAACTCTTTTCTGCTGGGATAGCTTAAATCTAAACACACTCAAGCAGCCTGCTGCACAGGACCAAGATTTCTTCTATGAGGAAAAAAAGGAAAAAAAAAAAATAGAAAAAAAAAAGTCAAAAATCCTTACACAACAATGCTGTGTGGAAAAAAAAAAAGACGGGAAAGAAAAAAATCTGAACAGTTTCTGCAGGAAGATGGTCTGTCTCCAAATCCGTGTGCCCTATCAGACAAATTAAAGTAAATCAAGCATGAAATGAAGCAGAAGAGCCATGAGATAAGGCTCCTTTAAGTCGTTTACAGATTAGGATAGAGAGTGGTGCATCTGGTCTGTGCCAGTGGAAGAGGCCAGTTTCCCGTCTCACAATAGCAGGCTGTGTATAGGATTACCTTCCCTGTCAATGACAAGGCAAACGGCGCCTGCAAAATGTCTCTTAACTAACTTCTTAATGTTCCATCTAGGGGGCTCCTATTAGAGTATTAACTGTTACAATGGCCCGAAAAACATTTCGATGGAGGAAAAAAAAAATCAAAAAACTTAAAAAATAAACAGACGTTTCTTGATTTATTGACTAGTTAAGTTGCTGATAACCTGGCAGGAGACGGGCTTGCAGCAGATGAGCCTCTGCCCGTTATCGGCAACAGCTTTGCGCTTCTCGAATCTGTAGATAAGTTTCCAACTGGAATTAGTGACGCAGTCAGACGCCCCGCGTGTTACTGGTTGGACTGGTACTTGAACAGAAGCTAAAGGATGCTGTCGCTCTATCTGATGGGATGTCGCTGATGGAGAGCCGAAGCCAATTTTTAATTGAAATTGGCATCCCATTCATGGATGGTGGCTGGACCTGTTCTCATGTAAAGGAAGAACGCAGGCTGGACATCTTATCAGTTTGGAATTCTGCTGCAATGAACTGAGGGGCTTTACTGAGGTGGTTTGGGGGCAATATGTTGTCCCTTGTTAATCTGGCATCTTTTCTTATCTACTCTGAAAATATGACGTAGAGTGACATGCCTGATAATGGCTTTATTTATATGTACTATATCGGGAAAACTGAGGATAGTAACGCAAAATTGAACAAGGAAAACTTTCTCTGAGTTAGCCACAGCTGATGTTCCGCACAGGTATTCACTTGAATAAACTGTGATGACATCATGACTATGGTGTACATGGAAAGAGCAGAGGGATGCAGCAGGTCCACACAGTACAGACTGCTTGGCAACAACTAAAGGAGGGGCAGATACCGGGGGGGGGGGGGGGGGGGGGGGGGGGGGGGGGGGGGGAGACCTGTTTCCCAGCAGGAGTAGAGAGAGCAGCAGTGACTGGTCTTCATTACTTTTGCAGCATAGGGAAGCAATTATTATCAAGTAAGAATACACATCTCTTGTATATTTTAGACTTAAGCTATAAAGCTAAACTTGCCGAAACTGTCAAAATGATTCTTTCTAGTGTACTTCCTCTGTACTAGAAGAGTTAAATGCTTATTTTGTTTAAATAAAAAAATAAAACGATTTACCCATCTTATCCCTCACTTCTGTTTCATTCCATGATTTATAAATCATTATTTGTAAATTTAAATAGATCGTTCAACTATCTGATGGCTTTTCTTGGTATTTCTGGAGCATATGCACAGAACTAAGGAAAGGTAACGATCCGCTGTAAATAGATCACGTTTTACAACGTGTTTTCCTTAATTTTTTAAGTCGATCGAACAGAAAATCGAGCCATGGCCATTATTATTTCTTGCTCCAAAAACAACCGGTGTTCTCCTCTTCCTTCAAACCTTCTGGTTTGTTGGAGAGTCCATGAAGACATGATGGCGTTGCATTGTATACAATGGAACACCAAAGAAAAGTGGCTTCGGTGGAATGGTCACAAGAAGAGAAACCATGAGGATGTGAGTGATAAGGCAACTACAAGCTCTTTTCAATGGCCCTAGGCAAACCCATAGGGCTCATTTACACGCAAGCAACCTTGTTAACATAGCCTGATTGCAGGTGGAAAGCCTTTTGGTCAGTTTACATTGTTTGGCAACCACATTATATTCAAAGTACAAAGATTTATTTTAGATGCTATTTTATTTTTTGACTATTATTCAAAAAAGTTCAAAAGCATGATGAAAATGAGTCTCTACTGTGGGCAAGATATAAACAGGAAGAACATTAGCTACATCATTGTGTTTGTAAGCCCATGGTTGGGTTTATTCTTTTATGTCACATCTATATATAAAATCAAAGGTAATTTAACCAATGTGTTTATTTCAACAGTTGAGATCTATTATATATAAACCTATTTGATATGAACCAAAAGGCATTTTCGGTTCCTGGAAATGTCTGGGTGGCTCCTCTGGCTGCCCAGTGTTCCTTTCCATTACCTCCAGTTGTAACTGTTCTTACCTACACTAGTCAGGTTTTAATCACAACCCCAACAGGTAGGGTCATGAGAAGCAAGTGACTGCCATCTTCTAAGCCCTCTTATGCTGCTCACTGTTATCATAAGCCACACCAGCAGAAGGGTAAATTTCGTGCAAAACTAAAAAAAAACATGAAAACAAATCTACTATCCTAAAAATGTTTTGTTATTTACAAGAAGGTAGTTACTTTAACAGAACTTTTTTTCTGGTATCACACCAAAAATATTATTGGACAACTTAAGTGGTCAAATAGGCAACATATTTTCATGATTGGTTATAGGGCAGCCATATGTATATTGTTTTTGTTTTCACAAAGGTTTTGGCAATTTCTTGATTCATTCTGCTAATTACCTGGAGGTATTATTTATTCTGTTGAAATCTACGCCTACAACTACATTACAACCACCCTGTGACAGGTCTATCAGGAGAAAACCCTGAAAAACCACAGGCAGACGCTTCAACGTCCCGTTCACTGATTGCGCTAAATGGTCTTTACCGGGAGGTTAACAACTGCCCGTGTAAATGAGCCCTAACGGAATAATGTAACAAGAATCTAACATTTAATCTATACTTGAATTCAACAGAGTGCATGTACCCTTTTTATAGTCATATACTGATATACTGAGTATTAAAAAAAGGAAGGGAACTCAAACTACATTACAAAAGATTGAATATAATTGTCAGTAATGTAATCATGTCATGCTTTGCTAATCCAAATTCTCACGTGTGGTTATATATACATATACAGTCTGTGATTACTGTTGTACTTTAATGCTAATGTTTTTAAAGCACAAAATCCCACAACAAAGTGTAAACTCCCTAACTGGTATAATGCCAGCAGTTTACCCAAATTCGAATGATCATTTGGCCAAGAAATACAATTCTACACATCTTTTGCCTTCACTTAACCCATGTATGACTAGCTCTAGCTTTTGCACCACCTTAAATATTGTTGATTCTAGCTCTATTCTCTTAAATAAGAACATCGTGTTTAAACTATCCAGTGCATGGTTGCATACTGAGGAGTCAGAAAGAAGATTAAATAATAAGACTATGTGACATGGCATCAGATACAGGTGTAGGTTCTTAGAAGTGATGGAGTAAACAGCTCTCCATAAGCTGGTAGTTTGGGGGGGGGGGGGTCTTGAAAAAAGATTGGCACTCATTCCAACTTTTTAAATGTTTTGTTTCATAGTCATCAGAATTCTAAAAGAAAAGAAGGTAAGTAAAGAGGTCCTCCGATAGCTCTCAAGTAGGAATCAGAAGCTCCATTCACTGTGTGTGTTCTTAATTGTTCAACCTACTCTCCCCATAAATGGTGAAAAAGGTGTTTTGCACTCAATGAGGTCCATGGCTTTCTTCACTTTCAACACCACCTTTCTGTGCTAAATAGTGGAAAACTTGTCACTACTTTTAGTTATATGTCCAACAGAAATAAGGATGCAGTAAACAGCAAGTGTGCAACTTTATAATTGAGTAGTTCCATAAATAGGCCTTAAAATCTGCCTCAGTATTGACCAGCATTGTGCTGATATGAACATCTTCTATCTGTTATAAGCCGCAAATTTTATTACAGGGTAAGACAGCAACATGGGAGTCGGTCATGTGTGCAGAAAACTGGCAGCTGCCAATTAGTGATAAGTTGGAGCTAATGGTTGCCCAGAATTTCACAAATTTGAATGGACTCACAACTGAAACTTTAATGAAAAGGAATGGGAAGCCAAATAACCATATCCAGCATTAGTATGTAAAGATCTACATAATAAACATACCCGTACACCCAATGGAAATAGAGAAAGTTGCAAAAACATCCAAAGGCAAAGGCAACATTGCATAGTTTTATTTATATGGTATGTTTTTATATGGATGTTGTAAGAGAAAAGATACATCTTTAGATAAAGAGATAGGAAATAAGGAAGGAAGGAAAAACATAGAACATCTATTTTATATATATATATATATATATATATATATATATATATATATATATATATATATATATATATATATATATATATATATCATTTATACATTTCAAAATAAAGTTTTTTTGACATTAGAGACAAAGCAATGTTGGCACTTTCCCTAAATGACAACTCTATACGGTCTAATCGCCATGACTGATTAATTGCTGTTCATTTGTTAAACTGAAGCAATGAGGCCTGGGGGTTTCTCGGTTCATTTTTGACTACACATTCTTCCAATGATTCACTAAAATAATGAATAATTTCCATGTACGTTATATCGGAGCCATGGAGTGGAGTCAAGTCATAAAGTACACATTCAGTTACCTTGAGAGTGACTTCACAGTGATGTCACAAGTCCGCTGTAACCCAACATACCATATTCTCTGGAATTTTTTTGACCCCCATCAAAATATGGAGACAGAAGAAAACAATTATCACAATTATAGTTCACAGCTATGTATTCAAAAATTGATCCCTTCACATTACTTTACCCTAGATCTTACATTCGTAGATTAGATTTATAGTGTTTATTTGGTAAATCAATCATTTTTGATTAAATCAATCTTTTAAAAAAAGAGGGAAAGAGTAAGAACTACAAGCAGGAATTTTTGCTCTTGTTTCCATTGAGGGGGTTCTCTATTAATCCTTATGACCCATGTCATAAGGCTAGAAATTTATGGGGGGAAAATGGTGGGAACAGGGAATAAAAAAAAATCTATCTTTCTAACAGTCTTAACCTAAGCCAAGCGCCAGAAGGTTTATTTGTAAAATCGAGAAGTCAATTAAATTTACTAATCAACTCAACAATTAGCTGTTATTTTTATTCTGATTTGATCAACCAAAAGTATTTTAAATCAAGTGTAAAATCCAAAAAATATGTCTAGTCAGATTGACCACCTTCTGTTGATTGTACTAGAACTTTTTAGACTTTTTCTAAAAAATTTCAAAATACTTGTTGAATTGAATTTGGATCAAGCTAGCCTAGGTGAGGAAAAGCTTGATAAATTAATGAATTTGTTGTTGGAGAACCCCAGACAATTTTATTGTTAAAACAGCATCAACGTGTTTTGTGGTTCCACAGACCACTTCTTGAGGGTGATAGGGAGTTTAGTATGGCTCCTTAAATTCTTAAAGACCACGCGTTACCAACTTACTGATAGGACTTAAGCCCCCCATAGACAGGCAGACTCCTCCATGCAACTTCTGTACAACCAACTTTTCTTCTACCAAAACCATGTAATAGGAGGACCTTTCTACACCTTCCAATCACTATGTATTCTATCAGGGAGGTCACTATACTACATAGTTGTTGGTAAGTCTCATGAAAGTTGTATGGAGGAGTCTGCCTGTCTATGGGGGGCTTTAGCCTTTCCTGGTAGAAAAATAAATGGGTCTATAGTCCTAAAACTGAGCCCCACCACCCCTAAAAAGAAGAACAAAGTGTTGACTTTAAAGTTGGCCAACCAAACAAATTGAAAGTTTGTTCTGTTCAAAGTCAAATTAAAAAGGATTTACTAAATACAAAGTTATGGCATAAAAAAGGACCTACCTTAGGTCAGCACTCAATGCTTCTGGTAGGATAGGTGAACTCACACTGCTCGACTATTGCATTCAGAGAAGATTTTCACTGAAATTCCCTAGATTTCCCAGAATGCAGTGGAAAGGAATAGGTATGTAAATTGTACCTCTCAATAGGTCAGTATTTTTGTATGTGTTTGTAATTCCCAGAATTCTTTAACATGAACAAATCTGCCAGAGCATCATGACTGCCAGGTTTTGTATATTTGAGTTTCCCTTTCCACTACAACCTTAGCTCGGACAATATAATATTACTTTATTCCTGCCTATCCCATTATAAGAAAATCATTGTTATTGCCAAAAATCATGATGGAAAATATATGAACACCCTTAGAGCTGTATGGTTTTCATTTAGACAGAAAAAATAAATACATAAAACAATCTAGGTTATGTTTTTGCATGTACACATCGCCCCTAATTATACTTATTCACGACTCAGAACACATAGCGGTAATTAAAATGTAGTACATCATTAATAGAATGATAAACTTCAGGTCACCAAACTGATTCACAGGCTCAGGCTGGGCTACAGCCAGAGAAGGTTAACAACCCCTCATCTTAAGTTTATACAAAAATAGATTCTAGACTTGAAACACTAAGCATGTCGCTAACAGAAGTAAAGATTTCAACCAGAGTATGTCAGGCAGAGTTCTCTGATTGTTAATTTAAAGCTCCAGCTTGAGTTTGTTTTACTTAATAGATTCAACTAAAAGAAAAAAAGCCCAATGAAAACACTAATAAAGTCAAAACATTATTAATGACTAGTGTTGATCGCAAATATTTTAATCGCAAATATTTTTTTGCAAATATCGCCACTTTGATAATTCGCGAAGACCCCGTATATAGTGCTATATCATCTAGAATATTAAAGATTCCGCGGAAAGTACCATGTATTGCAGTAGCAATTTTTGCATGTATTGGGTGGGTCTTATGGGCCAGTGCATCTTATAGTCCAAAAAATATGATATATAAAGTATATACAGTATCTCGCAAAAGTGATGGTAATGGTAAATAGTTTGTTATATCTTTTCACGGGACAACACTGAAGATATGACACTTTCATACAATATACAGTAGTCAATGTACAGCCTGTATAACAGTCTACATTTAAAGACCTGAACACACAGCCATTAATGTCTAAACCTCTGGCAACATAACTAAGTACACCCCTAATGTCCAAATTGTGTTCAAAGTATGAGTATGTTATGTGTAATATTCTCCAGCACTGCCTTAACTTTCAGAGGATGGGGGTTCATAGGTTGTCAATAGAGATGGTCGAATTTTTTGACTAGCTGATTTTATGAGCTGATTGCAAAGCCTCTGAAAATTATATCATCACCAAAATTGCTGGAGATGTAGAGGAGGGTTGTGGGAACATTTGAATAAAAGTTTTGCTCTAGCACATGTAGTTTTTGCATAAATTAAGTTCAAAGTCAAAGTCGAAATTTCAACTTTTCGAAAACTATTTGTGTTAGAGTCTTACTTTTTTTTAAGTATAACCCCAACCCTTCTCTACATCTCCAGCAAGTTTGATGATGATACCATTCAGGGGCTTTGCAATTAACTCCAAAACTTTAAAATGGTTGAATTTTTGAAAAACAAATTTGACCATCTCTACTGAAAACTTAGCCATTAATGTCTAATCCTCTGGAAACAGAACTAAGTACACCCCTTAAGCCCCCCATAGACAGGCAGACTCCTCCATGCAACTTCTGTACAACCTTTCTTTCTACCAAAAGCCATGTAAAGGAGGACCTGGTTGACACCTCCGGAATCAGGCGGTGTATTCTAGGGTGCGGGAGTCCCCCTATACACATAGTTTTTAGTCCTCACGAAAGTTGTATGGGGATTCCTGCCTGGTCTTATGGGGGCTTTATGGTCCAGTTTGGTGTTCAAAGTATGATATGGTTTATGTTGCCACCAATATTCTCCAGCACTGCCCTTAACTTTCCAGGTGTGACAGGGTGGAACCTCTTCACTCCTCCATGTCAACATCACTGAGCGGTGGATGACATTTATAGTGTTCTAAAATTAGGGATAGTATTTTAAAGCCTAAGCCCGCCTAGACAGGCAGCTACCTCCCTGCAACTTCGGTCAACCAACTTTTCTCTACCAAAACCAGGTAATAGAGGACTTTCTACACTTCCAAATCACTAGGTATTCTATCCAGGGAGGTCACTTTACTACATAGTTGTGGTAGGTCTCATGAAGTTGTAATGGATGATCTGCCTGTCTATGGGGGGCTTAAGTAAGAAACAATGCCGATAGTTTGTGATTTCCAATGTTACTACCAAACAGTCCAAAATTGTTGTCAATGTTCTAATTGTTATCTTATTTTATTTTTTTGTTATTCAGGTGATTATTATTCAAACACCACAAATGCGCAATCAACATTAGTGGCCCATTAACATGTATGCATTCATTATTTTAAGGTCTTAATCCATACCGGACAATGGGAAATTAATTTTTGCATGCAATTAATTTCTACGCAGGCAAAATGCTCCATTATCTTTGTTTTCTCTCCCTTTCTTAATAATTGCAAATGCATTTCTTCCCTTCTCCTGTGAAGTTTTTGCTGTTGTTGTTATTGTTGTTGTTGCTCTGAAATTAGTTGTGTGTTCAAACTAAAAAAAAAAAAATAAAAAAAATAAAAAGATGAAGCCAGCATTTAAATTCATCTCACAGTCCAGAATTTACTTAACGGCCAGCCTGTGCGCTGTGATAAACGGAATGATGATCCGGCAGCATGTCTTTATCCATGGTTTGCTTTAATTAACACCGGCTTGTTTGTTGAAAAGATGATTAATATGCCAATGAAAATTGCATAATTGAATACCACAACACTGGCACAATCAGGCGGACACATGCAGGTTTTTTTTTTTTATACCATTTTTTATATTTATTATTGTAACTATTGTTCTTGTTGTTCTACTGTTTCTGGAATTCCTTTTGACCAAATGTTAAGAGGAAACAGGAGCGAGCTTAGGATCCAAAGAAACAAACACAACAGAAAAAAAATAATAATAAATAATTATAATACAATGCTCTATACACAAGGCTTCAAATATGGGCGCTTTGGCTAATTAGACCTCAGGCTTGGTCCTGGTCAAATCCTGGGCAATTAAATAAAAATACCAGCTCGGCAGGCATCTTGAATTGACAGAAGTTGTCAAGTTAATTAACATGATCTGGTTGGTACGAAATGTATGGTTGGAACCAGTGGATGGTTACACGGCCCAATTTTCTAATTGACAAGCAAGCCTTCATTCAGGAGCCTTATGGAGTCACTTTTATAAATGAAGATGAAGAAGGTTGCAGTACTTTATCCCGTTAAATGTTTTATACGTTAGATACTATTGTTAAAGAAGAATGGCTTTTTCTGGGCATTCTTTTTTTTATTACTAGATTTTTTACTTTTTTTAGGTGTTTCAATTTAAAGATTTCCCTTTTGTACCATTTCTGTAACATCAGAGGAAGTCAGAGTATAACTGGAATATTATCATATGGCCCTGGACCTATGCCAGTGCAGCACAGGTTCCGATCCCCCCCGATCTCCACCAAACTTTTTGCCTACAGGTAAGCCTCAGGAGGCTAGATGTGACTCGCCAGCACTCAGTTGCCCCTAGCACTTATGTGTGCAAGGCAATGGCATTTGGGAACAAGGTTGGCAAAGGATCAAGAGCCAAAAAAGAAACAAGATCAGGTGATAACAAACGCAAACCAAAAGCGAAGTCAGGGACAGAGCCCATGGTTATAAATGGAAATTCAGAGGGGTCAGGCAAAAGCATGGTCAGGGTTAGAGATGGTGAATTGTTTGACTTGCTAACTTTGCGGGCTGATTGCAAAGTCCCTTAACATGGTATCATCACCAAAATTGCTGGAGATGTAGAGAAGGGTTGGGGGACTATTTGGGAAATAAAGTTTTGCTCTAGCACATGTAGTTTTTGCATAAATTAAGTTCAAAGTTAAAGTCAAAATTCAGATTTTCGAAACTTTGACTTGATTTTGAACTTGATTTGTGCAAAAACTTTTTGTGATAGAGACATACTTTTTTCTGTAGTATACCCCCAACCCTTCTCTACATCTCCAGCAAGTTTGGTGATGATACCATGTTCAGGAGCTTTGCAATTGCAATTAACTCAAAATCGTCAAAACCATCTCTAGTCAGGGTCAAGCGGGGTCATGGCAGGCAGAAGACAGTGGATGGTCCAAGCTTCAAGAAGAGGTCAGTAAAAACCGGTCAGCCAGGTCCTCCCCTTGCAGTAAATTATAAACTTTCAAGAATTTCCTATTATCTACTATTGATATCAAGCTCGAAACTAGAGATTAGAGATCAGTAAACTATGTATCTGATATTGTACCATTTGGTCAACTCCATGTCAGCTAAATTTTTTTGTGAAAACCTCCAAGATTGAGGGAAGCTATTTTTTTCTAATTTAAGCCTTATTTACTTTTAACTGGAAATGTATGGAACAAAGGTACCTAGTGGGTCACATTTGAGGTCTCATTGTGTCACCCTAAACATACTTTGATAAGCAATGCATCCCTCAGTATATTATTAATAATTTGAAATCGATACGGATGTGGTCAGTATCAAGGACCACAACATATGACCAGACAATCGCCAGCGGTAAAAATATACTAATAAGGTCTAACCTGAACGGATGTATTTTCACCAAGAATGTCAATGACTAGCAATAAAAATAAGTAAATGTATTTCAGTTTCATTAAAACATGACATTATTAGGCAGATAACGGTTATGTATCTCAAAGAACAGATTTTATTTGACAAGCTTCTACGTAGCAGTTCAGCCACTGTAAATAGAGACTGTCTGTAATCTAAAATAAGATCTAAGGCGATGGTGTGGCACACAATAAGCTCTACAACACTCACACTCTTCGATGTTTAATGGGGAACAACGCCTTCCTTTTTCCAAACAAATGTGCACAAACACACCCTCAACTTGTCATCACAATTCTTAATTTATCCTCCCGAGGCTCATTGCAGAATCTGCTTGTTTTGGATTAAGTTCTGTGACCTTTAGGCATTGGGCCAAGATGTGACAATTGTTAATCTGATTCTGCCAGACAAACATCTTTTTAAAGTAAACCAGACGCTTTTATATTTCAATGGCTCATAAGTTAATAATGATATTTATACTGCCCAACCATGGCTCGGATCGGGATCCTACTGCAAAAACATTAACAGCTTGGAGCATGCTAGCACTGGTCTATTGGCTCATTCCCGTCCCTACTTCATGTGAGATGTCTTGCAAACTCTATACTAAATAGGTAAAGGGAGTCTCCTCCCCCTCCGAGTTAATTGGCTACAGTCTGACAGGAATCGCGTGTGTTAGTGGAACACACAGGATTCCTGTCCATTCTGTAGCCGACTCCTCACAGCGTGGTGACGTCACCACGCTGTGATGAGTCTACTAAAAGTCGGCCATAGATCGGGACGTCTATGGCCGGCTTAACTGCACAGCTAGAACTGTGATGTATACACATCTGTCACCTTGTACAACTATGGCAGGTGGAGTTGGGCGATGCACTAATAGTTTTGTTTATCACTCTAGTTTGTAAGCTCTACTATTCACCCATAGTCTGTTCAATAACCAATGGCACAGCATTACCAACTAATGGAAAGGGAGATGCCCAACCTATATATAGTAAAGTGATATTCCTAGCTGTGCAGTATGGCAGATGTTTAAATCACAAGAGCGGCTGAGCAGAACTCTAAATCCTTTGGCATGTAATACAGTAAAATGATGGGCTTAGCTGTTTGCCAGGAGTAGCGCCTAAAATATTGTTCTTGGCTTGGACACACGTTACCTCTATACAGGGAGTGCAGAATTATTACGCAAATGAGTATTTTGACCACATCATCCTCTTTATGGCATGTTGTCTTACTCCACGCTGTATAGGCTCGAAAGCTTACTACCAATTAAGCATAGTAGGTGATGTGCATCTCTGTTATGAGGAAGGGATGTGGTCTAATGACATCAAACACCTCTTTTAGGTGTGCAGAATTATTAGGCAACTTCCTTTACTTGGCAAAATGGGTAAAAAGAAGACTGACAGGCTAGAAAAGTCAAAAAATAGTGAGATATCTGCATGAGGGATGCAGCACTCTTAAATTGCAACAAAGCTTCTGCAGCGTGATCATCGAACATCAAGGTTTTCATTAAACTAGTCAAACAGGGTCGCAAGAAGAGCCGGTTGGAACAACAAAGCGTGCAAAAATAACTGCCATGAACTGAGAAAAGTCAGCGTGCAGCTGCCAAGATGCCACTTGCACCAGTTGGCCATATTTCAGAGGCTGCAAACATCACGGAGGTGCCCAACAGCACAAGTGTGGCAATACTAAGAGACAGAAAGGCTGAAAGACGACCACCCACTGAACAAGACACACAAGCGAAACGTCAAGGATGGGCCTAGAAATAATCTCAAGACTTTGGTTTTATGGACTGATGAAATGAGAGTGAGTCTGATGGGCCAGATGGTATGGGCACGTGGCTGGAGTGGATGGTAAAGGGCAGAGGAGCTCCAGGTCGACTAGACGCCAGCAAGGTGGATGGTGTGAGGTGGATTGATACTGGTTTGGGATGGTATCATCAAAGATGAGCTTGTGGGGCCTTTTTGGGTTGAGGATGGAGTCAAGCCTCAACTCCAGTCTACTTGGGGGGCCCCCCCCAGTTTCTGGAAGACACCTCTTCAAGCAGTGGTACAGGAAGGAAGTGCATCCTTCCAGAAAAACATGTTTTATGCAGACAATTGCTCAGCATCAACACGCGTCCAAGTAATCCACAGCGTGGCTGGCAAGAAAGGGTTATTAAAGAAGAAAAAAACTAATGACATGGCCTCCTTGTTCACCTGATCTGAACCCCATGAGAACCTGTGGTCCATCATCAAATGTGTGATTACAGGAGGGAAAACACCTCTCTGCACAGTTTCTGGGAGGCTGTGGTTGCTGCCTGCACGCAATGTTGATGGGGTGACAGATCCAAACACTGACAGAATCATGGATGCAGGATTTTGAGTGTCCTTTGCAAAGAAAAGTGGCTATATTGGTCACTGATTTGTTTTGTTGTTTTTGATGTCAGAAATGTCGATTGTGAATGTTGAGATTGTTATATTGGTTTCACTGGTAAAAAATAAATAGTTTTTTGTTAGGTTGCCTAATAATATGCAAGTTAATAGTCACCTGCACACACAGAATCCCACTCCTAAAATAGCTAAAGACTAAAAACAAACTTAAAAACACTTCAAAAATATTCAGCTTTGATATTAATGAGTTTTGGGTTCATCAGAACATGTTCAAAAATTAAATTATTCCTCAAAAATACCACTTGCCTAATAATTCTGCACTCCCTGTAAATAGGACTTGTTTGAATACATTTTAAAGGAAAACTCAAGCTTCATTAAATAGTATATCATATCATTGGTATAGTAGAGTGCTTACCATGTTAGCCATCCATGAATACAGAGAGTTTGGAGTTCAAGTGATACCCTTTAGCCAATACAGGGCATCACTTATTGTTATATTTTGGTATATATTGGATCTAACTTCTGTTTTAATAATTGTAAGTGAAATAATCTGTCTCATGGTAGGTCTTAAGCAGGGAACACACGGCTCGATATAGGAGCCGTTCGATGTTCCCTGTCAGATATCGGAGGAGCCGGAGACACAGCACTCCTGTGTCTCCAGCTCAACCGATGCTGGGTTTCCATGCAAAACAACGGACATTGACCGTGATTTACGGTTATGTCCCATATCCCTGTTTTCAAGCAGGATTGATTGGTCCCACTCGAAAACAGGGATGGCTGTTTATGATATGGGCCAGATGGATGACCGTGAGCGCGCACGGCGCTTGAAGCCATCGATCTGGCCCATATCTACATGTGTGTACCCAGCTATATACTTGTCAATTGGTGCTTGGTGAAATATTTATTTTACCTTGAAACCTAAAATAACAACTTCCACCATTGGTAATACCAGATAGCAACAAACAATAACTTCTGTCCAATTTTAACACATGGCAGACATGGTATGGTGTTATTTGGCCATAGTGGTAAATGAGTTATGTTATGCTCCACTTTACAATACTACCAGTAAACACTGTGTGCCACCCATTGAAAGCCATGGACGCATTACACTGGCACATCCATGGCACCAAAGGAGCCAAGACCAAAGTGGTTTGTGGTAGTTAGGGAGGGTAGGGAGTGCTCAGTGCCTATTTTCATGTAAACCTGTGGAAGGTTTAAGGTTTTTATTAAAACTAACATCAAAACTATTAAAAAATATATAGAAATTTATTTTTTGTTTAAAAATAAGAAATGGGAATCTGTTTTTTTTTAATGAAATGCTCAGTTTCCTTACTGACAGCCAGGGACTGAACACTCTCTCCCTCTTCATGATCCAGCCAGCTAAAAACTAATTGCATCCTGTTTTTTCTCTAATAATCTGATGTTTTCTTTAAAAGCTGTGAATTTAAAAATGCCTGGTGTTACTGATTGCTATCTTCCACTGAACGTTTCCAAGTACATACCAGAACAAAGCACAAGAGCAGCGGTACCTTGCCAGAAAGTGACTGTGACGGGGTGAATTGTGTGTGCAGTGATGACAAATTTCCATTCACCAGCTACACATGTACAGTTGCACTCTTGTACTTATGTCAGTTAGAAAAGACTTGCAGGCAGCGGCACTTACTCCGGACAGCTTATTAAAGGACCATTATCACAAATAAATATTGGATTCTCTTATCTGTTTGTGGTTAATTAATACAACACCCAAGTCAGGCATAACCATGTACAACTCAGGAAATTCGGGGTTCGATTAATTTATTTTACATACTTTTCTGTTGCTATTTTTTGACTTTTTTGGTTTGTTTACCAATTCCATTGACTGTTCCCTTGTCCATACTCTTTGGGTATGGGGATTTCCTGAATCGTACATGGTTATGCCCAACTCGGATGTTGGCCAACTTTTGAAAGGTGGTATTAATATATGCTAACATAGTCACTTATATCTTACTTTCCTATATATACTATTTATTATTCATTGGTTACTTACCAAGGTGATATAGATGTACTATACATAATCAGGGACTGCCTAACTAATGGTAATTCTTTGCTCTCTCTATGTTCACAGAACAAAAACTCTTATCTTATTCTCTCCTGATGAAGCGGTGTGTCACTGCGAAACGCGTCAAGACTTGAAAAAGATATTCATGATGGGTACAACCCCAACTAACTGTCATGTTACAAATTTGAAGAAACTATGTGTTTTCTTCTGTTTGTTTTATACTATGTAAATAAATGCACTGTTTTTTACACATTTGCCTTAAAAGTCCCTTACTAATAGGGTCCTGTGTCTAGGAACACAGCGATCCAGGGTGCAAAGAGATCAGGGATTATCCCTATCTCAACCATTGTTTCATGGTATTTATATATGTTTGTGGTTAATTCACATGAATTTATTTAGTATACAAATATTATTGTTTATTCCATAGACATCCAATAAAAATGACATGCTGACCTGTAAAGGAGGTAATAAGACGGGTTTGGATTACAGATGGTTGCCATACTTTGACTAGTTAGTTTGGACGTTAATAGCAAAGACGTCACTTCCGGTATTGGGAGATTAAAGTCCCCTCCCTCCAATTAAGTTAATGCCTAACCAAGAAGGGAGAGGGAGTTACTCTCCCTAGTAACGTCCCACCCCGCACATTATCCGCACAAGCGAGGTGGGAATTTAGGAGGGAGAGTGACACCCCTCCTTCCTAAATTAGCCTGGTTTCACGGGAAAAATACCGGGATTTTGCCGGGAAAGTAACATGATTTTGCCGGGAAAGTAACATAAAAAATTAGACTTTCCAGTCCAAAACGGAAGGGTTGACAGGTATGCTATGATTCCCTAATCTGCTGAAGAACACTTGACAAGAGATATGACATTGTATGTCCACAACAGGGCCAAACCTTCCTTGCTACTTCATGTGTGCCATCGGTGCAGCTGGAGCTCCATCACATCAGAGGACACACTCAGTATAGACTGACCAATCTCAGAGGGTTTCTCTCTTTATAAAAAGCTTCGTGTTAGCAGCTTGAGGGGTTCAATCAGCAGTGCTTTGATCTCGGCTGGAACTATAATTATTTAACATTGTTACAAGGATTTCTATAATCCATCCTACCATTAAATCCCTTTTACACCCTCATCTTCTGAAGCCTAATCTGCATCTGTACACTTGGTTTGTCTCTTGCGCGGGTTTCATCAGACTGTAGCATTCTCCAACATCCACACTGATGATTCTCTCTTTTTTTTTTCTAATGAAATAATTTTCTTTTAAATTGAAAAGTGAAAAGGAGGTCTTGTGCGTCTGCTACCGTTTGATGGGATAGCTATATAGCCTAAGTATAATCCGACGACCTAATAGGAATCTCATAAGCCCATTTCTGAGTTCTTTGTTGCTATATATAGTATAGGGGTGGATACTCTACATACATTTTATCTCTCTGGATCTGCAAATACAAGCTGTAAATTCCATATTTAACACAGTTACTTAAGTGGTTCACTTCAAGTATGACCTTAGCCTTTCCACAGAAAACAAGTTCTATTCAAAGTATTCAACTGATAGAAATATTTAGAAACAAGTTATGTATACACTTGATGTACAGTATACACGAAGATCAGACATGTAATGTATACACTTGCTGTTTCATATGTTCTTACCGGAAGAGAAATAAAAAAGTAATCAAGACGTGCTAGCTGTGTCAGCCTCTTGTATATATACATATAAACACAGCAGGGGCAGAGGGCAATCAGATTCTATTAGGCTGAAATGTTTAATTCAACTTTGGATAGCTCTGTGCACATTGCAAACATTAAACTTCCCCATGAATTAAAGGATGCCAGAGATGCACTGATATGTATATCCAGTGATCCAGGGGAGGTGCTGCAGGAATAGGCTGAATAGACAGTGTAGTGAAAAGTGTCTGGGTGACCTGAGGCAAGACTGCCACTGATTTCTCCATCACATGAAAGGGAGTAGCACTGCTTCCTCGAACCAGAACTACACCGGTATACAACATTAACATTTAAAAATAAGTCATATAGGACTTAAGCCTGCCATACACAGGTAAATTTTTCACTCGATTCCCGAACGTTCTACCACAGCACGCCTTCTCGCAAGATCGACCAATTAGGAATCGAAGGCTGCCCACCTTGAGTGATTGAATCAAACAAGAAATCGATCGGACAGTGATCCGACATTCTGTTTGATTGCCGTTACTTCCATCCCCATCCCTAGTATTGTCCAGAAATCGATTCCCCAAAGTGGTGTGTACTGTGATCATTGTACAGCATGTACGTACAGCATGTATGGCTAGTTAAATCATAGGGGCAGGCTGGAAGCAGATAATTGGGTGGGAAAATAATTGGCAGGTCTGTCTCCCAAATCTGATGCATCCAAGGGGTCACCCAGTGTGTGCACTCTTCCGGGAAACCTCTAGTGAGGACCCTGCTACTAGTCAATGAGGGCATGTAGCAGCATTATAACTGAAGTAGCCACAGTCGTTGGTGTGACAGGACACCTACACTTCTTTGGTCAACCAATCAACATCTTATCAAGCAAACTGTTAAGCAGGGAACACACACAAAGATATGGGCCAGATCGATGGCCGCTTCGAGTGCCGTGTGCACTCACGGCCATTTATCTGGCCCATATCTAATGTGGCCATCCCTGTTTTTGAGCGGGACCAATCAATCCCACTTGAAAACAGGGATATCGTTCATGATTGTAAATCATGGTCGATGTCCATTACTTTGCATGGAAACCGCGGGTCTCCATGCAAAGCATCGTTGGAGCTGGATACAAAGCAGTGCTGTGCCTTCAGCTCCTTCAATGTCGGGCAGCAGCGTGATTATGTAATTTACAAGCGTATGTGCTGGGCCCAAACTAAGCCCAAATAATCAATTGGCAGCAAAGTACTAGTCATCAGTATTGTAGTCTCCCTTCCCTTTTCCCATTACTACTTTGCATGCCCAGTTATGTCACTATGTAGAGGCGGCCATCTTAGTAAAAGCAGGGTTTTGATTCCTCAAATACCAACAAATGTCAACAAAGATCTCAATCCAAATCTTCTAAGACTAGAAGTCAGAAGTATCAATGCCTTCAGCCCCTCTTACACATTTAGATTACTTGTCTCCCAGCAGATCTACTGCACATGATGACGTGTTCACGCACGGACGGTCGTGAAGAGAATTGGCCATGCACCCATTGTGTGGGTCCGGCATTTACTTTGGATGGGGATGCTGGCCGATCTAAACTTACGGTGTTAGATTAGGTGATCTAATGTCTTATCGCCCTGCTTCACCTTTCAATCTTACCATACAATTTCTGTACAATCCACTTTTGTTCTACCAAAACCATGTAATATGAAGACCTTTCTATACCTCCCAATCACTATGTATTCTATCAGGGAGGACCAAGCAGTACATAAGAGTGATATATACCTTCCAATCACTATGTATTCTATCAGAGAGGACCCAGCAGTACATAGCAGTGATATATACCTTCCAATCACTATGTATTCTATCAGGGAGGTCCCGGCACTACATAGTTGTTGGTAGATCTAAAAGGAAATTGTATGGAGAGATCTAAAGGTGTATTGGGGGGGGGGGGCTATAGGGTCCCCATACACCTTTAGATTTTTCTGTCAGATTTCCTTTAGATATCCTTTTGTTTTACCAAAACCATGTAATATAAGTCACTTCCTAAACCATCAGGTCTACCTGTGTTCAATCGCAGAGGACCCTGCACTGCGTAGCGTAGATCTAAAGGATATCTGACAGAGATGTAAAGTTGTATGGCCAACTTTAGATCGATCGATTTAGATGTAAAGTTGTATGGCCAACTTTAGATCGATTTGTGGGCTGGTTTGTGGCCCAATTTAAAGAGGGCGCTTTTGATCCGTGGATCAGCCGCAGATCGAAGCCTGTATGGGGGGCTTTAGATCTGGAAGCACACACATACAGTAACAATGAATCTGTAGGCGCACTCACATACTGGAAAGTCCATTGACATTTTTCATAAGGAATTTAAGATTTGTTCGATGAATATGCTGAAATCTACTGATTATCAAAAAAAAATCAAAGAATTGAGAATTGTCAGCGTTACTTGTCCGTACTCAGCAGCTGTGTATGGAGAAGGCATTTTATCTGCTGCCTTACATGGCACTGGAAATACAACCATCTGTACGGCCAGCAGGCATCGCCACGTCGTCCAAGTCTATATTCATATCTGTAAAGAGCTCTCATTCTCTGCATGTATGTATTATATTTATCACTGCCGCATGCTGCATTCATATACATTACATTATGCTGACCTTTATCAGGGTTTTATTTAACAACAAAAAAAAAGTCCAGATGCTGACAGTGAATAGAAGACACGATAAAGAGCAAGGCATTATATATTTCATTATTAGGAGGAAGCACTGGAAACCACGACACTGCTTTGTTAGCAACCTCTGTTCTGTGTCCTGCACACTTTCACACAGAGATTAATCTCTAGTAGAGGATCACGTTTATTTATTCCACTGAAGAATCTGCAATTCCATGATGAAATATGCTTCCTTTCACAAATTATATATCATCTGCTGCCTGGTCCCTGCGAATGGAAAAGGTCGGCCGGGGAGAGGTCATGAAGAAAAATGGCTGCTTGGAGGAGGTTAAAAGGAATAGAGTACACCTGTGTGGGACCAGACAACAGAGGATGGGTGGGAAGTGGAGGACAGGATAAGGTACACATTTAAAATAAACAACAGGAAAGGAAAAGACATGTGTCTGGTGAGCCAAATGGCACTGGCGAGATTAAAATAACAAGATTGAAAAACAAAACAGTTTATGCCGATGTGTGACCACAGATAAGGAAATAATAACAGTCCCATAAATGTCACTGGAGATAAGTATCCTCATGTAAGACCTGTCCTTGAAATCAGTTCATCCAACCGATGAGATGATTCCGTGTTGAGTTTGTGCTTCTGACGGCCGTACAAAAAGGGTCAAATTTGATAAACAGGGGCCTTGCTAAACAGGGGCGTTGATTGACGAGTTGTTTGCAGGAAAGATATGAACAACATTTCTGTCTGTGGTCTTACAAATCAGGGAGGATTTTAAATTGGACACTTCACAATGATTTTCCATAAAATGGAAGGCTGGCCATACACCTTTAGATCTCTTTGTCAGATATCCTTTAGATCTACCAACAACTATGTAGTGCCGGGTCCTCTGTGATTGTACACATGTAGGCTTGATGGTTTAGAAAGTCCCCCATATTACATGGTTTTGGTAAAACAAAAGGAGATCTAAAGGAAATCTGACAGAGAAATCTAAAGGTGTATGGGGACCCATAGGGTAACTTTCTTTCAGAAAAATTTGCCTAGTGCACTTGTCTTTTTGCCAGAGGCAAACCAGCCATGAATAGCATGGAGCCAACTCATTGCAGCTAGTGATGAATATTATCAACCTTATAAACTAATAAGCTTGGGTCTACACTCCAAATGGGGGAGCGTGCAAACTGCAGATTGGCACCATGGACACGTCACACAGACATGTCCATGGTGCCAACTTGCAGTTTGCACGCTATTCAGGACCTGTTTGGGTCTGTTTAAGAAAAGGTATTCGTTATGATGGCAATAACACGCCCTATTAACTTTAATGAACAAATCACCCCAACAACACAGTGGGAGCATTTTATTCAAGTCACATAATGCCCCCATTATTTATCAATGGTCACACTATGTGACTGGGGAGCGTCAACATAAAGCCTATGTACCCACAACACACAACAGGGCATTGTGAATGCGTTGCCGATCCAGGTAATGACCGGCCAGTATAGACTGACATGTCCTTTCCACTATGGTGTCCGCACGGAGTGTAGACTCAGCCTAAGTAGACCATAAATTTTGGTCGGTCAGCTGTTTGTCTTTTATTGATCCAACCATCTTCAGGCCAAGATATTTGCCAATTTGAGGGGGGAAAAAGAATGGAGGTTCGCTAATACAATTCTTTCCTTTTGTATCCATCTAGCTAGTGGTCATCCATTTAGAATCATTGATCCTGTCAGAAAGCATTCGAAATAGGCCGCTCAGAAATGTTTAAAGACACTTGGCCATCACACTTGTTGGACATTTTGTTTTCAAGCATTCCCCCCCCCCTTCACTTTGTCGATATAGGAGCCTCACCTATTCCGTAAAGGTTTTGCTCCATTGCATGACGTTGAAGCACCAAATGAGATAAATCTGGTCAACACAGTTAATTAAGGCAATAGTTACGTGGAGGCTCTTCATGATTTTAAAACAAACTCGTTTCTGTAGACCTAGCTTTGTGCATGGGGGGTGCAGTTATCCTGGAGCCTAATAAAAATTGTTGCCTAAAGATTAAGAACTGTTGCTATTATTCCCTGAATACATGTAATACTTTCCTCATAGGTTTGCCTATATTGTAAGCCCATCCGGGCAGGGTCCTCTACTTCTCCTGTGTCATAACCTGTTCCTGTGTGTACTATATTGTGTTGTATCTCCATTCTAATGTATTGTACTGCGCTGCGTAATATGTTGGTCCTTCTTCATGCTTAAACTGTATTTAAATATAATACTATCATTATTTAAGACTCCACTTTGTTAAAAATAGATGATTTGCTTTCCTTCCAAACACAGTCTACTAAATGTACCATTACTACGTTTTAGTGTTTTAGCCGCATTCTTTTATGTGTTTGGCAAGCGTAAGGAGTATGTCATGCCAAAATAAATAAAAACATTTGCCGCATATCCCTTAAAAATACATGCTAATGTTTTAACTATTTAAAAATAAAAAAACTATCTGAAAAAAAATTGCTCAGCTCGTCGGCCCAATGTGTGGTTAGAAGCCACTCCCATGGGAATGGAGACACTTTGCTGCACTGAAATTGGGATAAAAAAAAAAAAAAAATATATATATATACAGGGAGTGCAGAATTATTCGGCAAGTGGTATTTTTGAGGAATAATT
>CM070036.1:16170746-16214994 GCA_036250615.1 Ptychadena robeensis | reverse complement strand
GGGGGGGGGGGGGCTGCTTGTAATTGGTTGAACTGCTGACCAGGGCACAAGACTTCTTCTCCTCCAATAGCGTACTCATGCAACCCAATCCCTCTCTCCACTCCGATCAGCAGCACGTGCTGATCAGAAATCCATGAAAAGGGTGTACGTGTTGGGGATGGAGGGCTAGGTAGGGTGCTGGGCATATTCTGCATAGCGGTACATATGGCCCTGTATATTTATATATATAATTATCCCTTCCTAGCTGTCTTATGCTGACCTATAGAATCCCTCTTAGAGGGTGTTTCCACAGTATTGTGTGGACCCCTACATTAAGTGCAGTGCTTGGCGGAGGTTCGGACGGATCACATACACTTTAGCTGGCCAACGGATGCTCAGTTCAGATATCTGCCGATGCAGGGGTTAACGTCCTGTACTATGCTAACCCCTAAATCGGTGGAACGGCTCAGCGCTGAGCAGGTAAAATGTATATGCTCCATAGGAACCCCCCAAGCACTGCGCTTAGCGTTAGGGGTCCCAACGGATGTGGAGAAATAGCCTTGCTCACCTAAGTGAGAATTTCTGCAGTCCGTGTTGGGTGCACAGGCCACACGCCGCAATGGAGTTCAATGCCCTTTTCTGTCCTTATTTACCAGATAAGACTACAATACTGACGTATTACCAACCAACCATAGCCACATTGATTTTAACTGCCTCACTGTTAAGGCCCCCATACACGTCTTGATTTTTCACCCAATTAACTTTTTTGTTGATTGACTGAAAATCAATGGCAGCCCACATGGTTAGATCAACCTAAAACAATTATAATTGGGAAAAAAATTATTAAAAGGATTGGACGTGCTGGTAAATTTTAATTGGTTTTGAAATTGATTACACTTTCAGTCGATCCCAAAAAAGTTGATCAAATATCTGTTACTA
The DNA here is from genome assembly GCA_036250615.1 of Ptychadena robeensis. Taxonomy (NCBI): domain Eukaryota; kingdom Metazoa; phylum Chordata; class Amphibia; order Anura; family Ptychadenidae; genus Ptychadena; species Ptychadena robeensis. The sequence goes on along the minus strand of CM070036.1, from coordinate 16,214,076 downwards.
CAATTGGCAAACATACAATCAATCACCAATTTTTCTGACCCCCAAAAATGTATCTTTTTAAGTTGATTGAACAGAAAATCTAGACATGTATGGGGGGCTTAAATGGGGATACAGAAATACATGTCTAGATTCTCCTTTCAATCAACTTAAAAAGATACATTTTTGTGGATCAGGGAAATCAGTGATTGATTGTAATGTATGACAACTGTAGTAACAGATTTTGGATCCATTTTATTTGGATCGACTGAAAGCGGAATTAAAATTCAAAACAACCGATTAAAATTTTGCAGAATGTCCAATCATTTTTCGATCAAAAATGTTCCCAATTTTAATAATTTTAGGTTGATCTAACCATGTGGGCTGCCATAGATTTTCAATCAATCTACAAAAAAAATTGATTGAACGAAAAATCGAGACGTGTATGGGGGCCTTTAATTTCCTGTAACCAGATATGCTTTGCATAAAACAAGTAAATGTTGTTGAATAGTACAAATTTTAAAATATTCTGGAATTCCCCTTTAACACAAAGCCCCATATCGTTCTTCATTCAAAAATCACATGTCCGCTTCTTTAAATAAAAAAACCCACCCATTTAATCCTATAGAAAAAAAATCAGCAATTAGGCACAAAATGGCCTCCAGTCCTCACTCATTCAATGGCTAAGTGTAATTTAACACCTAATTAAAAAAAAAAGTATTTTTTTTCTTCCTCCAGAATAATTATTAGCTATGGCTGTGCTTAAGCTTTGCTAATGAGTTTATAAATAATTTTAAACAACAGGCACACATTTCCCCTCATTAAATGACAGCCATATTTTACATTCAACGCTTATAGAGTAATTGATGTTTAACATAAAACCACCTATCATTTGTTAAATACATGTCATTAGGTTCAGCGGTTTTCGCTCTGTTTTTAAACAATATAACGACGGACGAAATCAATGTAATTTGCACTTTTTATTTTTTATTTCCCTCAATCAATCTGTAGCGCACGGCCTTCTCTATATTCATTTAGGTTTATGCCGGAAAGTAATTATTCTTAATTTTTCTGCTTAAAGTAATTGAAGTCGCCGGTTTCTGAATTATTCGGAAAGTCTTAGGATTCAGAGTTACAATTAGCACGGCAATCTGCAGAACCATATGGCCCAAGTACACTGGTCAATGCGGCTCACCGGACATCTGCCTTATTGACCGGCCCGGGGTCACCTGCCAATGCACCGCGGCCATTCGAACATATTTCTTTGGCGTATATTTTTCTTCTCACGTTGCCATCTGATGTTAGCCTGCGCTATACATACATTATTACCCTTTGACTTCTTTTTTTAATTTCAATTAATGAAACTTTGTTGGCTTTGCTTAGTCTTGGCTTTTGCTCAAGATGAATAATAATTGGCTGAAATAATGAAAAATCTTCATCTTGTTTTATGTGGTTACAGATAGAATAGAGCGTAAAGAAAAAACAATATTTAAGATATATATGAACTACATAAAACCCAAAAGGGCACTAGAAGCTTATGTAATTAGGCCATAAAGATCTTAATTTGCCATAATGGCTATGATTTTTGAGATGACCCAAGTAGAGCTGAAAATAAGATTGTAAAAGAAAAAAATAAATGTATATATACACATGCATACACACACCAGGGCCATTTCTCCTGCTATGCCGAATATGTGTGCACATAGAGCCCTGGGAGAAGCCCCTGGCCCCCTCCCTCACACACATATCCGGCGCCCTTCCTCCCCCACACGGGCGCCCTCCCTCCACATGCAGATGCAGATGTCACCCCGAACAGGGGTGAGGCATGGAGGGGGTGGAAGGAGCAGAAGAAGAGGAATGAGGAGCAGCGTGTAGAGGCCTGTTCCTTCCTTCTTCGTCCTAAAGTCTGTGCATCTAATAGAGAAAATGCCTGGAAAGTATACTGTAGTAGTAAACTTGTGATCGCAGAGCAGCCAGCTACTCTCTGCACTGAGCAAATGGAGGAAAGCTGGCTTCTCAGCCATCACTTCCTTCTCTCTGCCCCGCCTCCAGTGGGGAAAGCATAAATATCCAAAACACAGAGCAGAGATATGCAGTGTTATTATTTAACTTATTTATGGTTTCCAGCTGGAGATGGGGCATCACAGGGAAGTAATTGCAGAGCAGCTAACTGTGTGTTTCTGCTCTAGTGCCTTATCACTTCTTTCTCTCTGCCCCCACCTTCCGAGAGAGAGAAGAAACACACACCTCTGTAAACTGCTGTATAAAAGGGTGTATCTTATTATGCAGCACATCGTATCAACCAAAAAATAAGGTATGTATGAGGACCCCAGCTGTACCGGTCACCTCCTGCTGGTGGCACTGTGCTTGACCTTCCATGGGTTGCTCCCTGCAAGCGTGGTCTGAGTGGAGCACTGCCTCATTAGCCGTAGGGCTATATAGGTGTGCTTCATTCAGACCCCAGCAGGCAGTGACGGGTACAGCTTGGGTCCTCACAGTATGTGTTTAGATTAGAGAGCCGGCAGGTTGTCAAGATCTGGTATTAGTAAAAAACTGCTGTGACTGCCTTTGTTCTAAAGATTGAAGATGAACTACTCCATTATGCCATATTCTACAGGAGTAAATAGGAACACTTTAATCCTTCAAGTAACCATTCAAGTGATTCAATGTACATAGTCTAGGGTGAGCGTGAAGGAATTCCATGGGGGTGCTGGCCCTCATTTATTACATGTGTTTGAATAGGGAGGGGGGGGCTAATGGTCCTAAATAGAAAAGGGGGGCCCTGCAAGGAGAGTTTGGGAACCACTGGTCTAGACCAGTCCCATGGGGCATATGCAGCCTGTTTAATTTTTTATTCCACCCTCATTTTCATCTTGGTAAGACTATGTGGCTCCCCTTGTGTATGACAACATAGTTGTATGTAACTACAGAATGGTCATACAAAGTATGCTAGTAAGATCATAGTGGAGGTGGAGGTGGAGTTTCTCTTTAAATATTATGTGCTACACAGTGGATGAAAGGAAAGTTGAATGATACAATAATATAGTCACCACAAATTGTTTATTTGTCTGCTGCAGCAAATACCAGTGCCGGCGGCAATTGTACATCAGTGTACATCAACAGCACAAAAGTCATTGACACAGTGAAGGTCACAGCAAGTGGAAATCGTTACTTGAGATGTCCAGGCGTCCTGGGGATAACCATTCAATATATAACTGAAATCCATTTAACTTCTTCACCCTCTGAGCCCTTTGGCTGCTGAAATTTACTTGTCAGGGCTCTTACAGTATCGCAGATGAAAGGGAAAGAAATACTGGAGCATACAGACAAGGATTACACCTAAACGGCAGGTTACGTTAGATGAAATAACGACCATTACTTCTCCTGAATCAATGGACATCTTGCCACGCATGATAACATCCCTCACATGACATGACTTGGGGGTTAGATTCAAGGTTTTTTTTCTGGCAAAGGGACATAGGTGCAGTAGTCTAAATCCGCAATACACGGCTCGTTGACCGTTGTGCGATCAATCTCAAAATGGTAACCCTAGAATCGCCAAACAATTGCACAACGACTGTTCAGGGAATCGATGAACACCATCTGGGGGAATCGATCCCTGGCTTTCATCCATAGTAATGCCGATTGAACAGGCAAATACTGACATGTTGTTTTGAGGGATCGATCTCTTAAGGTGGGCAGCATTCGATTCCCGAACGATTGATCGCCATGAACATGCATCATTTGGGAACCGAACACAAAAGCAACCCATGTATGGATACCGTCTTTGTCCCCTATGTTGCCCCTTAGTTTTTGGACAGGGGCAACAAAGAATATGTAAAGGAAAATAATTAACCATTTGTCCCTCTAGGAGTCTCTTAAACGGACTATAAAGACCCTGTAACCAAATTAAAAGAGGAAAAAGTTAAATATAATATAAAAGATAAATAATCAAATATCAAATGGATACTTCCAGAGTAATATCTTTCCATAAAAGAAAAGTAGTCTTTAAAGTGTCCTAATGCTTTTTGTGCCGACCTAGCTCCTCTCCTTCTCATGAGATAACATTTTATGTAGTTGCTAGGGAAAGAATTAAAGGAAATTTTATGACGTGTCAACTAAGACTTAAAAAGAAAATTTTTGTAATTATTGTAATCTATGCCAACTGCAGTTACAGATATTTGATCGAATTTTGTTGTATCAACTGAAAGCGGAATTGAATTAAAGTTCAATTTCAATACAACCGATTAAAATTTTCCAGCATGTCCGATCATTTTTCGAACGAAAAGTTTCCCAATTTTAATCATTTTAGGTCGATCTAAGCATGTGGGCTGCCATAGATTTTCAATCAATCAACAAAAAAATTTATTGAATTAAGTCGATTGAACATTAAAAGCTAGTGTATGGGGGCCTTTAACGTAAAACTCTCAGCCAACTGGGGTTGCTGACATCACTTCCAAGATCGGGATACCCAACAACAGCCTTATGGGAATATTCTGAAAGAAGCCAAGCTGGGATTAGTTGGGATTAGAAACCATATGGGTTTGTACTGAGAATCTGACCCATAAGGGTTTGAACTGGAATTGACAAGATTTGCCCTCACAGTTGAAACACGTTTACCAGAGAGAAGGAAGGGAAACGTCCAAACACAACAGAATCCTGGTGTTCTACTCTACTGGTAGAAAGCATTCAAGTGCTCTTTCTGTGTTGCTATTGGAGAGTTCCTCTCTCTTCCTGTCTGCTGATTATGTTGAGACTTGGACAGGAAGTCGGGGGAAATATATATACTAAAAACTAACTACTCTATATAAACATCCACTATTAAGTCTACTATTTAAAAATGAAGGGATGACCCTCATTTTCCCTGCATGTCTTCTTTAAATGTATTTTATAATTTACTGGTATTGCTCTTTATCATCTATCAGAAACAGGAGGAGGGAGGGCAGAGAACAGGAATGACCCCATCTTTAAACTGCTATTCCTATGTTGTCCACATGGGGGGGGGGCAAATTCAGGTATAAAGGGGACATTCGGAAGACTCCTTTTAATACCTTTACCTCTCCTCCTAGCACAGTCTTTTAAGATATTTTAGTAAGTTATCCATTGCAATTAAAACTTTAGCGCAGGAGTTCAGCTGTAATTGCACACTACACTACATAATGAGAAATATGTCCCATGTTATCTTGAAAGATGTCCAGGGAACACTTCTGAAATCATACATTTTACACGGGAGTGAAAATTTCCCTGGAGACAACTTGTGGCTTTGTCTTCTGGCTCTTAGACGTTACCGATAGACCCGTATATCGCTGTGCCGATACCACAGCTCAAAAAACCATTCAAGCAAGTAAAGACACAACTGTCAGAGTCCACTAAGCTCTATAGGCAGCTCCTTCTTATAAAATACCTTACAAAGATTTAAGGCCAGTGAAAATCTGGATGATGTTCTTGCTGTTCTTAGGTGGAAAATCCATTTAAATCTTACTTCATGAGGAGCTTTACAGTTTCAGGCTCAACAGTGACTTCCTGTGCTGACCAAAAATGTTGATACAACCCAACTTTGGTGACTCTTCAAGGTTAAAGAATAAGCACCAGTGATTACAATCTCATGACATCATGATTTTCAGAGATGAAATAAAGTACTGATGTATGAAGTAAAAAAATAGGTAAATGCCCTCGCTTTTTTTTGGCTTGTGAACTACTTTTACATTTAAAGTTTTAAAATTCAAGTCAACATAATCTACCAACAATAAAAATTGTAAGCATACATTGCTTCATATGTATGGTGAATATACTTTTTATTTAAGATATATATTGATACCCTGAATAACAGCATCAATGTGCATGTGTGATGTTGACACCCAACCCAAACTCCTAGGGCCCTTTCACACTACAGTTGAATTTTTTGCTGATAATGAGTGTGGAAATGCTATCGCATCCGCTAACTGCATCGGTTACTGGCAAAAAAAAACCCACAACAAAACAAGTTTTGCACAGTGCTGTGCCTGCAAAAATGTAGACTGTGGCGTGTTTCCTAACGTCAGGTGTTGGGATCATTGCATATTAATACAAAGGTGGGGCTAGTGTGAAAGGTACACAGTCTTTCACACTAGCCCGGCATTTACGGAAACACACAATTCTGAGTGTTATTTTAAATACCCTTCACTTGTATGGGGACGCAAGAGCAATGCAAAGCTCGTGGACAACTAATGGACATGTTTGCGTTAACAGGCATAGTAGCGTTAACACTAGCCCATCCATTACTATTAAGAAACTCCACCGCCACTACAGTGCGCATAGTGTAAAAGGGCCCTTACTCTATATGTGCAAGCGTTGGTCAAGAGGTTTGTAGATTCTTCTAGAATGACTCAATGTCATACATCAATAGGAGAGGTGAATGATGGGTACTAGTAGGTTGGTGGGTTGGAAGCAATTGGGTTGAGAGCACCCCCCCCCCCCTATATATATGTATGTGTGTGTGTGTGTGTGTGTTTGTGTGCGTGTGTGTTGTTGACCCCCAGCCCAAACTCTCCCAAGACAAGGTCTATGATATCCTTAAGAAATTATACTTCACTGAAATACCATGTTCCTCTACACAGCCCAGATCCAGCCCAGACGTCAACTCATAAAGCCTCAAAGCAGAATCGAAATAGATGTATCTCGCTCTTCTTCTCTAACTGGGTTCCATCTTCAATGATATTTAGCCTGACCTGTTCAGTGAAGTTCTGACTTCCGAGCGCACCACGGAAAGGGAAGAGAAATATAGCCTTTTCTTTAATGCCGGAGAATTAATTTTCCTCTTTCGCCATTTGGTCTGCGGCCGGGCTTATTCTTTTAACCTGCTGTGTGCCAGATCTTTTAAAAAATGCGGTCATGGTTACAGAGGACCACAGAGCTCAAAGACATCCCCCGCTCCACTCTTTCCGCTCTCCGCGACAGAGATTGGGAGCTTTATTCTAATAATCTGATCTCCACTTCACAACAGAAGATTTATTTAGACTGCCTCTTGTTTTATAAAGGGCTTGGAAGTCTGTAGTAATTTTTGACACTTTGTTATAATGTTTTTCTCTGACCACCCTCCCCAGCTTCATTTTCATACGGACACAAAGCACAGTGATGAAATGATGGTTCATTATAGTGCTACAGCGCTCTTATCTTCATCCGGCAAGAGTCATTTCCTTCTAAAGATTGAAATGCAAATGTGAAAATTAATGATAAGTGCATTATCTGATAGTGAAGATAATACTGATTCACTGTCAGGGTAACACACAGTCTTTCTATGATTTCTGCTTCTCATTCACAATATTCCTCTTACTGTCAAACTATCTCTGCGGCTAACTATGTTTCAGGGTGCCTTTTTTTTAATTTGCATCAAATGGCATTTCTGTAGATTGTCTATCTACCACATTTTCGCAATCAGAGAAGGAGGGAAAGAAGAAGAAAAAATTAGACGCGCGACTGGTAATCTCGGTGTCCTTTGGAGGTTTATCTAAATGGAACTGTACTATTAGGAGCCGCTGCTTTTCATTAGATTAGGCCGAGACTGAGAAAACATAGTACATGCTGGTTCAAAAAACATTTTTAATTCAGTTCCACCTAAAAAGAGATTGTTAGGTTCTGGGTTTGAATGGTTGTCGGTGAGTTGAATGTTGAATGTAGGCTTCTTAAATTGTCAATTGCAACCAATTTCCATCCACAGGGAACTGTACATGTGATTTGAGAGTAATCATGAGAAACAAAGCAGTTTACCACCCACATGTTCCATTAATCATAAGAAAATGGACAGTAAGGCTAAGTTTACAGTGGCGATTTCCGAGCTGCTAGCAGCTTGGAAACCGCCAGTGCGCTCCCGCAGCCATGGGATAAACGACTCCCTGTAGTCGTCTGCAAAACAGTGCAGGCGATTTCAGGGCGTCTAATTAAGGACCCCATAGAGGTCCTATGGCGCAGAAGCCGGAAAACCTAATGTGGCGTCCGCCGGTCGGTTTTCCGGCTTCTGTGCCATAGGACCTCTATTGACGGCAGTAAAAAAACGCCAGTGTAAACTTAGCCTAAATCGACAGCTTCATAATAGTAGAATGAAAAAAAAGCCCTACTATTTATTTGGTTTTGAAGGCAACTATATAGGCAACTATAGGCAACTATATAGGTTAACTTTTGTTCTACCAAAAACCATGTAATATGAGGACCTTTCTAACCCTTCCAATCACTTTGTATTCTACCAGAGAGGACCCGGCACTACATAGCAGTGATATATACCTTCCAATCACTATGTATTCTATCAGGGATGACCCGGCACTACATAGCAGTGATATATACCTTCCAATCACTATGTATTCTATCAGAGAGGACCCACCACTACATAGCAGTGATATATACCTTCCAATCACCATGTATTCTATCAGGGAGGACCCGGCACTACATAGCAGTGATATATACCTTCCAATCACTATGTATCCTATCAGAGAGGACCCAGCACTACGTAGCAGTCATATATACCTTCCAAACACTATTTATTCTATCAGGGAGGACCTGGCACTACATAGCAGTGATATATACCTTCCAATCACTATGTATTCTATCAGGGAGGACCCAGCACTACATAGCAGTGATATATACCTTCCAATCACTATTTATTCTATCAGGGAGGACCTGGCACTACATAGCAGTGATATATACCTTCTAATAACAATGTATTCTATCTGGCAGGACCCGGCACTACATAGCAGTGATATATACCTTCCAATCACTATTTATTCTATCAGGGAGCACCCGGCACTACATAGCAGTGATATATACCTTTCAATCACTATATATTCTATAGGGAGGACACTATACTACATAGTTGTTGGTAGATCTAAAGGAAATTGTATAGAGTGATCTAAAGGTGTATGGGGGGCTTACTTCTTTCTTCTTTTAAATCTTTCTGCTGGGTTGAGTCTAGGAAATTGTGATCCCAACTCATTGTGGTGTATGTAAGCTGCATAATACATCTCTACTTGCAGCGAAACTAAAGCTTAACTTTGATTGTTCCATTAAATTGCCACATATAAGGCCAGTTTAGGTAACGGGTTTCCTCACCACACTGTGGGCATTACAGAGTCAAATTATGGTGTCACACGTTCCCACTGGACTACAGGAACCCATAGATACCAACTGATTGCTTCTAAGTCCAGCCAATGTCATCTTAATAAGTCAACGATCTCTTGTGGCAGCTTTGATCAGCTCCGGCTGACAAGTCTCCAGGGAAATGCAGTCAGACAGCTTAGAAAATCTTGTCCAATTGATATGGTTTCCCCCCACAAGTCTGATGCTGGGAATGAGCCATGTCTACCTCCCGCTTACATCCGAACCATGCTGAAATGTTTCCTTAAAGTGATATTACCGGTTGTGCTGGGATAGATAGAGAAACAGTAAAAGAATCTTTAAATAATGTAAGGAAGCTTATACTTTGTTCATGCAAAGCAGTGTCGGGTTCTCTTGGCAGGTCACCACCACCCACCAACTAGTAATGTTTTCATAATAAACAATTTGGAAAAATACTTACAGACAGGGCTATAACCTCCATCAGGCTTAGCCTATTGTGTCTCCTATGAAATGTTCTTGATATTTTACTTGGTAATATAAAAATAAATGCTGTGATGGTCAATGAAACTGAAGCTAAGGAGTTTTAATTGGTGATACCTGTCCCAGGTACAACTCTAAAGGCTGCCGTACACAGGTCGATGCCCGTGAGACGAGATCAGCGTTCGAGCTCAGCATGATGACGTCATCCTGCTTAGGAGCTGGAGGCACAGCACTGCTGTGTCATCAATCTCAGCCGATGCTTTGCATGGCAACCCGCGGTTCCCATCCAATGCAATGGACATCAAATGTAATTTACAGTCATGTCCAATAACATCATTGATTGATTGATCCCGCTCAAAGACAGGGATGGCCGCATTAGATATGCGCAAGATAGATGGCTGTGAGTGCGCATGGTGCTCAAATCAGGCATCAATCTAGCGCATATCTACCATGGGTATATAGGCACCTTAAAAGTCTGATTCCCCCCACATTGGGATGGTTCTTATGCATAACCTTACACATGCTGGCAGGAACAAAAACATGAACAAACCCACTTGGCTTGAGAGTAGAAAGCTTCAATTTGAGGCTAGAGAATAAAAATACCAGATTTTATTATTTATTACTAAGTATTCATATAGAGCCATAGTTATGTCACCAACTATCCCCCAGAGGGGCTTACAATATAATGTCCTTACACTGTAACTAAATGTCTCTAAGGGTCCCCATACATGGGCTGATACCCCCTGGATCAATGAATGCTTGAGCGTAGCGTGATGACGTCACCACTTGGATTTACCAACATGTTGGTTCTCTATTTAATCAAGCTTTCTTGGATAAAATGGTGGCTACGTTCAATATGCGAACAATCGTTCACGGCAAACCGCGTGGCTGTTGATTGTTCTAAAACCGATTGGAAAACTGGCCCATTAATGGCGACGTTAACAGTCAAAGAGACCAACAGACCAATGAGAAAAACACAAACTGGAAATTGGTGTATGAGGTATGTGCCCCATCCCTATTTTTCGTTGCATAAAGGCTTCCCTGACAAAAGATAAACTGTTCCTAGGGGTTTCAGGAGTTGAACATCATGTCAGATACATGTTGCAATTATAAAAAAAGGTCTTTATTGTATAACGGACCTATATATAACAATAATAAAAAGATTTAGTTACAAAAGTTCATGCCACAATAGCATGTGATCCATACAGATACAAAATATTATTACTGTGTAAGCTGAACATCATGTTCATTCTTCCTCCGACATGTTTCACCCTGCCTGGGCTTCCTCAGGGAGGACCAGATGTGCTTAGCAGTAGTGGATCAGGAGTGGGCTCAAAGCATCCAGTGTATCAACATGTGAAGGGTCACCGTCTAGCTGGTTTCTGGTCAGACAGCTGGTAGGGCCGCTACCCCCAATAGGGAGGAAATGAGACACCTATCCACCTAGATGGAATACAGGGGTATACGCACTCACCCCTGTTGGCTAACTCCTTAAAAGTATGATATGCTATACACCCAAAACCATATTCATAAATTGTGGAAAAGGATTACCCCTCTGCAGTTTGAGGTCCACCACAGTCTGTGTTTGACACAGGCAGTCATAGGAGATGTGTTTCAACCAGTGAAGTTATGTTTTGGAAGTGTCCTGGCCAAGATTTGAACCTGGAACCATTGACAACAACCAATATTAAACAGACAATTCTAAATCTAATGTAGATGATTACTTCCTACTGTTAATATCTTTCATTATCACATGAACACTTCCATAGTCTGAATCATATTTAATGATATACGACCGAACCTGGTAAAGAGATAACTGGCTGAGAAATATATTCTGATCTCTGTGGCCAGCTGTATGTAATGGAGGCATATGAAAGGCCTTCTGATCACAAGCCAGGGATCAGGAAATTCCATACTGACAGAATTCTCTGTCCTCGGGAGAGAATCAAGAGAGCAATATGGCCAGGACAGCTGTCACCGCCCACCAACCCGGAAAGCTCATTAGTATTCAGAAACACATTTTAATAGTCAAGAACGTCATATAAAACTCCTAAAATAATATCAGCATATGACGATCTATGCAGAAGAAAGGTTTTTATATCAATTAAAATGACTATATAATTTATGTACCTATATTGAAAGATGGGAATACAGCTCTTAATTCTTAAGCTGGGCATAGACATTTAGATTTGCGGCCCGTTTTTCCACCAATCAAATCTAATGGCTAAAAGCATGAATTGGCCAGAAAATCGATCTAAATGCCCCCATACACGGGTCGGATTCCCACCGGATTCCGGCACGATCGATTCCGGGCACGTGCACGCGAAACGATCGTCCTGGAATCCGTTGGACAAGGTGGTATGCAGCGATCGGATACTCTTAATTGGCCGATTGATCGGAGCTCCGATTCCCGCTGAGATCGCCGGAATCGATCAGATCAGTGATCAATCGGTCATGGAATCCGACACGTGTATGGCTAGCTTAAGAATTTATAGACATGTCTGTAAATTTTAGACTGATCCCATTACATTGAATGGGGACCAGCGTGCCAGTATACAAAGGGTGCCCGGCCGATCCTCAGCACGACTGGCCGTGCATGATGATGTCAGATGATGTCATCACGCACTGTTGAATCAGGCACAGAACTAAACATCTATACCCAGCTTTAATAATAAGCTTGAAAGTATATTATAGGGCACATACAAGGAACTACTAACCCCATGCTATAGTGATAAAGATATAACTAATAAATAAAACTAAATGTAACTTATTTTAAGTAACAGCCACAGCAACAGTTAACACAGCTACTAATGTGACAATGGATGGGTACTTACTGTATTTTGTGGTAAAAATACCAGGGAACTGCAGCTCAGCCATTCGGAGCTCCATGCTTTAACCATTAGAGTTGGAGGTAAAGGAGGTGGGGAAGCTGCTGATAGGACTCCTGGTCCAGCTCTGCAGAGCTCTATGTGAGCAGACATAAGCAGCCGGTCACAGAGATCTGCAGAGGGATGATTCATCCATGGACGGATCATCCATCTACAGGTGAGCGGCTGTTTCAGTCCACTCAAATACACTCTGAGTAGGAAATTGTATTGTTCAGTGTAGGTCATTAAAGTCACTTTGTGAAGTTAATCAATAATTACAAAAGATCGTCTACACCAATGGTTCCCAAACTTTCCATGGTTCCCCTTTTCTATTTAGGAACATTATTTTTATCCCTATTCAAACATAAGTTAAGAATGAGGGACTGCGCCCTCCTGGAATACCTTCACGCCTCCCAGTTTGGGAACCACTGGTCTACACATTTCAGAACACATTCTTCTGCTCACTAACCTGGCCCATCCCATCCTTCCGCAGCCATGCCGGTTTGTGTCGTTTTTTCTGCGTGTGCCTCGCCATCTGATTCTGTCGTTCCATGACTACCGTCTTCATCTCCTAAATTGAAGACAATAAATGAAATGTGTTTATATTAATACATTTATTGAAGCATTCGATTTCGTGGCAGATTGACCCTCGTGAGCGTGGAAAAATCTGCCACAAATCTAACCGTCTATGGCCAGCTTTACAGAAAAGGAACAGTTGTGTCAACTATTCTCTACAACCTGCTAACTAGACAGTAGAGATGGCTGAGTAATTTTGACTAGTTTTAATGCAAAGCCCCTGATCATGGTATCATCAACGAAATTGGTCTAGAAAAGGTTCTGGGAACATAGCAAAAAAAACCATAGCTTTAGCACCTGTGATTTTTGTATAAACTAAGATTAAAACTCCAAAAAGTTTAACTGAACGTTGAACTTAATTTATGCAAAAACTACATGTGTTAGAACATCACTTTGGGTTCCCACAACCCACCTCTACTTCCCTTAGAAAAGGACAAGACCAAGCTGACGAGATAATGGCCAGCCGCCAGGACGGGTCCCACAGCCATCCGCACAGGGGCTGTTCAATCAGCTCTATCAGTGATCTATCAGTGTCCTCATTCTAGACATAACCAGGAGTCAAAGACTCAGGTCAATAAGCTTATAGGCGATTTGCACAAACATCTCCCGCAGCAAGGTAAACTACAATGTCAAATTGTTTTTTCTTCTAAGTATGTCCATTTGTTTATTTATTTATCTCGTAAAGCACCCTTACTAATAGCATTAACTCCAAAAAAAAGACTTGCTTGGTATTTACATATATCGAATAGTGCGTGTTTACAATTGAAAATAATTCCACTAAATACGTTGTATGGAATCCTAATATAAGCCAACATAACAAACATTACGAAACATGCATCATACTTCTAACCGGAGAACATGTCTGAAACTTCAGCCTTCCTATGTCTTTGTAAAGATAACCATCTAGTCCCTAGGTGCCCAACCTGCGGCCCGGGGGCCGCACGCGGCCCTTTGGGCGTTCTTCGGCAGCCCCCTTAGTCCTCCACTTGTGGTCTCCTAACTGTTCATGCATAGGGCATAGGAACTATTGCATCACATAACCTCTAAATGAAAATGTGCATCACCATACTACAGTGTTATCCAATGCCTGAAGAATAATTTTAAATACATTTTGTTATTTAAAAATAATGTCTTCTATCTATGCCTGTTGTCATTTCCACATAACAAAATGCTCAGTCAGTATTGATTGAAAAAGTGCGGCCCTTTAGTGATGCCGAGGGCCGCACTTGTGGCCCTCCATATCAACTCAGTTGCCCACCACTGGTCTAGTCTATGCGCAGTATTTATTGGTGTAGAACTTTCAGTGTTACATACTGTCACTACACTGTGATGTAGGGGTGTCAAATTCAGATACACAGTGGGCATAAATGGGCAAAAACCTGGACAGAGTCGAGGGACAACGGCATGCTATGTGCGTTACATCATTGGTAGCTTCATGTTTTCATATGCAGACCTATGTTAAAGCGCCCATTGAATAAACATTGGCCGCATCAAAAATGCATCCCATTCTTTTTCGAACATGTTTTTGGCGTGCTTGTTCCATAAGACTCAATATTCCTTCTCAACCTGTGCTAATGCTGTGTTAAAAAATCTGATGGCCAACCATTGGCCAGGTCCGTTTTCAAACAGACGGATCGGACTTTTGAAAAAGTCTGACGTCCTTATGTTCACTCCGAGATTCAAATTCCTGTTCGCGGGGAATTTGTATCGGAAAAAACAGAAGGAACTCACAGTTCCTGGTTTCAGATATAAGGAAGCAAAACACAGGCTCTTACAAGATGGCTACCATCATATTGAAATGTATAGAATGAGCCATGGGAAGCTTTAGAGGCAATAATGTGAAAAAGTATTTTTACCTAATTGCCGTATTTTTGGGGCAGTCTCCAAAGTTAAGTAAACTTAATATAAACTCAAAAGCCAAATGACTTTTCTTTAAGTTTTGGGAACCCTTTTAGTGAGATTAACCACACAGTCCGTGTGACAGCATTACAAGAAATAAGGAGAGCAGCTTTCAATTAGACAGGGAGACTAAAGCAGAGAACTCATGGCTCAATTTTGGAGCCGTCCGATGTTCCCTGCAGCAGTGTGATGACATCATCACGCTGCTGTCAGATATCCGCAGAGCTAGAGAGACAGCTCTGCTGTCTCTCTAGCTCAGCCGATGCTTTGCATGGAGACCCGACAGTTTCCATGCAAAGCAACGGACATTGAAAGTGATCATGTCCGATATGGCTGTTTTTGAGCAGGATTGATTGGTCCCGCTCAAAAACTGGGATGGTCGCATATGATATGGGCCAGATGGATGGCGGTGAGCATGCATTGCACTGCAAGCGGCCATCGATCTGGCCCATATCTTCATGTGTGTACCCAGCTCTAAGCTGGCCATAGACCTTTAGATCTGTCTGTCAAAATTCCTTTAGATCTACCAACAAATATGTAGTCCTCTGCAATTGAACACAGGTAGACTTGATGGTTTAGAAAGTCCCTCATAATACATGGTTTTGGTAAAACTAAAGGAAATCTGACAGAGAAATCTAAAGATGTATTGGGACCCATAGACTGTAAAATTAACTTGAGCACACCCTTCTCATTCCCTCAAAGAAAGTGCTTGTTGGCTCGACCCCCAATCCCCCCCCCCCCCCACTCGGCCCACTAAATACATATCCCACAATATCCAGTCCAACAAGAATCGATTACAATATAGATTAAGAAATGTTTTATCCTTTCACAAATACTGTATTACTAAAACAACTACATAAGGTTTGGGCTTAACAAACACTCTACATATTACTTAAAGCGTAAAATGGCACAGCATTTCTATTAATGAGGCATGATCAAATGATCCACATTGGCCAATCAAAGATGTGCAAATTGCCCAGCTTTCCTTGAGCTCTACTGCTGTAGAAGTCCTCCTTGGAGAACTTTCCACCTCTATCCTTACCTTTGTCATTGCTCTACTCTACAACTGGGGGGCTCTGTATTTCCATTCTTTTCTCCACAATGTAACACATCAAAATGGAAACATTGGTTATTCCCAGACTTTCAAAGTAGAATGCTTGATATCCCCAACATCTCATTTCGATGAAACACATTTAAACCCCGGATGTTATTTTTATGAATTCACTTTGCATATAACCTGTTTCCGTGTTCTGTTTATTGGATTATTAAACATTTTTACAATGCTGTGACAATGGTAGTAACGAGAAAAGCCATGATCTCCTCCATAACAACTTTATACCTGCGATACCGCAAACCATACCGCGCTGTCGGCATGTATACGTTGCCAGGCAACAGAGCTGAAGACACTACTCGGTTTAAACTTTTCATAATATCGCACTAAATAGGCAAAACAGAAAGATCTCTGGTAGACCTGGAATCATTAGGCGAGATAACATTTAAGATTTTGTATAAATACACTTATCTAATGCTGTAAACAAGCTCAGCTCGGCCTGATCAGCTTAAAATCCTCTAAGACATATTTATGTTCTGACTAGAGTAGAAGATAAGTTAAAGCGGAAGAATTTTGGTGTCCTATATCATGGCACGTGTGTATGTGATTGTTCTCACATCCAGTGTATAAACCTTATGTCTATACATATTCTATATTGGTGATGCTACAGAGACGTTTATTGACTATTGTGAGCTTCTAGCCTTCTGATAAGAGTTTGGTGAAGACACTTTTCGGTTCTGACATGACTCTGGATGATGAGTCAGGAGGAACTTAAGTGACCTTCACATAGCCCTACTAATTAAGCTGGCCATACACCTTTAGACCTCTCTGTCAGATATCCTTTAGATCTACTAACAACTATGTAGTGCCGAGTCCTCTGTAATTGAACACAGGTAGACTTGTTGGTTTATAAAGTCCCTCATATTACATGGTTTTGGTAAAACAAAAGGAAATCTAAAGGAAATCTAACAGAGAAAACTAAAGGTGTATGGGCGCCCTTAGGATGTCATCTGAGTCTTCTCCTCCAAGTCTTATTGTCCAACACCTCACAATGTTTTTCCATTAACCACCCTAGTGTTTTTGTTTTTTTTCAGTGGTACAAAACATTTTTACCAAGTAATCTGCTTACATTTCCTGCCCACTCTAGCCCTCTAGCAAGGATGTGAGGACTTGGGACACCTATGCCAGACCCCACTTATGCCAGTCATCAGTTACTGATTGATGACTGAATTTCCAACAGAAAGAAGACATCTCCAGATGGACATTGCTGTAGGATGCCAGCTTGAGAGTAGCTTGGAGTTACCGTTTCTGGTAACTAGCCACACAAGGGATTTGTAACATAGGGGGCAATGAACACAAAATACCACACACACAACACAATCTTATGCAAGCCTTCACAGAGGAAGATCTAGGCCAACTCTATATTATTGGAAGGATGTCCAATCATATAGGCTTGATGGTTAATTGTCCAAAACTTTTGGCCAGTTATGTGTACATTAGAGATGGTCGGTCACACAACGTCGACTGGCTTATTTGTGAGTTATTTGTTATACTCATAAACATAATTCCTGGAGGTGTGAAAGTATTGTTCGAGCACGTCGTTTTTGCATAAATTAAGTGCAAAGTTTAGTAGAAATTTCGTCTTCTTTCTGACTTCAAACACTGCAACCCTTCTCTACATTTCCAAAGTTGGTGATGATACCATGTTTACAGGTTTTGCATTTTCCCTTCCAAAATAAGCTAATTTAAATTCTCCAATACAACAAATGAGCCAAAATATTACAACTCTCGTGTTGTTAATATGACTCTGAGAAAGAAAATGATGTGAAATCACCCCAACAACACACATCATTTAACAACACCAAGATTTGAAAAAAATCAGTAAAGTTTTCCGTTGTCTGTGGACCCCATGAGAAGGTCCCGCTAGCTTCCTGTCCCAATGACACGGTTGACCAGGGTGGACATGCCATTAGATCTCTTCATCAGAGACATGCACATTGTATAAATGTGACAAGAGGTTACAACCCTTGTCCAAGTTTGTGAAAAAGTAATAAAACATTTTAGCAACAGATACACTACAATTATAAAGTAGTACAAGGCGGAGAGAGTACCTTTATTGCAGAAATATTCCACATCTTCACAGGTCATATTCTCCGGCTCAAACTCCGAAGTGAAACTTTCTTCTAGAGGAAAGTCTTCTTTAGAGACAATGTCATTCTCCTCCGACAAACAGTCTTCCTCTTCATCCTCTATAGCATCCTCCAGTGGACCTAAAAACACAGTTCATACAGCTAGGTTTAGATATATGAAGTCTGTGGTTGAAATGGTTTTACGGTTCAACAAATAATATATATATATATTACAATATAAAACTTCCACATCATAAAACAGACCTAAAATAAGCCTCTATATCTTATCTGTAGCTATTAATAAAATATACGCCAGTTTCTATAAATATATACAGATATGGAGGCATATCTGCCTGCCTGCCTGCCAGTCTCTGAATGATTAGATTGGATTAGAAACATAGGACATATGAATTTGTCTCTCAGAGCTGAGCCATAGTTAGAATAAAGGATAGAGTAAGGGCGCATTCACATGGGCGCCTGGATAGTACCTGCCTGCCCCTGTGTGCAGGCACCTACACATAGAATACAGATGCTTGGGGGGCGTTCAGAAACACCCCAATGTGATCTCTATGGGGTACATGCCAGAAAAGCTATTAAAGGACTCCTAATGTTGTGTCTTCCACACGTCTGGACACTGGAAAAAGAGTGTTTCTATTTGTCCATATGAATGCTATCTTACAGCCACAAATTTTATAAGGAGTGTCCTTAAATACACTTATATTGAAGGAGGCATGTCAGGCCACGGTCATTTCTGAACGCTGATTACTGTAGGGATCTCATATCTCAATTGTGAAGGCATTGTAGTATGATGGCTATGACTTGACGATTGGAGGAACCATAAGCATCCAGGTTCAAGAGTTGGGCTAGGTCTACACTTGGTGTGACGTGTCCATAGTGGTTGCCCATGGTTTGTCCTGTTTCAGAGAGTTTAGGGAGCGGTATTCGCCATGTCGGCAGAACAAGAATTAGCAAACCATGTTCGAAAACGAACATGTTTGTGCAGTATATGATTCTGGTGCGTCTGCAGGAGGGATGCAGCCGGACTTTGTGAGTCCATGACGTATGCCGCTCCGCCCTTTGGCACGGTCATGACGCGCCAGTATAGACTGGCATGTCATTTCCCATAGGGGAATCCAGGGGGGGGCTGCACTACACACAAAAAAATGTAGTGTAGACTGAAGCTCACCACTGCATTCTGCGCAATTTCCTTTAGATCCGCCAACAACTATGTTGTATAAGGGCTTCCATGATTGAATGCATACTGATAGCTTAGAAAGGATCTCATACTACATGGCTTTGATTGTATATAAATTGTCTAGTCCAGGGGCGGTCCTAGGGATATTGCCGCCCTGGACGAGCACTCCCTCTTCTGCCCCTCCACCCCTGCCTTACCCGAAACTGAGAGATCACGAGGGGGGGGGGGGGAGCTGGTGTGAAGAAGAGCCCCGGCAGCTGACCCCCCCTGCCTTCCCCGAGAGAGGTCACTCCCCGCAACCCCCCCCCCCTGCCCCCGGGAGTGGTGAGTGGTCTGTTGGCGAACTGTCACAGGCAGAAAGTTTCACACATGGGCCCCCCCCTCCACAATGCGGCCCTGGGCAACCACACATAATGCCCATATGTAAAACCACCACTGGTCCAGATTATAACCTGTATAGTGGGAAGTTGTCAGTTCTTTGTTGATCTCATTCTTTATCTTTAGCTATCACTTCAGATGAATTAAATATATATCTGAGCTAAAAATGAACATATGTGAGCAATGGCAACACTGTGTTTCTCTCAGCCCTAATTTGCTGTCATATTTTACCAAATGTATACAATAAACTAGACCACTTATAGGCTGCATTGTCCTTCCTATCCTCATGTCTGTCTGTATTCAGACACATTGTGAGATCTGCAAAGAATTCCAACCATTGTCATGTTAAAAAAAACAGCCATTCGGAATACATTTTCCCTAAAATCTACTTATTTCCATGAGATAAGAGCAGCACCAAATGTGTCTTTTTGTAACATATGTTAATTTACCTGAAATAACTGCAAGTTTATGAAAAAAGAGATTGAAAAATCTGTTAATGCTTTCTACACCTAAAGGTAGGAATTCTCGTATAGATTTTTGCACAATCGTTGATAGATTCGATCAGGGTGTTCAATTTTTGATCGAATATCGATTGTGCCTATATCGAATGTATACACTGTATTTTCAGAAAAAAAAAAATTTGTTCGACTTTTGAACAAGAAATTGCTTCATTCAAATGTATGCGATCAAACAAAAATGATCGAATGAAACGATGTTACGGTCAAATTACATTAGTTTTTTACAAGATAGATGAAACCATGAATGATGACGTCATAAAGCGCAGTCAATGGGCTGAAACATCGGGTCACAATCAGCCTGGGCACCCTTTGTGTGCCAGCGCTGTCCATCAGGTCCAGCAGACAACATCTAGCCGGCTGTGAGAGCAGTATGCCTAGCACAAAGGGAAAGGGAAGGGAGCTGCTAGCACCCCCACCCCACCCCCCCCTTCCCCTCTCAGAAGCAGACAGACAGCTGAAGACATATCCATACTTTAGATGGGGACACTGTATCCCTGTCTACAGTATCAGACCGATCTAAGTCTGTAATGGCTTAGATCGATTTGGCTGACGATTTAAGCAGGGTACAAACGCTAAGATATGGGCCAAATTGACGGCCGCTTTGAGCGCCGTGCGCGCTCAAGGCCATCTATCTGGCCATATAATCTGCCCCCACCGCTGTTTTCGAACCGGACAAATCGATCCCGCTCAAAAACAGCCTTATCGGACATGACCGTAAATACGGCCGATGTCCGATGCTTTGCCTAGAGACCGCTGGTCTCCAGGCAAAGCTTGGCTGAGCCGGGGAGAGCAGAACTGTCTCTCCCTGGCTCCTCCGTTATCTGACAGCAGCGTGATGACGTCAAGGCTCTTTAAGCTTACGATCGACACCCGATCAGTTGGCCGACAAATCTAAGTGTGTATGGTGGGCTTTAGACCGTGTCAATTTCATGTATGACTATGGTAGGGACATTAGATTATAGAGACAGTTAGTGATAAAGCCCCCTCTAATACATTGGCGCTATATACATACAAGTTAATAATAAAAATTGCATCCTCGTGTCCCAACCTTGAGTCTTATCTGCTAAAACAAGCCTGCCACACTGTCTCCCGAAGCTTTACCAGGAAACCTTCTTAGATATACTTAGCAAAGAAAACTCTAAGACAGTTCTTGTCAAGCAAGGCTCTTGTACATCCCACAGAGCACTTTAATGAAGGTTTGTTAGTTCTGTGGCCATTGCAAGACCACATAAGCCTTATGTAATTGAGCTTAACAGCAAGAATAAAAGTGCTATTTCTCTAGCTTCTAAAAAAATCTATTTTAAATGAGTTAAGTTCCTCCTGCAGCCACTCAGTCACTTTAACAGGAGTTGCATCAGGGGATCTTGTAGGATGGAAATATTTTTTTTATTAATTTTTCTCTTATCACCAGGAGAATGTTGCTTTTTTTCATTTACATTCCTAGCCTCCAGGTAGCAGAGTAGAGAATCATAGACTAGAAAATTTTGATTAATTTCTTTCCATGTGTTATGTTATTTCTTATATATAATTGATTTCTTTTGCTCGTAGCTGTACATCTATTTTATATCTGCACCTACTGCCTTCCTTCAATCAAGAAAGTTGAAGAAAATTACCTGAATTTTGTTAAGTTTATTAGAAAAAAAAAAAAAAGCGGAGCCTCTGTGAATATTTAAATTGTTAAGTTTATTAAAAAGAGCTCTGTGAATATTTAAATTGCGTTTTGAAATGCTAACGAAAGGAAGATATTACAGAATTTTAATAGTAGGTTCAATTTGACCCGCCGACTTCGGCAGGAAGGGTCAAAAATTATTCAAATTGTTTCTTTACACTCAAAGACGGAAACCTTTGATATTTTTTTTAAATGGATTAATATTCTCCTCTGTTGGGTCTTTTGACACGGTGCTGTATGACAGTATTAATTCTACTGGTGTATAAATTTTTCAAAGACCTCGCTGCTTTCATTTTCACGTAGACTCTTAACTTTTTTTTATCTTTGTTATTGTGAGAGAAGAAGCTTTTATTAAGACTTTTTGGCCTTCTTTTGAGTTGGCCAAAATGCCTGTGACATTATAAAGAAAGAGCTACCTTCATTTAAAACGAAGATCCTTTATTTTTATCTTTGAAAATAAACAAGAAGTCACAGTGAAGCTTGAGTTTTAATGTAACCGTAAGAAGAAATTGGCTGAATGCTTTGTGGAAGCTGTTCTTTTTAATAGGAATATCTATATCCTAAAGACTGATGGGATGCCTCTGTTTTAAAGAATGTTGGAAACTAAACCTATAGCTGAGCTCCCCTTTCAAAGACTAATTCAGAGATAGATTTTGTTTGCACACTTTCTTGTTCTTGTTGACTAAAAACAGTGCACAGTGCTGATGTCTTATAGGGCTCATTTGTACGGTCGTTACCACCGATTCCCCTACAGACACTGCCTGTATATCATAATCCTCTCACCACCCCAACAAAGTTGTCTGGTTGTACACTACCCAACATCTGGTCTCCACTATGCCTTGACTCAGTGATAAGTATTATTTTAGTCCTCCTTGGTGTTTGTCCCTTGGATGTTGTTGAGAATGTAGTCAGTTCCAAAAGCTTCCCTTTCTTCTGTGTCTATTTTACCTACTTTTAAACAGCTTTATGTAGACTTCATGATTCACAAGTGGTTTGAATGATCCCATCCCCCCCACCTATTGTATACCTTGTTCCCCAACCTATTAGATTGTAAGCCCTTCCGGGCAGGGTCCTCTGCTGTGTGTTTGTATCTCCACTCTAATGTATTGTACAGCGCTGCATAATATGTTGGCGCTATATAAATAAATGATAATGATAATAATAATAATAATCCCCCGAAAACCGGCACCAAAAGGGGTTTAAAAAGAGAGCAAGTATACCATATATATAAACTTGTAAAGTTTCATCCATTCAGGACTGCCTAAGACAAAATGTGACCAGTCCACTTTAAGGCTCTCAAACTTTCCACTGGCAAATCTTCACTGTGACAAACTGTATCGTCATTATTAGTTTATCAATGCAATGATGGCAAGGATAAACTCTCTGTTACATTACAAGACAAAAAAAAATGATACGAACAGTCACAAAATTAACATATCAGAGATGAACTGTACCGCCGCTGGCCGTTTTATTACGCACGGCTCCACGCTTGATTAAATCAGCCAGCAGCCCTGAAACTCATATGTGTCTTTAAGACAATATCCCGGCATTTACAGAGAGGAAGCCGGCCTGCTGCTACAAGTACTCAACAGGGAATTTGCCTGCTATATTTTATTAAGTAGATACAACCCTTCTTTCAGCTACTGAATCAATATCGGAAAAGACATTTATATGAGTCAGATTAAAGGCCTGGCTTGAAATATTCCATTTACACACTGCAGATCGATTTTTCCTTTCTCAGCGCATGCCCTCTGTAATTGCTAAGAGCATCATAAATTGCGAAACAAGATCTATATTAAAAGAGACGAAGTAAAAAAAAAAAAGGAATGCCTTGCCTATAATCTCCAGTGCTGAGATAGAATCAGCAATGTCAATAAAACAGTTGTTGTATTACTATTACTGATCACATCACATGTCAGGAATATCGTCACAAAGGCCATTGAATTTGCCTAATGTTGGGGGATTGAAATAAATAACTGGTTAATTTTTTACAAACTAGAAAACAAAAATAGAGAAACATGTTAGTCTAGGTCAGTGGTGGTCAACTTTATGGCTACGGGGAACCCCAAAGCATCAGGAAAGGGTAATACGTTATATTCTGCACTAAATGCTACTAAAGGCTAGAAGAGTCGTGTTAATCACATATATTTTAATTGCATATTTTTATTGAGAATATCGGCAATTTAAGAATAGTGCTATATTAATTAATTAAGTAATTTGTGAATATTCAAGAATTTTTACATCAGAACCTGGAACTACCATGTATTGTTTGCATGCACAAGTGCCAATTTGCGCAATGAAGGTTAAATATGGAAATTACCTCGCTCGCAATATGCACATGTACAGAGGCTGATTTGCTCAATGAAATTAATAATGATTGGAGATCACGAATTCTCAAATTTAAATCTCAAAATATGAATAAAATATAAATAAAAGAGCCACAAATAAACTACAAAGAGACTAAGAACCCATTCACACTATATGCATTTTTTAAAGGCATGCATTTTTTAAAACGCAACGCATACAGTGTGAATGGTTGTGTACGTAAAAACGCAGCAGTATAAAAAAGCAACGCTTATAGTGTGAAATGGCCCTAAAACGTGTAAAGCCATCCATAGACGTCTTGATCCATGGCTGACTTGTAGCAGACTCATTACAGCCTGGTGACGTCACCACGCTGTGAGGAGTAGGCTTCAGAACTGACGGGAATCCTGTGTGTGCCACTAACACAGGGATTGCCGTCAGATTGTAGCCAATTTACTTGGAGGGGGAAGAGACTGACTACACAGTAACTGACTACAACTGATCGTCCACAAAAAGTACCGGCAGGACGTATCGCTGTGTGATCCGACCTGCCGGTACTTTTTGGGTCAAAACTGCAAGTTGGGCACCCCTGTAGTTGCAGACGACTGACCACCAATGCATTTGGCGTGAGCGTGCACGCTGGTCGATTGCCTGCATCTACTGTCAAGAATTAGAATGTCTATGGCCGGCTTAAGGGCCCCCATACACCTTTAGATTTCTCTGTCAGATTTCCTTAAGATCTCCTTTTGTTTTACCAAAACCATGTAATATAAGGGACTTTCTAAACCATCAAGTCTACCTGTGTTCAATCGCAGAGGACCCGGCACTACATAGTTGTTGGTAGATTTTAAGGATATCTGACAGAGAGATGTAAAGGTGTATGGCCAGATGTAAAGGTAATGGCCAGACTTAAATTAGGCATGTGTGTTGCTTGACATCATATCAAGGAACTTACATTGAATCGATATTGTGATGTACATATTGGTGGTTGGATGTGCCATTACATACACACTATTGATGATGTGGCTTTTACCCCCCGCCATGCTATCCTTCACACACTCTATGCTCTCCATTCACTTGGCTTCCATTGACAATATAGACATTTTGTCTTTAACATTTTTCCAGAAGATATATTGTGTTTATCTTATTACATGTTAAGTAGATGTGGATTAGCAGATACCAGGCCAGCACAACTAATAAGATCGCACACTTGCTGAGTCTGTCGTCTCAATTTAACAAAACACAATCACAGTGACTGAAGTGGAAAGTGAGAAGAGTTTATTGCCAAGAAACATAAGACGGAGCTAAGAGGTCAGGTGTGTCATTACTCTCTCCCTTTCTGTTATAGATATTATACCATAATTCCAGGAAACAGGTGGAAGCATTAATATAATATCGTAACACAACAATCACACTCCAGGCGTAACATCACGCATATTACTCTATTATGAGCTCTGAGTAAACTGGATCAGCAGGAGGGCAGGAGTAGGATTCTGTTATATACACATTCCTTGTCTCTCATCTCAACATCACCAACAATATTATTTACAAGGCAGGGATGTATGTGATAGGTGGGAATAATCTTAGATATTTTTTTTAGTTTATGACACAACCCCTCTCCTTTCCATTATTAATGAAGATCAATAGATCTCAGTGAACCATCTTGAATTTTTTTCACCATCTTGAATTTTTTTCACCTTCTTGAATTTTTATCACCATCTTGAATTTTCATTTAGATGATGATTGGGTTGGTAGTCATTAATGGCAGACTACATAATCATTGTATGATGGCCGAACTGTCCGCAAGGCAGCCACGTTCTTATTCTTCCGCCAGTCAGATCAGGAGCAGAAAGATCTGTCCAAAGGAAGAATACTTCCACTAGAGATCGGGTAGAGAACCCGGTCTCTAGATAGAAATCGGCTCCAAAAACTGGAAGTGACGTCACGTTCTGTTTTCTGAATAAGGAACTGTGAGTTACAGATACCGGAAATGATGTCACTGACATTCGGTATTTCCGATTAAAATTCCCTGCAAACAGGCTGACGTCTGGCTTTTCTAAAAGTCCGATCCACCTGTTCACGAACAGATGTGGCTGATGTTCGGCCATCACTAATTATTTTAAGCAATGATTTCCTTAACATGAACCTGTGTTAACCTGCAGAGCAAAGCAACCAATTAGTATGGTATGAGCTCTTGCGTGAATAAGGAACAGGTCCCTAATGATGCCAAACTCCAGGCTCAGTCCCGCCTACCTTCCAGAAATGTAGTGTCCTATGTGCAGGCCTGTTTCTAGCCTTTTGATGGTCGAGTTGCTTTGGGGAGGGGGTAGGTAGGGTGCTATTGACCGACTTGTTGAGTGGGCCTGGGGTGGGTGGTGTTATCAGCTGGCCAACTTGTTGAGTTGGGGGGTGGTATAAGGGGTGCTGGTGGTGCATCCCCAACAGCCCCCCGCCGGCCATATCATGCCGCTGTATCATGGGCTGTGTAGGAGGCATACAGGGTAGAGCATGGGGGACCATCAGGGCCCCCTAGGGTTCCCGGGGTCCTATGTGCTTGCATACTCTGCATAGCGGCGAAACGGCCCTGCCTATGTTTTATGGCGCATCTATATATATATATATATATATCTTCTGGTAGACTGTCCAGAGCAGATGGTATCATGGTATCATTAAACCAGGGGGGTACTATGGGGGATGATCTCTCAACAGGACAATCGGCTTGATGTAACAGGGTATTGAAACCTGCTTATATAACACCTTTAACATATAATATAACAATTGTAAAAAATGTAATTCCTTTATATTTCTAACATGCTCTGTTGACATGGCTAATATGACCAACCAACAGAAATGTCCATATATATATATATATATTATATATATATAAACATGCAAAAATATGAATACACATACACTGGTGATGCTGCGGAGGTTCTATAGATGGTATTGCTACATTTTACAAAACTCTGCTCTGCTACCGCCATACAGTACCATATCAGATCTTATTAAAGCCATTGATCAGTTGTAGTCTATAAAAGATAATTATCGCTCCCAGCAGCCCCCCTTTTCTTATATTTATATCTTTAGTTAAACTTAGCATGTCAAATGAAACACATTCAGCAGGCGCACAGCCTAAGACTCATTAATAATACATTTTAATTACTGTAAAGCTAGCGTACAACAAAAATGCTGGAAGTGTTTAAAGGAGAACCTAAATCAAGGCAAAAACACAACAGAAATCTGATTTCATATTGTGGTATCTCTAGGTGGTCTCTTGGAGTGTCTTACTGAACTTTTGAAGGCTTTGTTTGTGTGTTGCAGCAATGTTCCTTCAATCTAAATAAGGTTGCTACAGCTAAGGGCAAAACTGCTTTAAATGTGGTAGATGGCACCCCAACTGTGTGCAAAGTACATAACATGTACTTTAATGATTAAATCCAACAAAACATGACAATTGTTATTATTAATGTATTAGTAGCAACCAAAATACTACTTTTCTTAAGGTATTGGACCCATTATCCCAAAATACAATACCAAAAGATTATCACCAGGGAAGTGAGCCTAGGCTCACCAGCCCAGATCAAAGAAATAATCAGGGGCCAGGGGACTTTAAGGGCTCCAAGCAAATGTCTAAATAAAGACGGTACATATGTAAAAAAAAAGTGTTTTATTTATAACAATAATAAAAACCATCCAGGGGCCAGAGACCCTGAAAATAGTTGATAAATCGACCAGTGGTTACAAATATATAATTGGTAGCAACATTACTGCCGAAAAGCCTAAACGCCTTTCACCTGGAAGGGCTTAATCACCACGATCGAAGTGCTTCAGAAGTTTCCGGCAATGATGTTGCTGCTTATATTGTTCATGTTGTTATTGGATTCAATCATTAAATAAGAATCATTAAATCATTAAATTATATTTAATAAGAAATTTAAGTAATGGACACCAGTCTGTGTAGACTGGCCCACTTTAATATTTGAAAGCAATATTGCTCTACAAGGGAATATAGAACTGGAAATTGGACCTTAAACTCTTACTTCCATCAGTTCCTAGCTACAGCACCGCCCTTAAGCTGAAGTTTATTCATCTCATATGAATATATATCATATCTCTAAACTCTTAAATGAATTATAGAGGAATGAGATTGATATAATAATATATTTGCATTGGAATGTCCCCTACTGCTATGTTAACTGAATCAGGATGTATTCATAAAAACAAACATGGCCACTGTATGTGTGGAGGGTGCTATACATCTATATACATCTAGCCATCAGCTACTGGCCACCTTCTCAATCCTATAATTGGTCAGTGCTGACAGAAGCTCAAAAATACTCTTGCAAGTGACAAACTCTTCCATAAGCAATAGCAGTCTCCATGTCACTGTCACTGCAGTAGATATCTCATTAGACTAATGCCTGGCATACACACGCCGATTAGTGGCCGATTTTTCCACTGACCGACAGGCGTGCGGTCGCCAATCGGCGTGTGCCCACATGGGGCGACAGATCCCTGTCGCCTCACAGCTCGGCCGGCCAGAGAACGGACATGTCGGATGTTCTCTGGCCGATGCCGGCCGATGCCGGCCGATGCCGGCCGATGCCATTAACTTCAATGAAGACCGTCGTCTTCATTGAAGGTAATGGCCGGCACACAAAGGGTGCCCGGCCGATTAAAGCAGCCCCAGAATGCAGCGTGATGACGTCATTGCGTTGCATTCTGGGGCTCATCGGAGCTCATCTGTCTGCACCCGTCTGTGGGTGTATGGCAGGCATAAAGGTAAAACTAAGCTTTTCAATCCTAACAGCCTGATGATGTTGATATTTTGCTCTACAAGACAAATAGCACAAGTTTCTTATGTGAATTTAAAGACCCCCTTTATCATCACATAGATTAATCCAGACCCCTTGATGTCTAAGGGTGGCCTAACATATACAAGTCAAATCTACCATTTGGCCAAGAAGTCCATTTAATTTTTATATCAAAACAATTCCTTTTTTTTTTCATTGAGTATGGAATTCAATGAACCAGGACTGACTAGGTCAAAACATTTATATCATATGCATGATCTGATCAAGCAAACACCTAGCGAACTATTTCCATTCCCATTACAAAAATTACATTTGTATCAAGCAAATAGCTTGAACTGGAAATTGCACAAAAGTCAATTTGTGAAGCTGAAAAGGCAGAGGAGGACTGGGGGGGCTTCAGGAAGATGTGTATAATGAGAAAGACTGGAGTTATGCTATGAATACCTCCTGCCATATAAATACCAGTACACAAACTTATGCTCTGCAAGCTCCCTCTCAAGCTACACTATGTTCCTGTCGGTACTCAAATAATTAGTCTACACTTCCTGCAGACCCAGGAAAATTTGGAAAACAAAGTACCGCTAGCCAGAAAGAATTAGCTAGAGCAGCCAAAAATGTAAATCACTATCTCTAAAAAGTGAATTTTAATCCAAAATGTTCCAGTTTCTCCCAAGTATTCCCTTAACAGAGGCTTCGAACAAAAAACATCTCCACAAAATGCACATTTAATACAAAGAAGCCGCAAGCCTTTCCATGTCGTTTTGCCGGGACTGGATGTTACCGCATTTTTACAGAAGTTACAATAACCTTCTATTATATATTTATAGTTCTCACACATTTCTGTTCCTATACAGTACGGCAGCTTCAAGCCCTTGAACTGGGTCAGTCGCCACTAACAGGGATCACCAGAAGTAAACAAGGGATTTGAACAGATGGTAACCCAGAGCCTGACGTGTTGTCATGCATGTAGAATGGGTAATTAAAGCCTAATTTATCTAAAGATCCAGAGCGTTTCACGGTCCCTGGCCACTTTCCCTTATTTCACACACAAGTAAGGAAATGAGCGTTGGACGGGGAACTTTAAAGAAGTAAGGCTGGAAAGTAACTTTATAGACCAGAAACAATAATAAGGCTTGTCATAAATGTAGGAATGAGCTGGAGCTATGACATGTTGGGTTGTTCTTTGTGCATTGTTAAGTAAAGTGAAGATTCTAAACCTTCCAATCACTATGTATTCTATCAGGGAGGACCCGGCACTACATAGGATATTTACCCTCCAATCACTATGGTATTCTATCAGGGAGGACTCACAACATACATGCAGTGATTATCCTTCCACTCCCATGTATTCTATCAGGGAGGACTCACACTACATAGCAAGTGATATATACCTTCCAATCACTATGTATTCTATAGGAGGACCCAGCACTACATAGCAGTGATATATACCTTCCAATCACTATGTATTCTATCAGGGAGACCCCACACTACATAGCAGTGATATATACCTTCCAATCACTATGTACTCTATCAGGGAGGACCCCACTACATAGCAGGAATAATACCATCCAATCACTATGTATTCTATCAGGGAGGACTCACGCACTACAAGCAGGATATATACCTTCCAATCACTATGCATTCTATCAAGAGGACCCGGCACTACATAGCATTGATATATACCTTCCCATCACTATGTATTCCTATCAGAGAGGACCCGCACTATATAGCAGGAATATATACCTTCCAGTCACTGTAAGGGGCCTTATTTTCGGAGTATGCCTTTTGGGAAACAGGGTATTTGTTGGTATATCTATGAAAATTGTAGGAGTGATCTAAAGGTTATGGGGTTGCTAGAGTATATGGTGTAACCTTATGTGAAATATTCTGCTTACAATGATCTGCTGTGATGATCCAATGAGAACCATAAAGCAAGATCAGAACTCAGGAGCTCATCATTCTGCTCCTGGACCTAGTGCAAGACCTTTGCTGTCACTGACAGCGTGAGTTTCTACAAACTTTTGCAGATGAACTCCTAGAGTCTGGGAACCATTTTAAATCTAAAAATAATTTTAATAGGCTTTAACCACCCTAGCGTGCGGACGGCAGCACTCGTCAGCGCTGCAGCTCTACTATAGCACTGGACGAGGTTGCTGCCGTCCAGTACGAATCGGGGCTCCAGGAGAGCGTATACTCACGCTGTCCTGGTGTCCCCGGTCCCGATGCCTCTTCCGGATGCCTCTGCTTCTGTGACTTCCTCCCCCCCCGCCCGAGGTGACGTGATGACGTCACTCGGGGAGGCGGCGGGATTATTGAACTGTAAACAGATAAATAGTAAATGTTTATTACATAGGGGGAGTTTGGAAGCATTTTTTTCTACATAGAAAACTGCTTTCAACTCCCCCTATTAATAAACATCGCCATGAATGATGTCCCTGATGCCCCAGATGTGCCATTTGCTGTAACCCTTTTTCTCCCTGGTGTGATTTTTATCACACCAGGTTAAAAGGGTTAAGTCAAATGGGAACATCTGGGGCACCAGAGACTTTTTTATTTTGGCGTATTTAGTACCATAGCAGCATAGTTTTGTGTCCAATCTTTCTTGTTTTTTTTTTTCATTTTTTTTATTATAATTTTTTTTTATTTTTTTTACATATTGTTTGTTTCAAACATTATTATATTCAGGATGTCTTTGGACCCTTGTAACGATATATTTGGAAGTTACATGCCTACGACATAAAGAAAAATTTACCATTGAAGTCTATTGTGCGTCTTTTTGTACAGAAATCTGGACCTCAGCAGTGCGCTAGGGAGGTTAAACACACAGCAATAGATGAAGAAAGTAAGTATTTTTTTATAACCTGAACGAGTTGTGACTAGTGAGAAGATGTGCATAGGTGTTAAATCAGAGTTTAGTAAGCTTTTTCTTTGCCAGTTTTTGCAATTCATTCTGCCCAATACAAATTTAGATTAAAAAGGAAAGATTATTATTGAAAAAGATCAGACGGTCAGTTACAGGGTGGCTGACAGTTGGAAGCCCCCTTAATATTGCAGTCATGCCTCTGTATGCCTCGGTTGCACACATTGTGTGGGCAGTTGGACAGTAGTAGTCAATCGGAATGTTGCATTTGCCACCTGGTTGTGGTTTTCATACGGTCGCTCAGTGATAATGCCTGAATGCAGCCTTATTCCTCCTAGGTATGTCCGCATCTTCTCCCTTATCCCCATCGTGACAGATCGGCTGTCAAACACAGCTCTTACAACAAAGACAACTCAACCCTTCCTGACATAAGCGCTGAATACTGTATGGCAGCAGAGTACCCCAGAATCATGATAGGGGTTAATATAAAAGAAAAAGTTAAAATCTACATTTAATTATTATTAATTATGAAATAGCTTTGTCCATGCTACCACCGTTTAAATATCCCCCCCCCCCCCCCAAAAAAAAAATAATTACACCCAAATAGCTCCTGTCCTCCTCCTTACATCTCCAACCTGTTGCACAATTACTCCCCTCACCGCCCCCTCCGCTCCTCCAGTGACCTACTAATGAAATCCCCTCATAAAATCATCACATTCCCGGCTTCAGGACTTCTCTAGGGCCACTCCTACTCTCTGAAACCCTCTCCCCATTAGACTTGCTCCTACCTTCAGCTCTTCCCACCTGCACAGCGCTGCATAATATGTTGGTGCTATATAAATAAATGATAATAATAAAAATAGCTTACAGTCCTGCCATGATCCAATTCACAAAACTGATGCCACACAGGTTTCCAATGCATAAAATATATTTTAATGATTCTATCCAACAAAACATGAAAATTTTTATTATTATTGCTAAAATGTAGCAACATTGGTAATATAAATATGCCGGAAAGCTTAGACGAATTTCACCTGGAAGGGCTTAATCACCACGATCTGAGTCGAAGTGTTTCAGAAGTTTCCAGCAATGATGCTGCAGCCAGTATTGTTCATGTTGTTGTTGGATTCAATTATTAAAGAAATATTATATGAGCATGGATTGGCTCGCTATAATATTCTCTTGGTGGGAACCCCACACTGTTTGTGGCCCCTCTTTTCATACCAGATGTTTAAAGGGGGTCTGGTATTCTCTCAGAGGATGGGACCACACACTTTTTTTCCTGTTATGTTTTTTAAAACTTTGCCTCCATGTTAAGTATGGGAGGTAGATTGAATCATCACTAGTAATGAGCCCTATTCATTTGCACATTCATTTGGCATTATCACACCTACAGGAGCACTTGGGTCATGCTTAGGTCATGAAATTACCAAAACAATGCATGTGACGCATATAAAACATGCCAGGGCAACCGCTGCGTATAGAGGGAGTATATTGAAGGCATTGATTTTGTAAAACCACTTTGTTTTTTGGTACCTTTGGAAACAGGCACATCCTAGCCCATAAGAAAGTATTAACAGGTTGCACCTTTTTTCCTGCGTTCCACGAAGTGGAGACAAGCCCCAAGGCAAAATATGTGTTACTGGCTTGGTCATCAGCTGTAAATAAAGTAAAGAGGTATAAAAAAAGACAAAAACTAAATGAATATATATATATATATTTTTTTTTACGTAAATTTTGATATTTTGCCGCAGTACTTTTTAATACACCTACAGGGGTGCAGATGGTGCTCTTTTTCTTATTACAACACTGAGATTCCTCAGCTGGTGATAAGGAAAGCAGACCCGCCTATTCCCAGCCAGATAGAAGGGACATGATAAGACAAAAAACAATCTCTCTGTAAAGTTTGCTGAAGTCCTTGTAGTTATACAGTGGAGAGGATGAGTTTTTTATGTAACTACACAGCGGTTACACTTTAAATAGCAGGTAAACCTCATCTACGTTTTCAGACAGATCTGGAGCTCTTGACAAGCAAAGTAATAAATAATACATAAGGGTAGGAAGAAGAACAGCACAGGCTGTTAGCAGAAAAAAAACGAAACAGTTGCATAATACTTTTTTATAGATATGAGGACAATCTTTCAGAAAAAAAAGTATACAGAAACTTCCCCAATAACTTTTTACAGGCCGTGATAAGCTGGGGTCAGCCCCTTCCAATGTCCGCAAGCGAATATGAGGCTGGAGGTATCACAACGCTGTATACAGTGATCAGATATATCTGTATATTAATTGTAAGACAATAAAACAGTAAGATAATAAAATCTGAACTTTAGAGAGTGACAGTGATGACTTCAAGCACAGCCAATCAAACTCCAGAGCTGCTGCATTTTAATGGCTCAGTTCCAAGTCACTGCAGTCTGCATACTAAGGTTACATTTCATTCATTTTATTGGCCACCTCTAGGTGGCGCCATACAGAAGGCATCATATACTCACATTGTAGTGTGACAAGTGACCCCACAAAGCTTGATGTACCCTAGAAAATGGGAACCACCATTGGAAGAAAAGTATTGGTGCATCTCAAGTATTGGGAAGCAACATTTTGCAGCTCTTATTTGGATTTTGTAGGTTTTTATGGTACATAGCAGGTTTATAATAGCTTCTCATGGGATTTCAACGACCGTATTCTTATTTTTTTTAAAATCAGCAATTTTATTTGCGGCTAAACACAGAAAAAAAAACTTTAAGCAGCAATGCATAAAATACCAAACAATGGAATTCAATTCCACACTAATTATCATTTCTAAACAATGCAATGCTTTAAAAAACTAAACTTTTTATCACAATTTTCAACTAAAAAGTTAAAGTTTTGGTAAAAATCAGTTTCCTGTTCAGGATAAGGTTCTGCTGAGAACATAGCATCAGTTGTCCAGCAAGGAAGAGTATTGGGGGTGAGGGGAGGAAAGGAATTGTATTGGGGTGTTTAGGGATTGGTGGTATGAGCGAATGGTATTTATTTGGGGAAGTGATCGTACTGTTTAAGTAGGAGGATAGATTGTATTGGGGTGTTGGGGAGTTGGTGGTATGACAGAATGGTGTTTATTGGGGGAATTGATTGCAGGGATATGCAGGGATTGATTGTATTGGGGTGTGGGAATATATTGTAATGGTGATATGGAGCATATTGGGATTGTGGGAGAACTGAATGTATTGGGGATATATTGTAGTGGTAGTATGTAGGTATTGATTGTATTGTGGATGTGGGGAATTGATTGTATTGGGGATATATTGCATTGGTAGATTGGAAGGTTAAGGGTATATTGTATTGGTGATATGATGTATTTTATTGGGGATGTGAAGGCATTGATTGTGCTGATATCGGAAGGGGGTGGATTGGTGGTTGGAGAGATAAATTGTATTGGGTACGTAGTGGGAATGGATTGTATTGATAGTGTTGGGGATATATTGTACTATGGTGGTATGGAGAGATGGATTTTATTGGTGGTATGTGTAGATTGTATTGGGTTATGGAGGATGATTATATTAGGGTGTGGGAATACATTGCAATAATGGTATGGAGTGACTGACAGTATCTGGATCGTGGGGGAAATCATTGTATTGGGATGTTGGGGATATACTGTAGTGGTAGTATGGAGAGATTGATTGTATTGAGGATGTGGGGGAATTGATTGTATTGGGAGTGTATGGGAAGTGATTTGGGGATATATTGTATTGGAAGTTTAGAAGGCTTTTATTGGGAGTATTGGGTATATATCGTATTGGTGATGTGATGGATTTCATTGGTGGTGTGAGGTGACTGATTGTACTGTTGGTGTAGGGGGATGGATTGGTGGTTGGAGGGATAAATTGTATTGGGTACATGGGGGAATGGATTGTGTTGAGAGTGTTGGGGAAACATTGTATAGGTCGTATGGAGGGATGGATTTTTTTGATGTTATGTGTAGATTATATTGGCGTTAAGGGGAATATTTGTATTCATAGTGTTGTGAATATATTGTATTGATGGTATAGAGTGATTAATTATATTGGTGGTATGAAGGCATAGATTGCATAGGTGGTGTGTGTGTGTGTGGGGGGGGGGGGGTTATTGTATTGGGGAGTTTGAGTTATGCTGTATTGGAGGTGTGGGGAGATTAATTTAATTTATTGTTGGAGGAAAAATTGATCATACTGGGGGTTTAGCAATATTCATTGTTTGTCACCCACTTACGTTGCCACTATCATACCACCATTACAAGAAAACCTGTACAGAGCTGGAAGCTGCCATTGGTGACATTGTTGTTTGAACATGCTAGGTACCTGGCTGTTGTGTCAAAGCATTAGCTGTAGTATTTTCTGAGCTACCGAAAGAACAGAATTCTACCCAATGATAAATATTGTCAGTCCTTCTAATTTGCATTATTATGAAAGGTCAGTGGGCTTGATTACCTTCAATTTAAATACAAATCAATTCATGAATTGGCTTGGATGGTTGAAATGAACACAGTTCTCCTCAGCCAATGAGCTTAATGGTATTTATTTTACAACTTAAGTAACTTAAGTAAATCAACCCCAATAACTCAAACAGTATCAAAGCCCCAAGGCCAGCATGAAAGCCAGGAACCCAACATTTCAGGTCAAGGCCGCCAACCTCCCCACATTCGTCACGACACGGCTCCTTTAATTGATGGTCTTATCAGGTTCTGATTTCCCTCGAACGCTCTCACTTTGCACCCATGTAGGGTTTGAACGCCGTGCAGTCGACAGATTCGATAACATCTGCTACAGTTACAACAACTAACAAAAAAATGAGTGTGAAGTCTGATGAATGTTTAAACAGAACATTTTTTTTATGGATCAGCTAAATCTTTTCTGCTTTTTAATTAAAAGTAAAGAAAATGGAACTTAATTATCCTGTAAAGATTAGCTTGTGGGCATCTTTCTGTAAATTACTTCTAATTGAAAGCAAATCATCAAATGACATTCAAAGTACTGTCCTTTAAAACACAGCTGTTCAATTGCTGATTTTGGTGCATTACCGTACTTTCTTGATGCAATGTGGCATATATGAATATTTAACAAGTAGGGCTTTTTTTTTTTATTCCAGAGCTTATTATATCTTAATCACATTCCATCCACACCCCACTTATAATAAACATGTAGAAAAACAAAACATAAACAGGCCACCCCTCCCCCCATTAAAAAAAAAACACGGCAAATCATTCTGCAAACGCTATCTGCAAAGCTGTTCTTTTAAGTCCGCAACTGGCGAATTTCGTTTTTAGTTTTGGATAAAATAATATTACATCTAAGAAAAGCTTAATAAACGGAATGCTAATTACTTTTATCTTACACCAAGTACCCCACCTTGCAGTGGTTAATGCATTATCAGCATGTTTACAAAATCCTAGGGCTTTTTTTTTTTTTAAAGAGATCAAAAAGAGTTGATACTTAGTTATCAAAAATGGACTGCATCAACTTTTCCCAGACTCGGGTATCTTCTTATAAAGCTTTTGTGAACAGAAAGTAGGACGTGTAACATTTTTCTGTTATGAAATTATCTAATGACAGAGGTCCATTATGTACTTAGCACACACACAGTGCATTTCATTGTTTATACTCACGTCCACATTCGAATAGTTGCTCTTTTTTATTTGTTTTTTTACTTTTTTTAGGTCGGGCCATACATCGGTGGCTTTCCTCCTCTAATCCAGGAGTCTTTTTGATCGTATTACGCAATTGACCATAAATTATTGGTTAATAGAGATGGCCGCAATGTTCGCACGGCGGACAGTCTGCAGCGAACGCAGCATGTTCTATCTACTGCTCGCCGGTGAACAGTACCGGTGTTTGACCTGCCCACTTTGGTAGTGTGGGTATTCCATATGCGCGGATAGTGGAGAAAAAAGATCCGGCTGGCGGATTAATACCCACACCACCACCACAGTGTCTGTCAAGATAGTTTCTTTGGTAGATATCGAGGGACACAGGTGCACCATCTTACTAAAGTCCAATCCACCTGTTCACGATGTTCGGCCACCACTATTGGTTAATTTGAATAAAATGAATGTAGAATTTCAATGAATTTTAGTTGTTCTTGTCTAACAAATTTTTTATTTTTTTTTTAGACCTCACAATACATTTCTGATCAAATTCTAAAGCATGTAACATACACTTACCACACATAATTTAGAGGTGGACATATAGCCTTTCAGTTGATGAAAAAATCACATGTGTGTAAAGCAGGGAATACAGGTTACCTGCAGGAGCATGATGATGTCATCACACTGCTGGCCGATATCAGAGGAGCTGAAGAAACAGAACTGCACGGTCCCCAAGTTAAGCAATGGACATTGACCGTGGTTTGTGGTCACATCCGATATCCCCTGTTTTCGAGCAGGATTGATTGGTCCCGCTCGAAAACAGGGATGGCCGCATATGATATGGGCCAGATAGATGGCCGTGAGTGTGCACGGCGTTTAAAGCAGCCTTCCATCTGGCCCATATCTACACGTGTGTTCCCAGCAATGGTTGACATTTAGACCTAGGTCCTTTAAGCAGGGTACAGACATTAAGATATGGGCCAGCGAGACCAATCAATCGCGCTCAAAAACCATATCGGACATGAAACCTCTGGTCTCCATGCAAAGCATCGGTTGAGCTGGAGAGAGAGCAGAGCTGTCTCCGCAGCCCCGCCGATATCTGACAGCAGCATGAAGACGTCATCACGCTGCTGCAGTGAACATCGGACGGCTCAAATGTCGAGCCGTCTGTACCCTGCTTTAGGCTACATCCACATGAATGCTGGTGGCATTCAATATTTGTTCTTGCCAAACACATGGGTACACTTAAGGTAGCCATACATTGTTGGATACCGCTCAATTGACCCAAAAGTTTTTTTATGGCAATCGAATGGGAATCGATTACTGCCCACCTGGTACGATCAATGAAAAGATCGCACAAGTATCTGAACAAATTGGCCATTCTAGATTTTTGTTCAATCAAAATCAAAAAATTTTTGTGTAAACCCACCTTAATATTTATAATTTTCTAGTATCAATTGATCACCTATGGTTATGGCCTTAGATCCAAACCCACATTTGGCAAACATGGCTGCACAAACATGGTGGTGACCTAGTTTGGGTCCAAATCCATAGCTTAACAACCCCTGTGGAAAACATGGCACACATCACACTGTTTATAATAAAAAGTAACACAGACAGTCCAAAAATATTCACTTTGCTAACAATATTTATATGTTTGTGATACATTGTATTGATAGATGGAATTCTCTAACAGTGATCAACAGCCACTGTTGGTTCATCTCAAGGACAACAGGCAGCTGCCAATGGCCCTCCCAACCTTGATGAAAAAAACTCCCTCCTCATGGATGTAGGTTATAGTGGCCAAGGTTTTGAGCTAGAAGGATAAAAAAAATGTATGGCCACGTGTAGGAAGGGGTTAAACTTTCACCATCAAAAAAAAAATCAGTTGTTATTTATAGTGGTACCTTTAGTCGACAAGGTAATCTGATGATGTCTCTACTGACAAATCACCATCAGAAAGACTCGGCTTTGTTCAGCACCCCAGCACGTTCCTCTGCGCCTCTCAATCTAGAGTTCAAAGCCAATCTGACTGGTGGCGAGGGTTTTTTGGCCGTCTACATGCCGATTCAGTAGAGTTATCAGTCCAAACAGACACACAATTCGGGTCCAATGTCACTTCTCCTCATTATGTTAATAGTTAATACATGCAAATGAAAACACTCCGGCAATTTGATTTCATTGAAGATAGTTTGCATATTGTCTTAGCCATAATGACAGTACACTTCCCGCCGCATGGATTTATGCAAGGGTAGTCGGTTCAGTTTTATCAGCACAAGTTCACGGTGGTTCTATTGGAATGCAGGGCCGCGTGTATTCCCTACCTCTTCACCTAATTGCCATGCAGGTACCATCGGCAGATTGTTCATGCTACTGGTGTTTTTCTTAATTAAGAAACAAATGAATTGTTTCCAAGTAGAAAGATGAAACAACAGCACAAGATGCCAGGGGTTGATGTTCAGTTTCTTAATTGAAGCTGTTCTATTGTTCTGCACTGTTGT
Organism: Ptychadena robeensis; assembly: GCA_036250615.1. Lineage (NCBI taxonomy): Eukaryota > Metazoa > Chordata > Amphibia > Anura > Ptychadenidae > Ptychadena > Ptychadena robeensis. The sequence goes on along the minus strand of CM070036.1, from coordinate 16,174,173 downwards.
GAGGGGGCATCGGTGTCTCGAGTTGAGACTTTCCAGAAAACGACAAAAAGAAGACAATTTGCAGTACAAAGCTAGAATCGACGGTATGTTATTTATTTCCTTACCGCAATAAAGACCAAATTGTGAGAGCATAATGATGTGTAACATTCGGACCTACCGGTTTTTAAACACAGATTAGAATTAAGCCGTTTGATGATCAATTAGGAGGTGTCTGAGCCATCATGGGGAATGACAGAGTGCTCCAGTTTCTGATTACAGGAGTTTTGTAGAGTTTAACCATTGATAACGATTCCAAGTAAAGCCGCGTATTTTCCATTTTCACTATCAGAGGAAATCTATGGCAGAGGTGCCAAGTTGTCTCAGACTCTGTTTCCTTTTGTTAATTCTACAGTTCTACCAGCCTAAGTGTTACCCATTTCTCCATACAGGAAAATGATATCAAGATATCAGAACGGAAACTGAGATTGTTTTTACTTCAGCCTGACATTAACTTGCAGACAGCCAGCTGCATTTACTGTATTTTGTTATAAACCTAACATGTCATTGGATGTAGCCAGCCTTTTCATGTCCATAAATAGTGATGAGCAGCATATGCTATATTTGTATTTGCAAAATATCAAAAAATTTTCACCTAATATTCACAGTAACCTAGTAAATTTGAGAATCCGTGATCTCCAGTCATTGTTACTTTCAAATCGGCACTTGCACATGAGCATATATTCAATTTTGTCGCGAATTCTCAAAGTACTGAGATTCGCAAGAAAAATTTTGCGATAAGAATATTCACAATCAACACTATACACGAGTTGTAACATTTTCATGGTGAACAACATAATGGGATAAATACATTATATAAAAAAAAATTTATTCATCAGGAAACCCCCAAAACCGCCAAAAGATATTTTGGTTGTGTAGGAGATCTGTACAGTATATCTGAGCTGCTTTCAATTGCATTCTCCAAAACTGGCAACAGAGAGGAACACCTTTGGAAGATCTCCAAGTACAGTTCAATGAATTCCATAAAACACACAACAGATGGGTAGGTAGTGCTACACTTGCATTCATTTAGGCTTCCTGAGGTAAAGAGTAAGGCCATGTGTCCACTGCTTCTTTTTATCTGTATTGGACTCAGGTTTTCATTGATATGTAGGTGTATGGGTAGGAAGTGCCACACATGGTATCAGAAATCAGGTGATATATTGAGTCTTAAAGTGTTCGGAGGCTATGTGCATTCCCGACCTTTTTTGCTGTTTATTAGAATTTGTACAGGATTTGTCCCACCCATGCATCTTAAAAAGTGTCTGAAAGACTAGGCTCGTTTTTAATAACAGACCATAACATCTATGTGTACTGACCCATTATATTCAATGGGCAGCGTTTCGGCATTTCTTAAAGATAAGCACTCAAAAATAGACCCAGTAGAGTCTTGGCCTTACTGGATACCTTAGCCTTACCCACAGGGTCACAGCCAGAGCGCCAGAATTGAGCGGGCATGGGTGGCCAATCAAGGGGCCATGCCTACGTCTCGAATGGACGGCTGCCCTAGGCATAGGTAGGCAGCCCTAATCGAGCGGGCACCCCGACCTGACTGGCCAGGCCTGGCCCCTCATTGCCTACCGATAGCGCAGACGCTGTTTATCCAAAAGGTCAAAATAAAAGAGTCAACTCATACTCAGGAAATACTTATAATTGCTCCACTTCCCTAATTCTACATTCAACCAATATGACAATACCGGTGTCTTTTTATTGGCAAATGTCATTGCAACATTACAACAAATCCATTAGTAATACCAGTAGTAATTCTGCTGTTTCAATGCATACATTTGGTAACAATAACTATAAAAAAGAAGACACAATACAATATAAAACATTAAATGTAGCAGGAAATTGTTAAATAATAAAACAATAAAAATGTAAATGAAAAGAGACACTAAAGGAGCACTGAACAGACGTAGTATATTCTATAAATATCATACCTTTGATAGAAACACTAATTACAAATTTGGCCTAAATAATTAATAGCTACTTTAATATATCTGTATACTTCATTTTGTTTTCTCCTGCTGTGCCTGCATTAGTCCTGCTCTGCATTAGTTCAAATTTCATTTTATTTCCTGATATAGTCATCTGCATATTAGTGCTATGAATGCAGAGCTGTAATAAATGTGCCATCCCTCTAAATCAGTGGTGGGCAACTGAGTTGATATGGAGGGCCACAAGTGCGGCCCTCGGCATCACTTAAGGGCCACACATAAAATTTTCAATCTAGACTTGTATAAGCATCTTTTAATGAATAAATTTAAGCAGGCAGAGATTACATTATTTAAAAAACAGGATTTGTTTAATATTATACTTCAAGCATTAGGGAACACTGTAGTATGGTAATGCACATTTTGTGTCATGTATATCATAGGTTGTGTGCCTCATAGATATCAAACCATTGATAATAACAATGGGACACATAACCTTCGATTCGGCATACCAAGTTCCTATGGCCTATGCATTAACAATTAGGTTTCAGGGGCCGCAAGTGGAGGAATAAGGCGGCCACCAAAGTTTGCCCCCGGGCCGCAGGTTGGGCACCTGGGCTCTAAATGTACCATGCTGACTGGCAGTATGGTGTATGGACAGCAGAATAGATGGAAATAGTGGAAAGCATTTCCTGTCTGTCTTTCCTTCACTTTCCTATGTAGGAGTATGGGTTCCGGGGTTATGTGCCGGGGTTATGTGCATTCCCTTTTTCAGGTCTGTACAGGTCTGTATAAGAATGAACAGGCTGGTGCAACTTCAACTTGGTGCACTGCCCTTAACGGTTTGATTAGATTTTTAAGATTCGATCGAATGACGATTGATTTCAGACCACCTGTTACGATTGGCAAAAGTGATCGAAATCTATCGTAAAATCGATTGAAAAGCTGACATGTTGGTTAATTTTAGCCGATCGTACAAATATCTGACTAGTTTTCTAGGTATTGAGATTGAGTTCACTTCATATAAACAGAATGACATGGAGCAATTTGGTAGTGAAGTACAGTTGCCAAGACACTAAACCACCATCCTTCAATCAATTTTAACAACAACAAACACCAGATCTAGTGCTAGCTAGATAAGGTAAGGGTGGCTAGCCCCATAGGATTTAGCTGGTAGGAAGGGACAAAACCCAATGGCATACCACCTAAATCCTATGGGGCTAGCGCGCACATTACCAGCCAAAAACTGCACCACAACACTGAAAATATATTATGTTGCCATTATTATTCATTTCAATATACCCATGAAGGTCAAAATATATATTTTGTACCTCTTAACACATAAAACTAAAAAAAATACAGGAATCAGCTGCACTGAAACCCAGGTGGTCAACCTAGGAAACCAAGCCAAGAAGGATCCATGTCCTAACACATCATATATACAAAAATAATTCCAG
>CM070036.1:16125653-16136177 GCA_036250615.1 Ptychadena robeensis | reverse complement strand
AACCATGTAATATGAGGACCTTTGTAAACCTTCCAATCACTATGTATTCTAGCAGGGAGGCCACTTTACTACACAGTTGTTGTACTGATACTAATGGAAATTGTATGGATCGATCTTAAGGTGTATGGAGGGCTTTAATGTCTTCATTGAATACCATCGCCCGACCAAAAAACACAATGCTACAATGTTAAGCAGGGAACACACGTGTAGATATGGGCAAGATCGATGGCCGCACTGAGCGCAGTGTCCACGCTCACGGCCATCTATCTGGTCCATATCTAATGTGGCAAACCCTGTTTTGAAAACAGGGATATCGGACATGTCCGTAAACCACAATCGATATCCATTGCTTTGCATGGAGACCGCAGGGTTGGGCAGCAGGGCAATGACGTCATCACGCTGCTGCCGGGAACCTCAAACAGCTCGTGTGTTCCTGGCTTTAGTTTGATCGTTGTACAATCGATGGAAATTTTCGATTTTTGATCGGTATCAAACAATTTTTGCCGATCTAACCATGTGAGCAGCATACAATTTAAGTTCGATCGATGTAATCTTTGATTGTTTTAAGTCAATTAAACGATAACATTGAACTGTGTATGCCTAGCTGTAGACTTGATGGTTTAGAAAGCTCCTCATATTACATGGTTTTAGTAGAAGAAAAGTGGATTGTACAGAAATTGTATGGTAAGATTGTAAGGTGTATGGGGGCCTCATTCTCTGCTGGGGTTTTAGGTGTTTTGATCAATATGTAATTTACACTGTGTGTAACTGATGATCAATAGATATTAATGTAGCCACACACAGATAGACTTTTGCACGATTGATCTTAGATTCAATCGAATTGTTGGTCGCAAATATTCTAACCGCAAATTTCTATTCCGAAGATCTATAGTCTATTAGATTGTAAGCCCGTCCGTGCAGGATCCTCTACTCCTCCTGTGTCATAACCTGTACCTGTGTGTTATCTTGTGTTGTATCTCCACTCTAATGTATTGTACAGCACTGCGTAATATGCTGGTGCTATATAAATAAATGATAATAATAATAATAGTCTATATCTACATCATCGGGAATATTCATGATTTGTACCCAGAACTACCGTGCATTGTGTTCGCAATATACTCATGTACAAGTGACGATTTGCGCAATGAGGGTAATAATAACTGGAGATCATGAATTCTCGAATTTACATATTTACTGTGAATATCAGGCAACAAAATTTGGGATAATTTGGGAATACGAATATTTCCTGCGGTGCTCATCACTATCTAACATCGACCGGCCAGAGGAAGAATATTTTCACTAGAGACCGTGTAGAGAATAATCGGCTCCGAAAACCATATGTGACATCAGTGGCAGTACTTTTGGTCCAGCTAATCGGGTAAAAAGCAATTGAATTTCAAACAATCTTTTTTTTTTTTTACATCGATTGATTGAAAAATGGATCAGTGTATGGGCCAGCTTTAGACAGTCTTTAAATGTCACGTGTAAATGAGGGTGACGCCTCTCTGGCCGGCCACCCATCACTGTCCTCTACAGGTGAATGAGCATCCCCTGGATGATGGGATCTGTGTCAGGAGGAGATGTTGTGTAATGAGACAATTACTGAAAGTTTTTGAGCAGCAGGATGACCCCAGGTGATGGAAGGGGAGAGGACATTCATCTTCCAGGAACACACAGGGTGCTTCTCCTCTCAGCCACATGCAGTGCTAGTTAGAGGCTACTGTCTTGACACATTCTTTTTCTGACAGTTTGTAAAGGGCTTTCCCTCCCTGCTCCTGTCTTATCTGCTTCCCCTCCTACTGGAAAAGTGGCTTTTTGCTCCTCCTCTGATTTCCTCCCCATTCAGCAATCAGTCAGGGAGAGTGGATGTGAGCACTGGCTGGGCTCAGGCTGAAGCAGCAGCAGCATCACCATCCTCCCTGGGACTGTAGGAGAGGACCTCCTCCCACCTCTCTGTCCCCTCTCTTGTCTCTGCTCTCCCTCCATCCCCTCTGTCTCTTCTTTCTGCACTCTCTGTCTCTTCCTCTGCACTCTTGTCCCTTTTTCCCACCCTCCCACCTCTCACTGTCCCCCTCTTGTCTCCTCTCTAGTCCCTCTACTTGCTCCTCTCTCTCTCTTCTCATCATCTGACTCTCCATCGCAAAGACATCCATCGCCTCTTCTATGAGACAAACCAATTGATCTGTCACTGGGGTACCTGGACCAAGTACAGTCAGCATGTCCCGAAGGAAACAGAGCAAACCCAGGCAAATCAAACGTGAGTACCATGCTGTATAGGTGATGTACTGGCAGCCGGCTAGGGGGGAAGTTCTGGAGGAATAGCAGCCTGGCACTCAACTATTTAAATGGCACATGGTGGAGGGAGATGTTGGATTTGTCCCTGGAAACTCCTGTCCCTGGAAATGTGAACTTCCTCATAACAAGACGATACAATTTAATCTTCACTTTTCGAATGATAACTTAGCGATGTTAGTGTTTATTCTTATCTCTATTTATATACAAGTATTGGAAACCGATAATAACAATATAACATTTTATATAACGTATTTCCTTATATTATTCCAAGTTTTTAGTTGGAATATTTAAGCTCAGCAATAATGTATAAAATATAAGACGCAAGGAAGCGTCCTGGCCTTTCAAAGCCGGTCCCTGGAAATGTGATCACTTCCACATTGGGGGAAATTTGTCATCATAACTTTCTTTACAGTATAAAAAGTCTTTGGTTTTGGAGAATTTTGTTTAGGAGTTTGCAAACAATTTTTTTTTTTTTGGAGGGAGTTATATTTTTTTTCATTGAGTATTTAATTTAATTAAATGGTTTACAAGTTAGAGGATCACTTTTAGCAAAAGGATTTGAAAATGTTGGCACCTCGGCAGATAGGACGCTGCTGGTTCTGCGTAGGCACCATCGGTCTCTATCTGTCTGATTAGGACTCTTGAGCTGTCATCTGGGGAGGCCAATGAATGAGGTCACTCACATTCTAATTGATGGACTTGTATCCGTGCAGATCTTTTACTCTGAAGACTATTTGTAGTCCATGGCCTGACTTTTCTACACTCAGGGAATACAGATGTCACAACTTCGCCCAAGTTCACCATTTGGGTTTCAATGTTTACGTTGAGTGTGCCAATTGTATCTGGCACGCATAAGAGCTAATACTTTATTTTGTTTGGTCGATATGTAGTTTCTTTATGTGAATTTTAGAATTGATTTTCCATATGGATTTATTTATTAATAGGCTGTGACTTTTTTTTTCAAACTTATTTAGAGGCTTTTTTTTTTTTACCAATGAACCCTCACTGCATTAATTAATTAGCTAGAGTTGCCATGACCGTAGCTGCATCTTCATCACTAAACACTTGCTTCCAAGTAATCCTCATGTCACCCCCACTGAGCTGCTTCATAGCATTTTCCTATTGATTTTTCTTGCTCTAATTGCACTGGTATAGCTAATTTGCGATGACTTTTATGGACTCTCTAAAACACTTATTTAAGTAATATCCATCTTACAGCTCTGTACTGCATGTAATTGTAAATCGAATTCATTTTCCCTTTCGGAAAGACATTACAATTTCTGTTCCTTATTTCTTCTTTCTAATATTATTTTTAAAAATATTAAAAATCAGGTTTGGTTGTATAGCTACTGTGCTTTTGCGTTGTCAATTTTTTTTTTGTATTCTGATAATTTTGTCAATATGTCCTCCCCCTCCCTGTGTTGTTTTGTCTGTTTTTATTTGTTTTACACTTATATTGTATGTTGGTCATAACTGTGCCGTTTCACCGGATAGGCTGGCAAATGAATTGTTAACGACTATGAACATTAATTGGCCAGTCCAGTCGATTGGCCTTTTATCAATGAACTGGGTTGAGTATATATTTTGGTTAGAGATAAAAGTGTGATTGTTAATTGGAATTTATTTATATTTATGGCATGGATTGTGAGGAAGCCTTAAGACAAAAATCTGGCATTGTTGATTTGATAAGGTTGATGGCATTAGTTACACAGTATCGCATGTTAATAATTCAGAAAGCGTTATTGATCGGCAATGTGACATCCACGCTTATGTGTAACATGTTTTATTTAATCACTTGCCACGTCCGTGTTTTATTCCATATACTACGGATAGTAGTAGTTCATGTATCGTCAATAGGCCATCCAGGGATAGAGTAAGGGTTCTATTTCCTTAATAGTGTTTATTTTGTGAGTCCAATATTGCAACTGCACACAGATATGTATAGCACATAGGCCTACGGAATACACTCCCTCAAGTTTTTACAAGGCCTCAGGAACGGAACGTTGTGTAAAAGCTGGTGTGTGTGTTTGTCCAAATATATATGACACTGTTATGTCATATTAAGTGCCTATTACGTGTGAAAGGCTTTAGTGGCATTGTGTGTACTTAAATCTTTTTCTTTGAAATATAGAATATTTAAACCGTATCAATTGTATTACAAATATAGACACACAACAACAATGGTGATTCTATCTATTCTAAGACCTGTATTACCTTATATCTGACACAATGACATGTGTATATATTTATTATATACACATGTATATATATCAAACACACACTCATTTATAGACATGATATCTTCTAACTTTTCTACTGATTATATAATGATATTAGACACTTATAAGTCCATATTTACAGTTTGTCTTAGTATATAGCAAAAATTGTAGCACCCCCTATTGTGACATGCATGCCCACCTTGTACAGTAGAATCACACTGTACACTATATGCAATAAGGAAACCTAACATGAAGCAGACAACAAAACAAAATAAAAGTCAGTTCCCTTTGCCAAGAAAACTCTGGAGACAGTCATATTTAAAGGACAAAAAGGTTGTTGGATAAAAAAGTTTTTTTTCTTTCTCCTCCCTGCATTCTTGTCTGTGCTATCTAAAATTGTGATTTATGCAGTATTTTAATATTTTGCTTATTCTTTCCCCTTGGGTGCTCTCTGGGCAGTGATAAAGAAAAAAAAAAAAAGGCGAAGCTGAAAGAGCACCATTAATTTGCTCTGATGACTGGCCAGATAAGGGGAGATAATGGGAAAGATAAGCTGGGAAGATATACCATCAGAAACCCGATTATTACCATTAAAATTCCAGCCCAGCAATCTGCACAAGGCTGATAATTCCTTCTCCGTTTCCACCACTTTGGATGATAAGGCAAAAAAAAAAAAAAAAAGAGTCACTCAGTGCTCCTTGATTAGACTGCCTGGATATCCTGATAATGCATGATAAATTATGTATTTGGCCCCCACGTATTGTAACAAAAAGAAAAATTCTGATTTTATTATATAGTTTTTTTTATTTTATTGCTAAGTCTCTGCTAAGTGAGCTCCCTCCCAGGCCAGGAAACAAAACCTCTCTCTCTCGTGAGCTATTATTGTAATATGTGATTGATAAAAAGCAGCGATAGGAAACGAGGTGTTTTGTGCAGGGGGAGCCATATCAATGCTATCTTCCCATCTCGCAGCGCCAGCTGCCTGCCGTTGTTGTTTTTTTTTTTTTACCCTTATCAACCCTTGCCAATATACCAATAAATTGCCCGGGTCATCCCTCGTCCTGTAATTTAACTGTAAAATTTATGACACCAGTTTTTTTTTTTTGTAAATTTATATTTTGGCGACAAAGGTGTCGGGCCGCTTTCCTGTACTTTGGCTCCCCTGTAAACTCAGAGTAGGTCATTCAACGCTTAATAGAAGAAAAAAAAGTGGGAGGAGTTTGAATCCTAGTTTTGGTTTGTTTGCAAACAGATTGCTAGAGCCATGTGTTCCCGGCATTCCAAAGCTTTAAAAATAAACATAGCCGGGCCGCAAAAAAACAAAAACGCTTATAAGGCATTTTAATGACGAGAAGATTTGGTTTTCTATGACAATAATAATAATATAATTGAGATATTCTCTTAAATATGTTTTTTTTTTCTCAGGATAATAACGACTTGTGAAATTTTGCTGAACATTGGTTTATCACTTGGCACCATTAATGCTCCTAATACAGCAGTGTAATTTGAGAGCAGTGTAACTGACTCATCATCAGCCATATTACTGTACAGGATAACATTGACTTAACTTGCTTGCTTTTTCTGGCATTGGTTTTTTCATTTATTTATTTTTATTAAAATCCATTGTCTGCCTGTATAAAAGTAATATAACAGGTTTAGTAAATAAATAAATCAAAAATATAATTTTTTTATATATAAAAGACATATTTTCATAAATTATTCATATATGTATATATATATATCATATTTAAAAAAATCTATTTAATTTATATGGATATGCATATATAAATATATTCATAGTATTTTACTCTTCTCACTTCAAGCAATGGGCACACGTCATATCACTTGAACACCATGTACCTAGTCCTCTTCTGGCGGTGGCATTTTTGAGGCATGCTTATTTTTTTTCCAACTTTTTTTTTTTACTGCTTTTGATACCTTTAACAATACGTAGCCATTGTTTTCCACAGAGCTTGGGTGGCAAACACCTGCGATACTGCAGAATGAAATCATGTCTCATGGTTGGTATAGACACCGATTAGCCAACTGCACAATTTGATTTTGAAATAGGGTTGGACTCTTTACAACTATTACGATAATTGAATGTGTTGAATAGATGCCACGTTTAAAAAAAAAGAAGGCTTTGTCTGTGTTAGGAAACGTGTAAACCTGCCTCTTTACTGTGTTTTTTCCCCCCGATTACCAGACCTAATTCCACTGTAGAATATAACAATCTATAATATATTCATGGCTGTAAATTCCATTACAATTTTATGGCTTGTATAGGTTTCATTGGCATGACTGAAGCCTTGTAAACCACGTAACCTGGAATTAATTGAGAGAAGGAGGTGAAAAGTAAAGTCCAGCAGATGTTGTTGCACTTAATTAATAAGATATATTTGTCCACTGCTGTATGAGTCTGTGCAGCGCAGGGAATCTTACTAACAATATGACCACTTGCCATTCCAAAAAGTTGGAAGTCTGCCTGCCTTTGGGGGTCTATCAATGGCATTCGCTGTCTTTTCAAAATCCTGTTAGTTAAATTTTTCTCAAACAAGTTCACAATTTAAATAGAATGGAAAAATCTGGCCATTCTGTTTAAATGTTGTGTATTCTGAATGCATTGGGGTGTATATTTAAGAATTTAAATATAATACGTTTGAATGTGCATCGAATTCAGTTGGCAATGGTAACTATATTGGTCTTATTATATGTAAACATCCCGCAATTCTAGGATTGAGTCAATTTAAAAAAATAAAATAAAGAAATTCAAGTAAAAAAAATTACTTGCTAATAATGTTTGAACTTGTAGACCAGATTGGCTTTAAAGCCAATTTTAAAAGCTTTTAAGGGTATAGATTAGCATATATATATGTATATATACAACACATGGGTGGCAATCAACAGTGATAATTTCCCAAAATTCTGTGAGCTAATACATCGCTTTTTTGTATTTCTTGCATTTAGTTAGTTGTGTATGTCTCTCCTAATCCAAGCTAGAATGCTTAAGTTATATATTGCTTTTATTTGGAACATTTACATTAAGCAATGGCTGCGTCCTAATGAATTACCTTATGAATATACACATGATGTTACATTTCGAACAAAACCAATAAACTTTACACACCAAATGTATTTTTAAGTATTAATTAGCTCAAGTTATACGCTAAAAGGAGAATTACATCTGTTGGCCATATCACTGTCAGGCTCTAGAAGGAGATAATTACAGAAATTGCAAGGTTTGATAAGCTTAGAGTGGAAGAACATCTTACTTAGGTGCAGAAGATAACCTGGAAGAAGACATTTTCCAAAAACATAGATGAATTAGGGAAGTAGATACTTTTTTAATGCAATTGTTTTTAGTTTTAAGCTAAATATGTTGTTATCCAACCCATGTAGCAGAAGACAATTAATAATATTTGTATTTATTTATTTTAATTTGTCATTTGCATCTTTACGAAGGACCACTCTGTTTTGCAGAATTTTTGTTTTTACGGGCGTAGCTCTAAAATTCTGAGCATCCCTTGAACAATGTATTAGCATAAAAGATAACACATTTGTTTATTGTCTTTCTGAATCAGCTGTTAGTATCTCTGCCACAGGTAACAATTGACTTTTCAGGGCTTTAAGTTAATAGCCTTGTCTCTTGCTTGTATGGATCAATATTAGTATTAATTAATCACCGTTATCAGCTCCGAGATCTGGTTCTATTTGTTGTTACATCAGCAAAATATCAATACAGAAAGTGGACTCTGGGATCGTCATGGCAACTTCATCTCTTGGGTCAAAGAAAGTTTATCTTATCTGTTCATGGAGAGTGGCAAACTGTTTAGGGATCTAGTTTGAACTCTAACTGCATTGATTTGTTTTTTTGTTTGCAAATAGAAACTGAATTCCAATCACGAGGGATAGGGGAGATTTAAATATTAATGCCCGGAAGCCGGTCCACGAGGCGGTGACTTTATTTCCGTCAAAACGTGATATCAAAATGACCGAAGGGCGAGAAGGTTTAGGAGATTTCATTGCCAAGTTCAATATTGTATTGACTTTTTACTACTCTAAGAAATTATCTAAATTCTTCTCATTTTTTTTGAATAGTTTTCTTTAACTTTTATGGCTTTTGTTTTGAAAGTCAATGGTCGCGTCTTCAACCTTCAAACCAAAACTTGTTCATTTTCTTCATATGTTTTAGAAGTTTTAATAATTGTATAGTTATAGATAACTTGTAGTTTTCTATAAGTAGATATAACTGTAACAGTTTTTATATTTGCATTATTAAATATTGAGTTCACTACCATTCAATACCATAAGGTTTTATTGTTCAGCCGACCAAATTTCTCTTAAGGCTAAATTTTTTAAAGATTTGTATCTGATGTAAGAAAATAACTGTCAATATTCATATAAACATTATTATATCAGTATATCATATATATATATATATATATATATATATATATATATATATATATATATATATCATATCAGTATCATAATGAATATGATGAAATTGATGATGATTTATGTAATGTACTAACTATATGGACCCTTAGGATACGTTGTTGTAAATTTTTGGGTCGAAAACATGGGCCTAAAAAAAAGGATGCGTATATATGTAGTATTTATAAATATTAATTGTAATATTTAACTCTATTCTCATACTTCGTAAGGTATTATTTTAGGTCCTTCGTTTGTATATTTCAGTTTCTGAAGGGGCCAAGTATTTTGAACTCTGGCTTTTAGGATATTTTAGGCTTGAGAATCCTGGATAGTTTTCAAGTACCGCAGTTCAGCCATCACTCTGAACGTAGGACAATGCAAAGACTTTTAAAGAGCTGGTTCGCAGAGGTTAGAGTAATATTCACGTATTCCTGTGAATGCAGTTAAATTTGGCAGTTATGCCAAAATTACAGTCTGTTCCACCGGGTGACACATACAGTATGTAGATTACACGGCTTTAAATTGTACAAACAGCGCGCGGAATGCTGTCACAATAAGTGGAATGATGAATATATTAATAGTAATATGACCACCCTCATAACCAATTGTGTTCAAGTAGAAAAATATTTCAGTTTTATTGTTTCAAGGAAAATATGCTGAGTTTTTGTTTATTTTGGGTGGATTGAAGGTTTCTCTTCCTTTAAAGTCAAAGTAGAGTATATTCAATCAAACCAATTACTGACGTTGAAATCACTTGTAGCTTTATTTATTTATTAAAACCCTATTTTGTATATATTTTTATACTTAAACATAAAATAAAAAGTGGCAAATAATATACTTTAGACCTCAAATAGACCATGAGGGTGAAGTGTGGGAGAACAAATAGAGCAAGTAAACTATTTTCCTTTACAGTATGTCCATATATATATCTTATTGTGTTAAAAGTCACAGAGTACCTACCTCCACTGAGTGGTGAAAGATAAGTGATGGCTGAACCTGTCTGTGTCTGTCTCTTTTTCCTTTTTCTCTCTATTTATTTATTTATTAGGTTAAATATACATAACTCACTGACAGGTAATACATTTTAATGGTAATGTGACTGGTATTATTTTGAAGTGTATTGTTTTCCATTGCTTTCGCTGTATTTCTGGTCGTGGGCTTCCCATTGGAATGTGGAGTTGGTAGTAATTGTTCTTATTCCCATTGGAACACATTTACATCAATAATTATTTGAGAAGCCAAACAATCATGCAATGTCTAAGTAATAAAGCTAATACACATGCCATGGCCAAGTTTATTATGCCGTTACATGAATGGAGCAAAACAGAAGGTGTGTGATTTTGAAAAATCGTTAAGTTGGCTATGTACAGCTGTCCCTAAAAAAAAATGTCTTGTGTGTATTTTCTTGCTGAAAGTTGTGGCTTAGGAGACTAGTGCTGAGACTGCAGTATTTGGTTGTGTGGTGAAATACAATTTTTTTCTATTCTATCGGTGGAAGCTTGGGAAGAGTTCAGACATGGAACTAAGCATCCTGTCTTTTCATGAAACCTCTTTTAAAGTTATTTATAAT
>CM070036.1:16094246-16111792 GCA_036250615.1 Ptychadena robeensis | reverse complement strand
ATTTGTGCTGGATTGGGCTGTGTAAATACCTTCTGTTTTAAGAAGGCTTGATTGTGCTACCTATGTTGGTGAATTGATACAACTTACTACTATAAACAGTATTGATATAATTTATTTTCTGTCTTGACTGAAGTTCTCCTTTAAATCCTTTTTATGGAAGTAGAAATCTTCTAAGGTCGTCTTTCCCCGGAGCCCCTCTAACTTTGAAACAATCCTATGCCTGAAAGTGATAATTTTACTGCCGTACCTTTTTGAATTAAGAATTTCAGAGAGGTGTAGCAGTTCCTTTACTTAGCATTGCCGTGACAGGCTTCAATCCTAGTTCTTTCTCTTTTAGAGTTAAAATCAACTTTATCATTTAGTATTCATGCTGAGCCTCTAGCATTGTGTAAAACATTTATGCAGCTGATCCTTGTTATGGCAGAATATATTTCAGCCCAATTCTCTCATAACTATATTTACAGAGACAATTTTCAGAGAAAATTAGTTCTATAAAATTAGAGGTAATCATAGACAGGTGTACAAAGTACAATGTCCTCGCTTTAAACTGGGTGTTTGTCAGTTGTCATAAAAGAGACTTTATTAAAGACAGCTTGAAATATATTGTTATAAGTTGCCTTTCCACAATACTAAATTGGATCTCCTGTCAAAGGTTGAGGGTTAAGTTTACTGCTACTATGTAAATCTAGATAGTTTAGGGTTTGCAGTTCTGTCAACTATAGGCTGAAATTCGTGGAGTTGAATTTTAAAGGACATGCAATGTGCTACAGCTAATGGTCTACCCCAGCCATGGGCAAACTGAGGCCCGGGGACCAAAACCGGCCATTTAGGCTGCGTCTACACTAAACTACACACCTAGGAGACTTACTGTGGCCATACAGGGTTTGATATTTCTGTTTGATCGACTGAAAATAATCGCAATTCGTTTCCCTCATACCTGGTACGATCAACCATCGGTTCAAGTGACCGGACATGTGATCGGTAAATTTTGCTCAAAAACTGCACACCTAGGAGACTTAGGGTGGCCATACAGGGTTTGATATTTCCATTTGATCGACTGAAAATAATCACAAATTGTTTCCCACACACCTGGTACGATCAACCATCTAACCTGGTGAGCGGAATAGACGGGGATACCTCTTAGCTGCACCCTAAACACAGCCTATACATGCTAATTGTACTTCACACCGTGGATACTCGATACTATTTATAATATTATTATTATTTTTAACATTTATTTATATAGCGCCAGCATATTATGCAGCGAGTGGAGATACAACACAATAAAACACACAGGTACAGGTAATGACACAGGAGGAACAGAGGACCCTGCCCGGTCGGGCTTACAATCCATAGATAATAATCTATGGACTCGTGACACTAGTGGATACAGATTACAATAGAAGGGCAGCCCTTGAAAAAGTAAAACGAAACGCGCGTCAGGGTGGACTCTACCCAAGTAGAATCCATGTCCGTGACTTATCCATATATCATGCTGGATTGATTGTTTTTACCATAAATTGCTACTTATGCTGTAATACTGATGATTTATGTTTAAATCTGTAAATTAAATTATTAAATTTATGTTATACATACTTTTTGATAACACATATTTTTGATTCATGTGGCCCTTAAAGTCCACTTGCCCCTGATTAACTCAGGGGGAATCTCTTTGGTGAAACTGTCACACTAAACAATTGCTATTATTTTAGGATGTTGGCCACCCACCTTACAGGCTGTTATTCTGTATATATACGATCAACCATCGTTATTTTCCAGGTATTTCTAATCGATTTGTTTACTCTAGTATTCCGATCATATTATGCATGTGCTCCATAGTACAATAGGAAATCGATTACTTCGGCGATCAATCAACATTCAAATTGCACAAGTAGATCGAATTTGCAATCAATCAAGCAAAACCTGTGTATGGCTTGCTTAACTTTCTAAATAGAAGAATGTCACATGTGGAAATAGTCTGCCCACTTATTGGACTGTTAGAGCTTTCCCTTAAAGATTACATTGAAATAAGTATTTCCTCCTGAAATAAAGAGGAAAAAATTCCAATATTTGATAAAAAAGTAGATTAACGATGAATGTAACATTCCTTACAGCCGTACTATTATTATGAACTATCAAAGCCCATGAGACAGTGAAAGTTACAAATGTTATCGAGCATTAGCAGGCATTTAAAGAACTTCTCTTGAATTTTTCCAGCACACAAAAAAAGTATTTTATGTCATGTAAATGAATGGTAATTTAAAAGAGGGCTCCATCTTTATATAACATTCGTATGTCCTGGACCCAATTCCGCAAACATGGAGAGGCTTTCAATTTGCTCAGTCTGTCTCCTACTGTTAGATATCAGCGATTGCAATAAGGAAAATTAATCCATTTAACAATCTGCAGCTTAAACTTAAGAATTTCCAATACCCCCACCCCATTCACACTCTCTCCCTCCCCACCCCCCTCTTTTTTTTTTTTTTTAAGAATATCAATAAGTTCCAATTGAAGAGTGGATTCTTTTGCAATTCAGGCATGTGCCGGCGATAACAGGCGAGTTGGCATGAAGAGAGGCAGAGATGGATTAATTATGCAGAGAACATGGAAATTCTGCTTATCATCGGCAAGCAAAGGAGCCCAGCTCACATAATCAGCAAACGAAGGGAGAAAAAAAATAACAATGCTATGGCACCTTCCAGCCCATCATCACATTTTTTTACCCCCCTTGTAATTAAAAAATAACATACAATTATAGCCCTATCTGCCGTGCAAGGCAAGGAGTGGGTGTCCACAATATAATTGCAGCAGGATAATAAAGGAAAAAAAAAAAACACAAGGACTGTCCGTTTTCTGCAATGCTACATGTCCCTGTCTATAATTTTTCCTCCTCTGTCTCTTATTTCGTCTCCTCCGGCCTCAACACTTCTTATTGGCCGCAGCGGCGATGAGATTAATATCTCAGGTGACGCTCTGCATTAGTGTCCCCAACAGCATCGTTTCTGATTTATCGCGTACAGCCCAGCACAGTAGAAATACTTGGCTTCCCTTAGACCAATCATGAACAAGAGCAATCAACGTTCAGTGTTTTTTTCACCAATTACGCCAAAATTTTAATTCATTATGATTTTTTTATATTTAAAATATTTTTATACATTTAAAAATAACTATATGGTTTCAATTTTATAAAAAAAAAAAAGAATTCCATTTCGTAGACACTCGCCACCAGTACAATAATTAATTAGCAAAGTGATTTATAGAGAAAAAAAAATAGAAACATAACTTTTCATTGATGTCTTTGTTGTTGAATGTAAGTTTAATCCATGCAGCTTGGTTACTTGTTAGGAACAAAAATGTCATAATGAATGCCTTTTAAATTACAGATGATCAAACATTGCATTTGACCTAATTTACAAATGTGCTCCTTTTTTTTTTAAAGGAAAAAATTCAGTTAACGAGAGGAAAAAAAAAAAAGTTAGAGTGTTCAAATCACTTTCTGCTCCAGTTGTTTAGACAAAAGTTGTGCGCGCTTATCATTTTTTTCCCAAATTGGTAATTGCTACATTTTCAAATGTGTGCTGTGACAATTTATATGTAAAATATGCTGGAGTGTTTTGGTATTTTTATCCTCGCCCTTTTCTAGACAATTCTCAGAAACCTTCCTGCTTTATGTAATTATATGTAAAATGTTATTTATCACTGATTCAGCTATTAGCATTTGTATTGCTTAGATGTATGTATATTATTACATTATCACATAAAGGGGAAATCAGAATATATTTCATATGACAGAAAAGATGTTAGAATATTTAGAATAAGTTGTTATGAAATTTGCCACATTTTATAGTCTGGATCTTAATTATTTTACATAAAATATTATAAACAGTAAAATACGGTGAGTAGATTTGTTGAAAAATTTGTTGTTTCCCAGGTTGGCCAACCATTGTATCATTTATTGACACTGTCCTCACCTATGTAAATAGGGGTCATGGCTGGTTCAAATTATGTTAATTTTGGGGTTTAAAGGCATCTAAAAATGTCAATATTCAAGCTTATACTGTTAAAATCCTGTCAATATACATACTTACTCATTTAGATAGTCCACTCCAACATATACCCACTCCATCCTCCCATATATTGACTGCAGCGGGGTGCTTGATTGCCCTGCATTGGAAAGATCCTCAACCACCTACAATTTTCAGAACTTATGGAATACATTACAGCACAAATTCATGACACTAGAGATAAGTTTGAGACAACCTGGGCAACATGGAACTCCTTATCCAAAAGGGAATGATGAGGCCATGGGGTATTGAACAGCGGTTACCCACAAAACTGTGCCCAACGTCCTCAATGTTGTTCATCAATATTTTTTTCATTATTGTATCCTAATGTATTTGTGTAATATATAATTGGTGTAAGTTGTTATTATATTATATTAAAATAAAAAAAATGGTCAAAAGAAAACATGGTCAATCCCCTCCCCCCGATCTGCCTGTTCTCCGACCCAACTTTTATTTCCTCTAATTGGTTTACCTTGTATTTGTTAACATACTGCTTGAATGTACAATGTCCCTTTTAGTGAAGGGCAGTATTGTTTTTAAGGGGGATGATGGACTTAAGTTTCTTCCCAGTTTATTCTGTTTATGTTTCCCCCCCTTCACTAGAAGCTCTGATGTGCAATTAATGGAATACATTATGACACTGGAGATAAGTTTGAGACAACCTGGGCAACATGGAACTCATTTATCCAAAAGGGAATAATAGGCCATGGGGTATTGAACAGCGGAAACCCACAAAAACTGTGCCCTACATCCTCAATGTTGTTCATTAATATTTTTTTATACTACGTATTTGTGTAATGTTTTTTTATAATGTATTTGTGTAATATATAATTGGTGTAAGTTGTTATGTATTAAAATAAAAAAAATGGTAAAAAAAAAATCTTGCCAATCTGGTACCAGAACCCCCCTCCCCCCGATCTGCCTGTTTTCCAATCCAACTTTTATTTCCTCTAATTGGTTTACCTTGTATTTGTTAACATACTGCTTGGATGTACAATGTCCCTCTTAGTGGAGGTAAGTATTTTTTTTAAGGGGGATGGTGGCCTCTTCCCAGTTTATTCTGTTTATGCCCCCCCCTTTTTTCAGTTGTTAATCGCCATATATAGTTTCCTTTTTGATTTGTATCTTGTAAAACTGACTGTATTTGGATGTATATTTCCGCTCTTTTGTTTTCCCTGTCCCTCTTGTTATGTTTAAAATCAATAAAAATATATTGGCAACAAAAATCCTTATTTTTATTATTAAAAAGTTGTCCCACAAAGGGGTAAAAATATGAACAACAATACAGTGCAACACAACGTTTTCCCTCCTTGTTCCTGTCCCCAGTGGGTATTAATGGGGTCTCATGACATCATTAAAAACAAATCTGGAAAATTTGGGTTTTCATTGTGATTAGTGTTAATCCCGAATATTCGAATCACAAATTTTTATTGTGAATATCAGCACAAAATTTTATATAGTGCTATATATTTGTAATTGTGAATATTCAAGATTGTTTTACATCTGAACCCAGAACTACCATGAATTGCGCTCACAATATGCTTATGAACAATTTGAGAAGGTAAAAATTACTGGAGATCACAAATTCTCGAATTTAGGAATTTTGTTGCAAATTTTATTAGGTGAAAATTAGCAATATTTAGCAAATATTAAGCGAATATTGCCGTTCTGATGTACAATAATTACATACTATTTGAAGTTAAAAAACCAACTTTGATTGAAAATTTCTTGATTGATAAAATCCTCTTAACAAAGCTGAAGGACAATTATCTTTCTAGCCAGTAATTATTATTATAATTATGAAATAATTCATATTGTGATCATATATATTCTTAATGCAAAAAGGGATTCCTTGCTATCTGTATTGTTGTTGATGTTTTACATTGTGCGACTAATTGTTAAGCAATAAAAGTTGTCAATATTTTAACATAATAGCCTAGAATGTCGAATTTTTAGATAACTTTAACCCCCAGTATTAATTAACATAATATTATATTTGTTGATTGAAGGTTGTTAGGTTTCCTTTATGCATATAGATTTATATAGATAAATATCTCTATGGTCCCTCATCATCATAAATCAGCAGTCTGGTTCAAACCTGAACCTGAAATTGCAGAAGTTTCTATCTGATTGACTCCTAGGAAGTAACACAGAATTATGACAATATCTTTAAGAAATACATGAGAGCATTTAATTATTTAATGGCTCTAGGGAGGAAATGGGCATGTGATTATATCACTATACGTTGCTCTCCTTGGAGAGGTAAGGCAGCCTGAGTATAGCACACATATCATTCTAAATAATGAAATTCTGGGCAATTTCTTTTCTACCCAGAGGAGTTTACATTGCCAATGTGTCAATTAGCACCACTCTTCATTGAATGCCATGCAATCCTTGAGCCAAAAAAAAAAAGAAACATCCAGTAAGGCATGGAATATTCCTTGAAGAACCTCATGTTTTTTTTTTTCTTTGTGGTGGATGGAAAAAGGGTCCATCCATGCATTACCAATTATGTCTCCAGTAACTAAACTTTATAAAGAATACAATTCAACTTTCTGTGTGTAGTAATCTTAACCTGTATTGTGTAAACAATAATATGGGGGAAGGGGTTCCGTGTTCCTAATACCGGAAGTGATGTCACTTGTATTTTTTCTCTATTCAGTGATGGCAAAGTTGACAGGTATGTTTAGCTGAGATGCACTAAGTACTTTGAGGAAAGATATAAACATAAATGTTGCCTCTGACAAGTTCAATAAAACCAGGTTGTATTGATAAAAGACTCACCATTAAAGGAAGCTGCTCAGATCGGTATTTACATGCTGTTGCTTGCAGTGAGTTTGACCAAATTCTATTGAAATTGACATTGTTGATTTGCTAATTTTTGGAACTCTTAATGTAAAATTGCTGTAGATCATTGGGTTGAACTTACTAAGTAATTGTATTGCCAAATGTCTCTAGATGATGTGGGAATACAAGTTCATCATCCCTTGTATATGAGGGATACTTATGACCAGGCTTTGATGTGATTCTGATCTAATGAGCATACAAGATTCATTGCTTGTGTAATTAGGTCAGGGCAAACTCTATATTTCTCAGAAAAGCTTTCTGGAGTTCAGCACTTCTTTGAAACTCAGAATCTATCTTGGATATGATAAAAAAGGTAAAGAAGCACAATAAAATAAATATTTTGGCCAAGTAGAAATATTTACTTCAGCCAATAGTTCCCCATGTTGTGCATATGGCAGCTATTTGTAAAGGATATAGTAAAGTGGTCTCAACCTGTGGGTCTGGACCCCCTTGGTGGTTGAATTACCATTTCAAAAGGGTTATTTAATTCAATGAAAGCATCTGAAAGATGCTGCTAACAGGCAGCAGCACTGAGGCCCAAAAGCAGGGTGGGAAGTTAGGAGGGAATGTAATGCCCCCCTCCTTCCAACTAAGAAGGGATGGGGCATTACTCTCCCTTCTAACTTTTTACCCCAGACATCATCATCACAAGCTGGGGGGGGGGGAATAGGAGGGAGGGGTCATAACACGTACCTTATAGTGCCAGAAGTGATGTTGCAGAGTGTCACATTTAGTATTTGGAGCATGGAAGTGTCAATCTCTGCACTTCCGCATTCCACATAAAGAAAGGGACTGCACTACGTCACCTCTAATAAATTAAATAACAATACCACAAACTAATCCAATTAAATAGTGTCTTTATTTAATAATAATCCCAAAAAAAAGAAATTTTTGCAGATATTCGTATTTCACTGAATACATAATCTGTAACTTGTCAATCTCAACACGTTTCACAACTCGCCGTCGCTTCTTCAGGAGAACAAGAAGTTTACATTGTACTCTAAAAAGGGAGATAAAAGGAAATAAACAAATATATGTACCGTATTAATCACCTACAGTGGTGTGCAAAACTATTTGCCCCCTTCCTGATTTCTTATTCTTTTGCATGTTTGTCACACAAAATGTTTCTGATCATCAAACACATTTAACAATTAGTCAAAGATTACACACATAGTAAACACAAAATGCAGTTTTTAAATGATGGTTTTTATTATTTAGGGAGAAAAAAACTCCAAACCTACATGGCCCTGTGTGAAAAAGTAATTGCCCCCTGAACCTAATAACTGGTTGGGCCACCCTTAGCAGCAATAACTGAAATCAAGCGTTTGCAATAACTTGCAATGAGTCTTTTACAGCGCTCTGGAGGAATTTTGGCCTACTCATCTTTGCAGAACTGTTGTAATTCAGCTTTAATTGAGGGTTTTCTAGCATGAACCGCCTTTTTAAGGTCATGCCACAACATCTCAATAGGATTCAGGTCAGGACTTTGACTAGGCCACACCAAAGTCTTCATTTTGTTTTTCTTCAGCCATTCAGAGGTGGATTTGCTGGTGTGTTTTGGGTCATTGTCCTGCTGCAGCACCCAAGATCGCTTTAGCTTGAGTTGACGAACAGATGGCCAGACATTCTCCTTCAGGATTTTTTGGTAGACAGTAGAATTCATGGTTCCATCTATCACAGCAAGCCTTCCAGGTCCTGAAGCAGCAAAACAACCCCAGACCATCACACTATCACCACCATATTTTACTGTTAGTATGATGTTCTTTTGCTGAAATGCTGTGTTACTCTTACGTCAGATGTAACGGGACACGCACCTTCCAAAAAGTAACATTTTTGTCTCGTCGGTCCACAAGGTATTTTGCATTTTGTGTTCAATTATGTTATCTTTGACTTATAGTTAACGGTTTTTGATGATCTGAAACATTTAAGTGTGACATTGCAAAAGAATAAGAAATCAGGAAGGGGGCAAATAGTTTTGCACACCACTGTATGTCATTAATGAATGTCAGAACAATGAGGGGTTACCGTATTCAATCCCATATCTCGGGGGCCCATCATCGGTGGTCATAGCCTCTATTGGAGAACGGGGGGCTCCCATGGATAAGCCCCACAAAGCTGTGCTGCACCCCCACTTTGTGTTAGTCCCACACTTAAGTATAATGTAATTAGGATTTAGAAGTTTCCTTACTTCTATGAGTGTTATCTCATGTGGTGATTACACTGCAGCTGCTATTTCACATTCTGCCACTAGATGTCGCCGTGACAACACACATTGCATTTGCGATATTTGTCGTGTCGATATATGTACAAGTGACAATTTTCGCAATACATAAAAATGACAGGAAATGTCGAATTTACTTAAAATAGAGAATAATTAGCAAATTGTCATAAATTCACATAGTGCCTTTTCTCTCATCACTACTCAAGATAATCACATTCTATACAGTGAGATTACCATACAGGCAGATAACACACTATTTTTCTAAAATAGTGTTGCGTTTGTGTAGACTGACCCTTTAAATTAAGGCCGGTAATGGATTTGGAAATGGTTGCTCCTATCACACGTGTTTTCTTCCCCATAAAATAAATGTGTTGACTTAAATGTTTTAAAGACATTGAGATATTTAAAATGAATGCCTCAATGATTATCAACAATGAAAGTGTATTTGTGAAACAGGTAAGATGGTATCACTGAGTAGTCTGCTTTTCTTTGGGGCCGGTGCATCAAAACAGCAAGTTATTTAAACTCTTTTGATGAAACAAGTCTATAGAATACCACAGAGCCGTGAGAGATTCTATCTCAGGACAGATAATATCTCCTGTTTGATGAATATACCTTATGGTTCTTTTCAAAGACTTGGCTTGTTTGTATCTTAATGCTGAGCTCTGAAATATGATGCATAATTTATGATGTGCATATTCTTACATTTCCGCTTAAACTGTTTCCCTATAAGAAGGCAATGCTGAAATTCTTATCTTTATTTAAATAAATTGTGTTCCATAGCTTGGTTCATAAATAAAACAAAAGAATAGCAAAGAGCATTGTACAATATTTTAGCCATCATCATCAAGAGCTAAACATTGGATAAATAAAACACTCATTAAATTTAAAGATATATAAACTTACTAATTCTATCTGACCGTAAAGAATCATTATGGTAAATTTGAAGCTATGAGGAATATTTCTTTAGTGGCCAGGGGTTACTAGAAGTGGTCTGGGTCCCTCTAAAGAACTGGATCATGATGCTTTGGGGCAGAGAGAAAATGAAAGAGGGAGTCCCAACCCTGGGGCGGGTGCTCAGTAAGAAAGAAGAGGAAGCAGACAGGGTACACAGACACACCTGTCCCTCCTGATGCTGGTCCTGGCATGAGTGCAGCCGGAGAGCATAGTAGCATGTGTGTCTCTTCTACATGACAGTCACGGTACCCCGCTGCAGTTCCCACCGGGTACCAGTGCTACTGTTCCAGTGGGGTGGATGTTAGGGCCATGCCAAGACTGCTGTGGAGCCAATGCTGGTGCGCCTGATACTCCTGCCCACAGAGGTCTACCCAGGACCTGTGGACATCCCCTGCACCTACTGTTGCGCCCCCTGGCAATACGTGGGTTGAGGAGCCCTTGCCCACACTGACTCCCTTTGTGGTGTGGCCTATGTTCTGTTGGACTATTTGCTGAGAACGATTTTACTTTGGTTGTTAGTTTGCGAGTTCAGTTATAGCAAGAACCTTTCCGGGCCTCGTTGTTTTTTTTTTTGTAGTATACCCCCAACCCTTCTCTACATCTCCAGCAAGTTTGGTGATGATACCATGCTCTGGGGCTTTGCAATTAACTCAAAATTGGCGATTTTTTTTCAAAAATGCAACTATCTCTACTCATCATCTACCGAAATGATCTTGACAGACGCCAGTGATCTGAGCATTCTTTCACCGGATGGATCTTTTTTAAATCCCTGCATGACTCCCCACTATTTGTGCATCTGCAGATAGTGGGGAGCCTCGCAGGGATCTAATAAATATCTGGCTGGCGGAAGAATACCCACACCGCCGAAAAGACAGAACATGCCATGTTTGCTGCGAACTGTCCGCCGCGATAACATAACAGCCATCTCTACTGCCCAGGCACCACATACAAAATCGGACAATTAATCTCTGATCTTAAAGAAGATGCTGATGTTGGATTAACAAAGATGGCTTTGTTGAAAGGGAGGGCAGTGATCTCTGACACAGGGATTTATTACACTTTCATATCACTAAGCATCCATGAAAGTTATAATTAATA
Source organism: Ptychadena robeensis (assembly GCA_036250615.1). Taxonomy (NCBI): domain Eukaryota; kingdom Metazoa; phylum Chordata; class Amphibia; order Anura; family Ptychadenidae; genus Ptychadena; species Ptychadena robeensis. The sequence continues at coordinate 16,100,605 of CM070036.1, read as the reverse complement.
AATAATACCCAGTTTAGGGCTTGTATGCGGTTGGGGTATCCATGGAGGACTTGGTGTAAGTGTGCCACATCCCTTTCTGAATAAAAGTATAAAACAATTATGGGAACCATGTGTACGAGTCTTATGGTTCCCATAATAGTTTTTAGTATAGGTTTAGCCATGTAAACAAGCGTATGCATAGACTGTATGCCCAAGAAGTTGGGCAGCCCAATCCTCTTTGTCTAGATATTGCATTAATGAAGTCAGTGGGGAAAGCAGAGACTGCTTATCATGAACCTGTCGGCAGATCCTCCCATAGGCAGATGATAGCATCCAGGCACATCCAGAGCTGAACGTATACATAAAGAGTATTTTCTTTTCCAAAGCAGCAGCCGCCATCTATTAGGATCCACCTATAGTTCAGACCTATCAATAGAGCATCTCTAACAAGGCACTTAAGTTCCTTTCCGCGCAACAAAGTGTGCTAACACCAGACCTTTTGTAAGACAAATTAAAGGTCATAAAATGCCAGTATGTAAATGCTTCCGCCGACTTCCACGAGGCTGACTGTAGTTGACGTCACTGTCAGTTCTCATCAAGAACGGTGTACTCTGGCGAAAAGCAGCGCTGCGCTCAGCGCGTCTTAATACGACTAGACAAGACTGTCAGGTGTAGTCAGCCCTCTACCCAACAATCTCAACCTAAAAAGGATGGCGGCAAAATTTGCTTGTTCTATTGATATAAACTGACAGTGACGTCAGGCCCACTCAGGATCCCTTCTATTAGACTGTGTTTTTTTTATCCCCTTTTATATTAATAATGCACTAAAATCTAAATCAGATTCTTGTATGCGACAGTGGCACATAAAGTAGGTTCAATTAAAGGGAATAAACCAAGATCTTGTATATGGCTTTCTATTTGTAGCAGGTTGGTTTAAATAAAAGATGACTCAGTTTGGGAGTGCAAATTCTGTACTGGTAAACAACATAGAGACACGTTCTGTGCTTAATGTGGGGAATCAGCCTCAAAAGTGCGCTCGCAATGATGTCAGTCCACACAACCTGCTTCTCTTAAGGGCTTCTGCAAAGCAATAACCCTTGCAGGGGTTAATAACAGAGATGAAAATAATGTCCTCACAAGAAAATGCCAAACCTCCTGGCTTGCAGGCATTAACACAGATTATTTCCTTTCCTCGTGAAAGATGATCCAAGTGGCCTGACTCACAGGCCTGGGCCCCACACTCCCTGTGTGCCCTCCAGTATGCGCTGCTCAGGCAGCACAGTGTCTCCCCACCTCATCAGGAGCCATGACTGACTGGTCTCAGCTCCTTTTGTGGAGACACACCTAGCAACCTCATTAAGGTCCAGCAGGTGTATCTTGGTGAAGTGGAAAGGCCCACCCACTTCCATCCATTACCACTCCAGAATCCAGATCCCTGTAACCAAAAACATAACAAAACTGGGCAGCAACCCACTGTCGCTCTCGAACACTACTCTGGACTCCCTCCAGGATACACCAGCAGACCCCTTCACTGCGGCACATGGACCACTTACACCATGAGAGACCACCGGTCACATTAGTGTTCGGCCGCAGATGGATGCTTTTTAATCTCTTCGCTGCATCAGCACGCGATGCAACCTTTTTTTTCGATCGCGCCCATAGAAAATGAATAGACGCGGTCAAAAATGGCGTCCCTATTCACTGGGGATGCGATTTTTGACCATGTCCATTCATGTCAATGGATGCGGTCCACGATTAAGAACGCGGTAAGGTGGCGTTCCAAATCATCCTCTAAATTGCATCCGCGCTTGATTGTGCCCTTCCACATGCGATCCCTCAAATGTAAATTGACAAATGAGTTTTAATAGGAGCAAACTGCCGCGGCCATGGCAAATCTATTAAAAACCCATACATCTGCAGACAATCGCTCTAGTGGAAACAAGCCTTTAGGTAAGGGGGCTTTGGGAGGTTCAGGTCACATTATGTGTATTTTTCTTCTTTCTTATGGAAAGAAGGGTCTTGACTTACAACTAACCATTGGGAACCAACTTAGTTCATAAGTCAAGGCTCCACTGTATTATTAATTAACTTGTTTTTTTACCCCCTTTTCTTTTACTGCTCACATACCCGCTTGTGCTTGCTCACTTTCAAAGTATCACATTAAAGCAAGAAAATTCCAGACATTTTTAAAAGCGTTTATTTCATTTGAATATGAATTTGCTTTGTACTAAAAACATCATATTAATGTTGTTATAAGTGGGATAATTTGCAGAATTAAATGTGTTCTTTTTATCTACAGTAGCACTTTGGTTGTTTTAAAAATCATTGGTCAAACTGTGAAAAAATATATTTTTTTCTAATTTGACAACATTTAAGTTTGGCATATAAAGAAAATGATTTAATTCTAGGAAGAGAATGCTTTCAAAAGAAAGTCTAATTTTCCAAAAACAACATTATGTCCCTCTAATTATCCTCTGCATTGCAGAACATCCCTCCATTCACAATATCGCTGCCATGATGTATGTTGGCTCAGTGGAATATCAACAATAAAGGGCAGGTCTACATATGGGGAATATGGGGAAAACCATTACTTGGGCACCCCCAAGGAATTGTTTAAAGATAGTTTATAAGATAAGAGACCACACAGAGAAAAATAAACTTTATTAAAAGTTGGACCATTCCACATACCTACTTGAACAGTGTATACTACAACATAGGGTCAAATGCCTACTGAAGCTCCAAGTGATGATCTTTGTCCCTTGCCAAGGACTTAATGAAACTTCAAAGATACCAGCGGATTGATATCTGCCCAGCAGTCCCCACGATATTGATTTCCACATATGGAATGGTAGAACTTTTAATACATTTTTTTTCTCTGTGTAGTGTGTAATTTCTAGGAACTATCTTAAAACCGTTCCATGTGAATGGGTAAGAGGTACTTTGGACCTTTCTGCTGGTTTAATAGCGAAGGAAGCGGGTTCCAGAAGCCATGATTGGTGGGCCCAGCACTGCAGTAGACTAGATGCCTCTCCATCATCTGCTGTTACAGTCTGGACAGATACCAATATACACCAGATACACCAGAATGAGTAGGAATATACCGTATATTTCGGACTATAAGACGCAACCAAAGTTTTAAAGGGAAAATTAGGGGAAAAAACAGCTATTCAGATATCAAGTGAATATACAGCATGTTTAAGCAAGGTAGGCAGGACTGGACCATGCAGTATTCACTCTATAGTCCCATAGCCAAAAGGCCAGTGTCAGGAGGGAGGTCTTTGCTGCAGCAGAGTGTGAAGGTCTTAAACTTTAGCGTGTGTCTATACACTAGCAGTACCCATTCTCTGAACACTCTGACCAACTTATGAAGAGACACATTTTACAATGTGACACTGAACAACTTACCCATGAGCACATATGGTAGGAGATATGAGTCTTTGCCACAAAATGTATTTATTGCAGTGTAGAATATTAATGTAAATACACAATGCCATCTAATTGTAAAATGTCTCTCTCCATAAGTTGGTCAATGTGTTCAGAGAATTGGTACTGCGAGTGCTAATGCAGATACAATTTCTCTTTGGCAGTGGCTTTTTGGCTTAGCTGGAGGGAATGTAACACGTCTCTGCCTCTTGGGATGCATAGCTATTGCACCTAGGATGGTAAAATGGTAAAAAGTGTGTCTTATAGTCCAAAAATACAGTATATATATTTGTTTTAACTACTATAGTAATTAGTGAGTGTGTGTTAGGAGTAAAGTAATAGGAATTCAGCTTAAAATATCTTACTTCTTTTAAGAAATTGTATCTGTTGGCAGAAACACACAAATTGATATATGCACAACTGGCAGTGTTGGCAGTATCAGCGCCATATATAATTATGGCTCGGTGTCATGGTTATTATGCAGTAGGTATTACACAGATGTTTTAAATCTAGTTTAATTTAATAGACTTATGTCAAGCTTCTGCTGCCCTGTGATAGATACATTTAAAAACATAAAAATGATTATGCATTTCATCTGCTGGGCCAACTTTTTGACCCTAGTTAATTTCACCGGGAAGCTGAAAGCGTTGTCTTTATTGACATCAGAACATAATTGTTTCCAAATAATCAGGTGCCGTTCTAAGACATATAAGAATCACTTATTCATGTTAGATGTAATTACTGTAATGTGGGGTTTCGCTGTCTCCAGTATCACACACACGTTTGTTCTCCACTGATAAAATTAAAAAGGTCGAAATGATGAGAATTGGAATGCACCTAAAAGGGATTTTTTTTTAAATCATTGTTGGCTTAGCAGGGTAATATCTACAGAAGTAGATTATCTTCATCCTCATGTGAAGAGGACCTGTCTAGCAATACTGACCTTTTTTGTTTTGTGATCATTTCAGGTACACTGTATTTGGTGGCCATTTGAAGCTTCCAGTGAAAAAGACATGATACACATAGGAGGTATTGGTGGACTCTCAAGTGTCTGTATGGGTGCAGCAATGCAAATATATGCTCTGTTTCTTCCATAGTTAGTAGGCATCAAGCAAGGGGCATCTATGAATACCAGGATATAGAGTGTGTTTTTGTGGGGAAAACCCTTTTGCCACTAAACTACTTAAGCTCCTTGTTTAAAAAAGACTCACCAACTATATGACTGTGAATTCCCTTCTTGACCCCCTCCAATCCGACTTCCATTCTTCTCATTCCACTGAAACAGCCATCACTAAAGTTGCTAATGACCTGCTCACTGCCAAGGCCCAAGGCAACTTTTCCCTACTTCTTCTCATCTGCCTTTGACACTGTTGACCACTCTCTTCTTGTACAGAACTTGCGCTCTATTGGTGTTCATGACCCTGCACTCTCCTGGTTCTCCTCCTACCTGACCGACCGCTCTTTCCAAACTTCTTTCAATGGCTCCTCTTCTTCTCACACCCCCCTCCCTGTTGGCGTCCCACAAGGTTCAGTCCTTGGCCCAGTAATATTCTCCCTCTTCACATCTCATCCTTTGGTCTGCAATACCATTTTTATGGTGATGACACCCAAATTTACCTATCCACCCCGGCCTTTACTCCCTCTGTCCTGGACAATATCTCTTCATGGATGGCTGACAGATTCCTTAAACTCAACCTGGGCAAAACAGAACTCCTCATCTATCCTCCATCACCTTCCAAGCCTCCCCCCAACATCTCACTCATAGTAAATAACACATTTACCCCCATTCCACAAGCACGCTGCCTTGGTGTCATCTTCGACCCTGCTTTCTCTCCTTTATTCCCCACATACAAAAGATTGCTAGATCCTGCCACTTCCATCTCCGCAACATCTCCAAGATCCGCCCCTTCCTGTCCCCAGAGATCACCAAAGTCCTGGTGCACGCTCGGCTCATCTCTCGCCTTGACTACTGCAACATCATCCTCTCTGGTCTTCCTCTTACTAGACTATCACCTCTACAGTCCATCATAATTGCTGCTGCCAGACTCATTTACTTCTTTAACCGCTCCTCATCTGCTGCTCCTCTCTGCAAATCTCTACACTGGCTTCCAATTGTCCAGAGAATTTAAGTTCTGTGCCTTGCCTTCAAATCACTCTACACCTCCTGTCCTCCTTACATCTCCAACCTGGTACACAAATACACCCCTAACCGCCCTCTTTGCTCCCCCAGTGACCTACTAATGAAATCCCTACTTATAAAATCATGACATGCCCGGCTTCAGGACTTCTATAGGGCCGCTCCTACTCTCTGGAACTCTCTCCCTCACCACATCAGACTTGCTTCTACCTTCCGTGCTCCTAGCCCTGAAAACCCCTTCTTCAGTCTCGCCTACCCATCTTCTCACTCACCTGTTAGACTGTAAGCCCATTCGGGCAGGGTCCTCTTCTCCTCCTGTGTCATTACCTGTTCCTGTGTGAACTATATTGTGTTGTATCTTCACTCTAATGTATTGAACAGCGCTGCACAATATGTTGGCGCTATAAAATTAAATGATAATATTAATAAGATGTGTTACACCTGCTGGTCACTATGAATATGTACAGTATATGAAGAATCAAAAGGTGTTTCCTGGCTCACCTCATGTCAGCCCACCACGGGTCACTCCTCCCCTTGACCCCCTAGGACATCCCATAACAAGCTCTATAAAATCCCCTCACCTCCAGCCGTTCGGATGTTCTTTTTTTTTGTCCTCGCTAGGCATTCCAAGATGTGGATACGCGTGGAGGGGGGGAGGGGTAAAGCTTCTCCTCCCCGTCAGCATTCTCACTCGTGCAGGAGCGTGGGTGATTGTCAGCACGGCTTCCGGACTTCCGGGTTTGCGCGCGCGTGCCCGTGCGGTGCAATGGGGGCGGTTTGCCGTGGCTGGCGTCCGATGCATCCAGGATGGCTGAGAGAC
>CM070036.1:16068691-16085663 GCA_036250615.1 Ptychadena robeensis | reverse complement strand
GGTGATGGTCAGTGTGGAGGACACTGGTGGAGATGGTCAGTGTGGAGGACACTGTTGGAGATGGTCAGTGTGGAGGACACTGGGGGAGATGGATATTCCCCTTGGATGGATGGATGGGATATTCAGTGAAGACTGTAGATCACACAGAACACTGCCCTAGCTAATGGTTTCCCTATAGCAGCAGCTCTCTTTCCTAACTCTCTCCTTCTTCAGCAAAATGTGTAATGGCGTCCTGTACTTGATATGTTATAGGGGGTGTGAGGGTCTGTGAGGTGGGGGGTGCTCATTGGCTGGATTATGTCTGCTGACTGTGACTCACAGGGGTCAAAGTTTCTGCAATGTTAAAAGATAGGGGGCGGATCGAACTCGCCATATGTTCGCGAACAGTTCGCGACATCACTACTGCTAGGTCCTCCCTGATAGAATACATAGTCATTGTAAGGTATATATCACTGCTATGTAGTGTCGGGTCCTCCGTGATAGAATACATAATCATTGGAAGTTATATATCACTGCTATGTACTGCCAGGTCCTCCCTGATACAGTACATAGTGATTGGAATGTTTAGAAAGGTCCTCATATTACAAGGTTTTGATAGAAGAAAAGGTTTTGGTGCATGGTGGTTCTATTCAATATTTAGTTAGTTAACAGCCCTCCTCTTTTTGAATTAAGACATTCAGTGGCATGTTGCTATGTTGACATCAGGGGCTTAGCTAGAAATTACTGGGCCCCATATCATTTTTTTTTCTAATAGGAGGGCCCCCACTTCCACATTTTAATTATCTTTAAATCAAATAAACACATAAATCAGCTCAAATAAATCTCAGCAATAAGTTTGTTGTTGGACCAGGACCACTTCTCACTAACCTCCATAGTATTGCTGTGTTCATTTTATATCTGAAGAGAAAAAAAAACCCTTCAATTGTAGATGTGTTCTCAATAAATATCAAGGTTGTCCATTTTATATTTTGTATATTTAAAAATTAAAATTTAAGCGGAAAATTTAACTTAAACATTGCAAAGCAATACTTTTTTTCTAATATTGCTTCAACCTTTCTATATCTCCACTTTGTGACTCACTCAGAAAAATGAAATTAAATCTCTAGAAAAAAAATTAGCTCAACGCTAGTGTTGAGCTCGAATATTCGAATGCCGAATATTTTTCGCGAATATCGGCAATTCAAAAATTCGCCAATATCTCTAATATGTCGGCGAATATTCGCAATTTTGAATATTCGCAATATGGGCATGTATTGCGAAAATAATATTCGCATTGCGAAAATAAACATAGCATGTGACCATTCATTTTAAAGATTTTTGCGATGCGAATATGATTTTCGCAATACATGGTCATACCGCGAATATTCGAATTTCCGAATATAGAATCGAATATTAGTAGAATTATTCGTGAAATATCACGAATTCGAATATTGACTATGCCGCTCATCACTACTCAACGCCAACAAGATGGCTCATGTTTACATTTCAACTGGCCGAGTCCACTAAACGCTATCACTCTGAGCTGGACTCTGGAATACCGTCCAGGAGGTTAACTGTTGGGAACGAAGAGGAAATAAATAGAATGACCAGTCAGCCAGGAGAGGCGGGCCACTTTGTGGCTATGGCCCCATATCGCAGCTATAGTGATTTCTATGCCCCTGGGTGACATGTTGCTAAAGTAGTATCTGAAGTTATGGATAGTTAATCATAGTTAGTAGTAGTTGTATTCTGCTGAACAGTAGATGATGAAGATGGTTTGTAGCCTGTCAGGGTCACTGTTCATGATTTACAGGATCATGTTAGGCTAGGATAGGCTACAAAATGTCTTCAACAATGCTAAACAAGTCTAGTTGAAGTAAATAAATACCATCCATGACTGTGATAAATGAAAGCCTTTACAGAGGCAGCTGAGACAGATTTGTTTATGTATTTATTTGGTTTCTTTTATTGAAGGGGGGTTGCATTTTTGTATGCATTGTCTGGGTATTGTTCCATTTGACTTACGTGTTGGATGGAGGCTAGAGAGACATTGACAGAAAAAAGTGTAGTGAAGTTGAAATTCACTGAAAATTTGTAAATACATAGGTCTGGCCATGACATGGTTAATGTCTGTAAAAATGTTGTTATTGTCTGAAAAATATGTTAATGTGTCAAGCACCTGCTGCTGAGTCATCCGAGGTTGAGCCAAAGCCCTCCCAGTTCTCAATGTAGCTAACCTAATTTGCCCAGTTACTGATACTGGCCACTCCTTGGCCTTAGTCTATAAAGTGGTGTCTTACAGAACATTATGGGCCATTCTGGCGTTTCCTGCATCCTGTGTGGATTGCTGTGCATCACCGGAGCTGAGTTGAGGCCTATCAACTGGATCATGCCTCCCCTCCTGGATTGACCACATCTTGGGTGAGAGCTACAGCTACCTCGGTCCGATCCCAGCAGGCTGGTTAGGCACGTGTTTGTAACTGAAGATCCTAAGCTTTATGCCCCATCCCTACTATTTGGATGATGCAGTATGCCTGAATATAATCTACCCTGCTAGTAAACATTGTATATATCCCCTATCTGCATGAGTGGACAATCGTTTATTGGGAGTGGAGGAGGAACGAATATTGTGTGAAGCCATATAGACGGGGGTACATCAAACATCCAAAGAACCTGGTTGTGGTAGTGAACCCACTCACTGCCCGACGTTACAAAAGCATGATGCAAAAATTCCTCACTCCAATCAGAAATCAAGAAAAGGTATTGGCTGCTCATAGAATAAACATTCATATGTTAGGTCAGTGGTGGGCAACTGACTTGAAATGGAGGGCCACAAGTGCGGCCCTTGGCATCACTAAAGGGCCACACATAACATCGATCTAGACCCTCCCCCGTCAACATATCTCAGCAGGCGGTGCACCAGATCCCGCCAGGCAATCAAAACCAGACAGCACCCCCCCCCCCTCTCCTGCCCCTGGGTGCAGCGCTCATATGTAGACCTTGTTTCCCCAATCAACATTGACAAATTTACTGATGTAGGAGCACCAAAGTTGATTAGGAAAGCTGGGTCAGCGTGTGACCACTTCACAGGCGAGTCGCTATGCCCTATGCATTAACAATAAGGTTTTAGGGGCCGCATGTGGAGGACCAAGGGGGGCCGCCAAACAACACCCAAAGGGCCGCATGCGGCTCCCGGACCACAGGTTGGGCACCTAGGTGTTAGGTGCTATGATTATGTATCAGAAATAAAAAATAAAAAAGAAGTCCCCTCATTTTTAAAGAAATAATTTGAACTTTTTCAGTACATATAACGATGCTGTGCAGTGTAAATAGCATACAGGAATCCGGGATTACTAGACTTTGTTTTGAGTGGCTAAACAGCTAAAGCTTTTCTACCAGCAGGAATTTTCACCACATTTCACTAATACATCTGTTTGAAAGAGGTTTGCACATGTTTTTAATGATAATCAACAATTATTGATAAATTTTTATATAATTTTTTGTATTTGCAGACTTTTAAAGAGGCCTCTGAGTAAGGCTTGTTAATAGTTTTTACTTCCCTGTTGGGTTTCCTGAGTTTGGCTTGGGATAAGTTTTCACGGCAAAAATTGGTAACCTCAAACTACAAGGGTGACTTACCTTCTCTAGATTTTACTGACCTTTCCTCCAGTAGTGCCGCCTCTTCTGGCTTGATTCTTGGGATGCCTATTGCCTGTGAAAAAAATGGCACCACTTTTGGAAAACTGAACCAAATTGGACTGGCAAGGGGTGGAATCCCAATCCCCCAATAGGATAGGACCGGGCACACGAGCTGGCTCCAGGTTCCCCATGCTCCCCCGTTTGTACAGGCGTGCGTGCAGCCTGTGGACCCAATAGCACGCAGTATCTTCCGACCCGGTTGCCAGTAGAACTGCCTAACTCGAGGCCGGTCCCTTCAAGTGGGGTGGGCTGGAGACTACCCAGCAGGGCCTACACTGTGGAGCTCATATCCCGTGCACCAAGCACCGGCCGGGCGGTATCGCTGTCTAGTCCCTGTGAGCGGTTCCACCTGTGCCAAGGACCTGTCCTCGTGTGCTGAGGGACAGGTTGAAGCAGCCAAATGTCAAGGCTGTAAAGTGGACTTATCATTAAGAACAGTTCCCGTTGGGTTGCTGTGAGTATTAGTTTTCCTGTTTTTGCTGTTCTGGTTAATAAAGCAAGGGTTATTAGCATCACGCTTGTCTCCGTGTCGTGGGTTGACCCTGAACCTGTACAACCAGACCAGACTTCTTGCACTGGCTAACCCTTAGACCTGGTTACACCTATACACTTTCATTATGTACAACGCATGTTAACATATATGACCAGGCCCATTGGCTACAAAGTGGATTCGTTCACAAGTGTTAACATTTTACTGAACTGGGGAAAAAAAGCCTCTTATTGAGCAAAAACTATGGTACAAAGTTGTTCTGTATGCCACTGAGAATATTCACCTCCCATCCTGGATACACAGCATAAAGTGAGAGGAAATAGGAAAAACTTTTTCATGGACATGAACTTCAACTTTTCAATTCACTTGTTCAGATTTTGTCTTTCCACTGAAAATGTTGACGGTTGACATTTTTAAAATTTTTCACAACAAAGCGTTAAATCACCAAAAGGTAGCCGCTGCATCTGCAGCTCGTAATAAACATAGTGGTAAATCATTTAAATATTATTGTTTCTGGGGGGGATATATGTAATAATTGAAATATGTCCTCCTTAAGGCATAGAGCAAATTAATACATCCTGCAACAGAAACCCTAGGGAAACAAAGTATAATTAAATTGTATTTAAAAGACTGCACATTCGAGGAGCTATTCAGCATTGTCAAAATACACAATATCGTATCAAAGAAAGACGAGTGTAACTAGAAATCTCATTTCATTCTTTTTAGTTTACAGGTTTACAACACACATCGTGCTCCATGTTATTTACATTTGTGACACGCTCATTGGACACAGGCTTCTTTATAATGGTAGGAGATGGGTTTTCATGTGAAGTGTACCTGTGACCTGCTTCTTTTTGCATTTGTCTTTTAACACTTTAAATGGTTACTAAATATATATCAAAAATACATTTTTAAATGATTAAACCTACCACATTTTAGGACTATAAGACTTTTTTTAGCATGAGTTGTGTATTTACATTAACATTCTGCATTGCAATAAATACAATTTGTAACAAAGACTCATATCTCCTACCATATGTAAATAGCTACTCATGGGTAAGTTGTTCAGTGCCAGATTGTAAAATGTGTCTCTCCATAAGTTGGTCAGTGTGTTCAGAGAATGGGTACTGCTAGTGTATAGCCACATACTAAAGTTTAAGCCCTGCATCCAAGACCTCCCTCCTGGCACTGGCCTTTTGGCTGGAAGAATACAGAGTGAATACTGCATGGCCCAGTCCTGCCTACTTCATTCTGTATATTCACTTGATACGTGAATGGCTGTGTTTCTAGTTTTTTTCCCCTTAATTTTCTCTTCAAAACTTTGGGTGCATCTTATGGTCCAGTGTGCCTAATAGTCAGAAAAATATGGTACTCCTTTAACACTCCTATAATATAATTAGCAATGAGAAAGTCACTTTACTTACCTGATGTTCATTCTTTATCCAAAATCGTGCCAGGATAAATGTTGGTGTATTATCCAGGATGTATAGAGAGGTCACAGAAAGTTTGGAGAAAGGGGTCTTAACCTAAGAAATTATAGTTGTACACAACTGACAGCAGCAATCACACAGTAGGAGGGATACCAGTGGCCAGAAAGACACTGGATCCCGATTTCCATGTTGAGAGACATACACACAGCAACTCCTGCTCCTTTATCCCAGTCGAAGATCACCACTCCTTGTTAAATCTTCCTTTTACTTCCACTATTGTGAGTGCATTATTTTACCTTTTTGGAGGGCATTGCCACGAGTGCACATTCCTTCCAAAATATAACTTAGTAAAAAATGACGAAAGCCCATATAATGACATGCCGAAAAGATAAAATTTTGTTCTAGAATAGAATCACATAATGGCCAGTTAAAATGAATACAAAAGCAAATCATAAAATAAAGAAATAATTGGGTGGACTGACAAGACAACCTTATTTGGAAAGAACTCCCAGTACCCCTCAGTAAGGACTTCCTCAGCGGCTACTCTTGGCCACCTGACCTTCAATAAGATAAGCACACGATTACTGTCAATACTAGCTCCCTCCTTCCATTATCTTTCATGTGGCAACTATTGTGGGTAACAAGAAATACCATTCAGGTAACCCCTCTAGTAATGAAGACCATTCTCATTCTTTCCTAACATAAAGTTATATCTACAATATTAAAGTAAATTGATACAGAATTCCAGAAGATGTGTAAGTCAGATGGAAACACAGTTACATAGGAGTTTGTTTATTCCCAGTAGAAATATCAAAATCCTGAGAGAAAGAGAGGAATAAAATAGGAGAAATGGAATGAGAGAAAGAAGGGAAGAGAGCGAGAGAGAGATAGAGAGTGTAAAAATGTGCAGTCTAGTGAATAGGCCATGAATGTCTAATTCTCTTACTTAGCCCTATTTGCATATACCATTTGCATATCACACACATGTGCATGCTCTGAAACCAATCACACAAGACAAGCTGCACTGGCGAAGACAGCTGCATGGTTTGGACAGGCGACGGGGATTAGGCACTGAATAAAGTGAGGAGAGGGAACAGCCAATTGTAAAGAGAAATATAATTATTGTGACCAAGCTTTCCCAGATATTGGAGGAATCTTGTCTTTCTATGAACGCGGCCAGTGTGCCGCTTATCAGTGCTGGATCTACGGAGCCGGCATTCTGCATGGAAATGTATCACCGCCACTGGAGTTTTTTATGCAAGACCCAAAGCTAAATACTTATTTAATACACATGGATATTCTGGGAATAAGCCAATCGTAGCAAGAAACATGAATGAGTTCTTTGGAAGCTCAAATTGGCCATAGATTGTTGGCCAAAAATTACATTTTAAAATTTGAACTATGCAGTAAAAAATAATTTGTGTGATCAAAAACTATAAAATATTTAATTAGTGTACATGAATGTGGACGTGGCTTGGACACCAAGTAAATAACAGCACAATATGGCCAGATCATTGGTATTAAAGCGGTCCTATCACCTCCCTTTCTGCTTTTTGACAGATTGGGGATTTAAAAAAGGGACCTGGGTAAAAATCCTCTAAATCCGCCAATGCTCCACCTCTTCAGTGATGCAGCACTGCGGTGGGCTCTGTGTGCAAGGTGACTCAGGTAGGTAGACACCACCAGTGATGTCTACCTTATCAAATATCTTTTTGCCCGTCATGAGGACACTGGAGGCGCGAAGTGTTGCCATTTCTTGCCCAGATTGATGGATAGAGTAAGACCGGAAGAGTCTCACTCCACCATTTTGGACCCTGGAGGATTAGATGGGGTAAATATGGCAGTGTGGGATCAAGGAAGAGGGAAGGTAAGTATATGTTTTTATTTTTAGGGATCGGATTGTCTGGATGAAGACTAAGTAAAGATAAGTGTATATTGTTTTTTTTGTAGAGTTTAGAACCATTAAAGAAAGTTCGTTTAAAATGACACTTTAACATGAATATCTAGTAGTAGACTAAATATGTGTACCCATAGAATTTCAAATATTTACCAAAAATGCAAGCCATATATATTGGATAACTGATGGATAAATGCTGCAGTTGTGAGATGCATGGAGTTATCAAATCAATAGTGATATATTTTTTTTATAGGTTATTAACTAGGTTTGATGATTCATTTTGTTCTTTCAGTTTTTTATTCCTCTTGCCTGGAGTTCCTCATATAACACATTTCCAGTCCTAGAGTAAAAACACTTAGTCAATGTATTATATAATTGGAGGAGTAACTGTATCACCCTAAAGCTAGGTACTCAGTTTTAGCCATTGGAGACATTCCTAAATGTTCCCAATGACCAGTGAAAAAAAACAAGTGCACTGTACACACCAATCTATGGAGAGAGATGGAAGTGAGTAGTTGCACCCTGTTGTGTCCTCCAATATAGAAGACAATGGGTCAGGATGGGTCAGGATGGTAGCTCAAAGATCTCTCTTAACAGATCAATGAATTACCTGGCCTGGTTACATTGCCTGACAGTTGTACACACCTAAGATATTCTATCATCTCCGCCAACTATTATTTTTGTTTTTTTGGGGCCCTAAGTATTTCAGGTACAAGGAATGCTTGTTTAGTGCACAGGAAGTTAAACACAAAAAAACGCAAATGAAAAAAAAACAGTGACAAGTCCCATATACTCACCATGATGCCATGCTAAGGACTGTTGTGCTAAACAATAAAATATCTTTATATATGGGTTAAAATGTCTTTTAACTGGTAGGTGGTACATACGTGTACTGAAAATTTTATTATAAAAAAACATTAACATTAATGAATATAATATATAGTATTAATAGTTTGAGGTCACATAACAGAATTGGGAGACAGTTGCAAAAAGTGTTTGAAATACATAAACCTTTAATACAAAAACACAGGATATACTGTAGTGTCGTGGATGTGCATTGTAGTACCGCAACTTACACAACCAGATTATTTCAGACGGATGTCTTCTGCTCACGCACAAAGCATGGCTCACACACCAGTAAACAGACTGTCCATGCAGCTAGTAGGGGCTATTTACAGTTTATTGAAGGGCTATATACAGCTTCACCAACTCCAGAGGGCAGAGATGGGGATCAATCATAGGGAATAAACGTTGCAGAGCATTGCTACCAGCTACTGAGACAGGTTGACAGGGGCACTGTAAGCTCTCTCCGCTTTCTCGGGCCACAATAATAATATAATTGAAAACTTTAGATTTGAAACATTTGAAAAGTTTTCAGATTTGAAGAGATTTTAGTAATCAAGTTTATATTTACCACTAAAGGTTAGAGATGTGTTTGCTGTTACTGCCTTTGAATGTTCTCTAGACCTTAAGGCAGTATTGTCCACAATCTGGCCCAGGGGGCAAATGTGGCCTGTGTTCACGTTTTCAGCTTTTGTTATAAAATCAATGATATGCATTTTACTCCCAGGAATTTAAACAGAGCACAGTCTGCAGCTACTTGTTTTACCTGTATTTACTGGCTTAGGCTTCATCATGAGGCTACTGTGAGTATACAGTTATTAAGCCGTGTATCCTAGCCATAGCCGGGAATCCTTTTATTGATTCTACCATAGCTAGAGGAATGGTCAGGAATTCTAGGATTAGGTAAATCCAAGGGGCAGCCTTCATCAGTGTTATGGCAGTGAATGGCTAATGCTTAACAATAATAATTCCAAGTATGTGTGAAGACATCTGCCACTTGGTTTATCTCATTTGCAATTAATGTTTCCCTTGACTGTCCCTTGACTTTTACTACACCAACCAGAAGAGCCAACTGGCTGGTAGTTGCTGGGCATCCCCTAACTCTTCATTGTTAATTGCTAGCACAAAGAATGTCCATTCTCAACCAATGTTCATTGAATATATTTAATACATTTACAATACATTGATGTTTTCATAGACTACAATGTTGAATCTATTGAATGTATAGGCCAATATACACTTATACCAATGCACAAAGTAGCCAACTCTTTAATTATCTTATAACCCAGTGGTGGGCAACTGAGTTGATATGGAGGGCAACAAGTGCGGCCCTCTGCATCACTAAAGGGCCGCACATAACATCAATCCAGACCCTACCCCTGGCAGGCAGTCAAAGCCCAACAGCACCCACCCGCCCCCCCCCCTCCTTCCCCCTGGGTGCAGCACTCATATGTAGACCTGGTTTTCCTGATCAACATTGCTAATTTTACTGATGTAACCAAAGTTGATTAGGAAAGCTGGGTCAGCGTGTGACCACTTCATAGGTGCGTTGCTATGCCCTATGCATTACAGTTCGGTTTTGAGGGCCACATGTGGAGGACCAAGGGGGCTTCCGAACAATGCCCAAAGGGCTGCATGTGGCCCCTGGGCCGCAGGTTGGGCACTTAGGGTATAACCCCTCCAAACCCAGTGTTTCAGGCTTTGAAATAACTATGACCCACCAATTTGTTTTTTTCAGAATCATTATGTAACCATAAATGTTTGCGTGAGAGACATTTATTAATATTTTAATTTTCTACTTAGCTTTTCACTTCAGATAAAATTTTGTCTTTAAATCTTGCATGTTTTCATTAACACTGAAGTGTTTTTGTTTCCCTGAGAAAATCTGCAGAGTGAACTAGAAGGGAAATAGTTTGGCAGATGACAGATGAATTTTATCTCTTGTCGGGATGCTCTAATCACAGGTGATGTCTGATATTTGATAAACGGTACCCATCAGGCAATCACACATTGTCCTTTTTATTAGTGATGTCACAGGGATGCAGGTGGCTCGCGGCTCCTGATCCCTGGTGTGCGGGGGAAAAAAGTCGCCATTGTCTAGGCTCTTACAGAACTTACTCTTATCTCACTCATCTGTGTCGTCCTCACTATGATGGTTTTGGAATCGAGCCATTTCCATCTTATTTCTTCTTCCAGAGTATTCATATTGCATGAAGGCCTTTGTGCAGCAGAGCCGTACAATGTAAATATGGCTTGTGTTATGGTATTGATGAGAATCAAGAGTTATTTATGAAATGAAGGAACAAAATGTATCAACAATTTATAGATAATATACAATCGTTATGTTCATGCTAAATAAATAATCTTAGGTATCTGAATGATGTGTTTGTCAACATTGTTAAAAGGAAAGTACATTGTATTTAGGAGTGAAATATTCTATAATAGCAGATAGAATAGAAGTATACTGTCAATAAATGGACCCTAACACATAGGCGAAGAATGGAACATGCCTATTTTGTTTAAAAAAAAGGTGGCATTGCGGGCACATGGGTCAAACAAAGAATCCTCAATATTATATTAAAATAAAAAGTCTTTATTAATATCGGACTAATACATAATAAAATCGAAGAAATAAATACATCCAGAAGGGAGCATCCACAGTGTGATGGTCCTAGTGGAGATATTTTCACAATGTGTTAAAACCACAATATGGCAGTACAGTGGTGTCATTAAGCATCTGGTGGCAGGTAAATGTATGACATAAATGCCTCTCCAATCTCCGACGCATTTCGCCCTGCTGGGCTTCCTCAGGGAGATGTACAGGATAAGGGTATCTAAGTGTACATATTGAATCAGTTATGAATCAGTAGATTCAACATATTAACATATTAGTATATAAAAAAGATATGCATGCAAGATGATCCATTGGGCAATTAAATATACATGCACATAATACAACCTATGCATATATACAAACATAACGCGACATAAGGATACAGATGTACGTCACGCAACCTCAATATTGAGGTTGCGTGATGAACATCTGTATCCTTAATTTAGTATTAGTTAACCAGGTAGGAAGGTACCCAGAAACCTTTTGCTAATTGTGAACCAGTGGGTTATGTCTCCAGACTCCCTTTGTCTACTTCATTTATGTTTCAATCGTTTTTAAAAAGAAATTCTCAAAACACATATGACAAATAATAACACAATGTGTTTATCGTTTAGTGCAATTTGTTGACACTAGCTTCACCTAGTCTTGAGCAGTCAAGCAGTCCCATACTGGATTCAGGGGTTCTTCCTTCTTGTGATGAGTAGCAGGTCCATATAGTCCATGTCTTTTCAAACACGTCCATTTTATCATAAAGTATAGTTGTAAAGCGCTTGTCTTCTTAATTTAAAAGAGTCCGAGATCAATCTCAAAAATTGTAGAGACTACAAGAAATCCTGGTATAATGCAAAGGGTTTCGTGGCCAGGATAAACAAGAATTTACCATCTTGGTAAACCCTGTTCAATCCGTTCCTTGCGAGATTTTGAACTTTTCAGGTTAATCGCTCAAGTTGGGAAGCCATCGATTCCCCAAAGTTCGATCAATGGAATGTGCATGCAGGCCGATCTTTGGGGAATCGAATGGGAATCTAAAACTCTAAGTGAGTGGCTAGCTTTACAGATGGTCGTGGGAATATCTAGCAGGTAGCATTCTATGACAATACCATGCTTGTGTTCACTGAGCTCTCCAGAATGACTTAATCTTCAACACATATTGGTAAATGCAGACTGCTATATTGTGTATTTCTGTAGAAATGGATCTGAATGAAACATCTGCATATACACATGCTCTCAAAAAACAGATCCATATAAAAATTGCACTATACATTGACATCTGTTAACAACAAATTGACAGTTTGAGAGAGTAGAGGGATGAGTAAATCAGTCTTCTTCCGTCTTGAATGTCTATTCACTCTCAGGGAGGTATCTAGGCTTAACTGCTGCAGAGAAAAGTCAGGTCAGCTTCAATTAAGTAGGGTTTGTTTTAATTTAAGAACCAAATAGGGCCAGTTGGCGCACCTGATTCCCTGCCGACCCGATCCCGATCGGATGCGGGAACACGCACGGCATCCCATTGGAGGTCAGACAGGAATCGGCCCATCTATGCTTTATGTATAGTTGTCGGTCGTAAATAGACTTGTGCAGCAAAAGGAGTGCCAAGTCTAAAGCTAGCCATACAGGCATCAATATTTGCTAGATCGATTCAACAGGTTTGTTTGATTGCACAATTTTCTGTCAGTCAGTGGCATACTCCCATACACAGATTGATCAATTTCTAATTTATCGATCCATAAAGCCCAATAAACAAACATACTTTAATGTAATAATTAAATTAATGATTACATATTGAAATGGAATGAATATAGGGGTTGTATTGATCCCTATATTCATTACAAAGGGGTTAAACGCTGGCAATGGGGATTAAATAAAAAATAAAAATCCTCAAATAATGAATAATTGAATGAATGAATGAATTAATAAATTAATTCATTCATTCATTTGTAAACTAATGCAAATAAATAAATATAGTTGTCATATTGACCCCTATATTCATTGCCAAATGGTTAAAACCCCAAAATTCCAGCTATAAATTAATTAAATAAAAACACATAAACACATATTAAAAACAATTAATTCATTCAATAAAAAAATGGAATGAATATAGAGGTAATATTGACCCCCTATATTCATTCACCAAAGGGTTAAAACCAAATGATTCCAGCTAATTAAAAATGAATGAACAATTAAACAAAAACACATAAACACATATTAAAAATTCATATATCTGTCTTCACCATTTACTAGACATTTGCATTCATGATTAGAGGTTGATACATTCTATCTAAACATGGCAAATGACGGGATTTTCACATAAGAAAAACTTTTGCCATACTTTCACATATTCAAAAACTACACAAGCTAGAATCATACTTTTTTGATGAATGTGTATAAAATTCTTCTTCATATGCTCAGCAATTTTGGTAATGATACCATTAGAAACCGTAAATACCGCATATTTCCCTGTTCATGTTTCTAATAAATTGCAAATTACTGAATATGCTGTCATTTAAAATTACTGAGCATCTGACACATTTTTAAAAAAGGTTTGACTGCTACATATGTCGGTTTTTAATAAATAACTGCATTTGTGTTTGTCTTTAATAAAAAAAGTTTTTGAACAAATATTTGTGAAATTTTCAATGCATTTTGCAGGGGGGTAAGGCAGTGTCAGGGGTTTTATAGCGCAGGCCCCATAAAGATATTAATCTATCGAAATCCCTAGACCTGTCAGATACTTGTACGATCAACTGAAATTCAAAATGTTTGCTTGATTGATTTTATGTTCAATTCACTTTTGGTTGACCATATCAGGTGTGGGAATTTTTGTTAGATTACCGTATTTTTCGGACTATAAGACGCACCTGACCATAAGACGCAGCCAGTTTTTAGAGCAGGAAATCAGAAAAAAAATATTTCATTTGTTTAAATGAATGTGAAAAAAATCTCATGCAGTACCCCTATTCAGCCACACCACCAAAATGGTGTCACTAGAGAGCAGACTTCAGCGTCTCTTCTTACTCACACAGAGCTCAGAGAGGGAAGGGAGGGGGAGGAAGGGGGAATCTGCATTCCGGTCTCCCTGTCACTTCTCTGCTGCGTGTGTGAGCAAGCTGCTTGCCAGTGCAGCTTGCTTCACACACTCTGCATTGGCTATATTTGCGAGGCTCTGCAAATATAGCCAATACAGTTCAGCTCCCCACAGTTCTCCCGGCAGATGCAGATCACACAGCTGACATAGCCCATCAGCTGTGTGATCTCTCGGCACACAGCAGGTGTGCTGATTGAGATCACAGAGCTGATCTCCTCTCCCTCTGCACACAGCTGATCTATCTGCCGGGAGAGCTGTCAGGGAGCAAAGTTGCGATCACCAGCGGCCGGATGGCCGCGGGTGGTCGCACATTCAGACCATAAGATGCAGGCACTTTTTACCCCCAATTTTGGGGGTGAAAAATTGTGTCTTATAGTCCGAAAAATACGGTAACTTAAATTGTTTGATGAAACAGAAACATCTAACCGTGTATGGCTAGCTTAAAGTGGTTTTAAACACAAAGTATAGATCAAATAGACACAATACTCACCTATAAGCAGTTCAGATGCTGGAAAACTGCTACACAACTACTTCTGCCCTATCAGGGACAGCATCACACATTTTACCCCGTGCTCTTAGGGAGGTTTAATCACTCACATATAAGGCAAACTTTGCAGTCCCTGAGGCCTGTGACTAGCTCAGCTGACACCAAAGAACTCTATTTAAATATATTTATAGACTTCTGAGACCAGCACCAGAACAAGCTGTACACTGACTACTTACATTGGATGAAAGTGACATATCCTCATTCTAAAATTATATTAATAATGAGCAAACCTTATGACAAACAGTGAATACACAAACTGGCCACAAGGTGAGCAGACATCTAAGGTGAAATCATATAGACACATATTCTAAAGGCCATTGTGTTGGAATCTTATATTTTCCTACGTGAAAGTTATAAATTGTCGTCAGGGTGAAAGTGATAAATGGGTATTTTATACTGATTGATATCAGTTCCACAATCTTTGCTTTTGCTGACTGGTTGCTGCCATGATAATGTCTGTCAAATCGGCCAGAAATGTGTCAAGTATTTCCTAAGAGAAAATTGTGAGAAGAAATCAGATTGGTCTTCCCTGTCCGTCTATTTACAAGTGCGGAATATTAAAGATGGTAAAAAAAATCTCCAATGTCAGCAGGACCGATTGTTTAACATCTAAAACCTTCAGCCGTCCATACGTAGGCTACTCTGGGTTTGGGTCATGTTGTCCAGAAGATCAGGAATCCTAAATCTTTATAATGAAAAGCCAATCATAGAATAGTAAGGACGAGACTATGAAACATGAAAAACGTGTTAGTTGGTGAAAAAGCTTCTTAATCTACAAAGATCATTTAGAATGTTAATTATGACATATTAGCATAATGATTTGGTGCTATGGTTAATCTACAGATTGTCAAATTTCACAGAATTCGAATCTTTAAAAATTCCCCCGGGCTAAATTTGTTTCTACCATGAATTTTCTACCACCCCGGCAATTCTAAATTTCCATTAAAAAAATTTAAATAATTAATGTTTAGCAAAAATTACACAAATGATTACCGTATATACTCGGGTATAAGCCGAGTTTTTCAGCCCCAAAAAAATGGGCAGAAAGTGCTCCCCTCGGCTTATACTCAAGTCAGCTGAGGGGGGTCCACTCACCTCACCTGAATTTCATTGCTGAATGCTTCAAACAGGTAGCTTCCCTTTTCGGTAGATCTTCTGCAATCTCTCTGAGTTCCTGTCCGCTTCGTGCTTCCGACAATCAGTTGATATACAATAACAAACTCCACACTGCCACCTAGTGGCCAGTTACTAATACAGATACAACACTCCATAGCCTAAAAAATAAGAATTGCCTTGCACAACCCATCCTGTAATAATAATAATCCTGTGTTCTCTTAAATTTATTGAGGATGTGGTACTAAGATTTATCCTGTTTGATTAATTCCTAGAGGCAATGGTGCTTTCTCTATATTTTCTCATTTAAAAAAAACTCCACTATCTGACTGCATTTCCCACCCTCGGCTTATACCTGAGTCAATAAGTTTTTCCAGTTTTTGTAGATAAAATTAGGTACCTCGGCTTATACTTGGGTTGGCTTATACTCAAGTATATACGGTACTTAAAAAATTGGAATGGAATGAGGTCTCCCGGAACTCTTACCAATTCATAAAGGTTTAAAAGTCCTAGAAATAAAAAAACAGACCACTTTTGAAATATTGTTATAAAATGTTGCCCTTCTACAGACCTACCTGAAGAGTTGTAACAAGGTCTCCCACTATAATACATTCTGGCCAAAAGTCTGTCGAAGTCTCCAGTTCCAGGCCAGGGCTGAGCAAAAGCACTTGTGCCTGTAAATCAATATGCCCTTAAATAACATGTTGGGCATGCGCAATGCGCAGGAGCATGGGAACTTTTTAGAATTTCAATTAAAATACAAAATCATTTCTTTTAATCCTAGCAGAAGTCCAGCGCTATGAACATCTTATAATTATAGGGCCACCTTGCATGGAAATTTCAAACTATGTTATCAGTATCAGCCTACTAATTAAATCTTCACTACTCTGCCCCTAGTACTTGGGAGACCAGGCTTTTGCCATGGTCACCTAGGGAAATGGGCACCTGGGAGACTTGGCTCTGGTCGAGGACCCTGGGGAACGGAACAACCGAGGGTTGGGTGGCTTTGGCCTCACCTTTTGGGGAACGTTCCTTAGCCTCTTTTGAGGCGGGACACATCGGTACACCGGTTCCAGCTTGGAGTCGTGTGTTTCACTTGTGTGCACTTAACTTTTTGGTTTGCATTGGATGTCACAAGTTTCCGTTAGTGTGTCTGCACACGTTGATGCTCAATAAAAAAAAAGAAAAACATTGTAAGGTGAAAGGGGGGCCTTATGTTTAAAGCTAGCCACACATGGTTCAATTGACTGTACAATCAATGTAATTCGATCAATT
>CM070036.1:16039084-16052721 GCA_036250615.1 Ptychadena robeensis | reverse complement strand
GATTCCCAATCCAACCAGCCGATCGGTTGAATAATCGGCCGAATAATCAGGCGAAAAATCAAGCATCCAACCGACTTTTAAAAATAGCACTAAAGCAAAAATCGGGCATCGAAATCGAATATCGCATCGGTCCCCGAAAAATCGCAACGTGTATGGGTACCTTTAGGCTATACAATGAATGATACCTTGTACTTTGATAGATTCCCAAATAAGAGTAGAGTCGAAATTCTTGGCAGAGATCAGGTTGCGGCTTCTTGACACACTCCACCAATGACCACAAACCATTGCACCAGTGATGCAGGCCACAAGAGGACAACATGACCAACAAATGGCTCAATTGAGTAAGAAACAACAGAGTAATGTTCAATATGCTGGAGTCTGCACATCAGGACTGATGCAGCATGAAACAGAGCCTCAGAAAAATGGGAGCATAGAGGTACAAGGGGTCCAGGAACACAGAAACTTAGGCACCAGGTGCACAGCAAGATATTAGGCAACTTTCTGCACCATGAGAGGGTTCTAAATGTCTAGGAGACCAATTAATGCAAAACAGGTGCCAAAGCTTGTTAAGACTAATTATGTCAGAGCAGGTGATGGTTCCTCCATAGACTATAGTGTTGGCAGAGCCTGCTTTCCTTAGCTAAAGCTTCTGCTTCATTCCACTAAGCGACAATTACAATGGATGTGGAGAAACTACTGTCAGGATTGAGGCAGGATCTGTGATATAAAGAAATATGTTATTTCCATTATATTATACAGTATCTAGCTACCAACAGGAAGACTCCGGGTAAGGAAATCAGAAGAGAGCAGCAACTAGACCATGTCTGCATAGTTTAGTCTATAGTAAAACTGCCAGCATTCAGCACGGTTCATCTTGTATCTCTCCATTCTAAAGTCATGAATTTAGTTGCTTCATTGAGAAATGATTAGTCAAAAAGCTCAAGGTTAGGTCCTGAGTGCTTGTTTACCAGTGTTGGACAAATTGAAACATTAAAAACAGATTTTAAGGTTCTGACAAATTAGAAAAGTTGCTGGCTAGTAAGGAAAACAAGAGCTTGGGATGCAATACTAGTTATATTATACTTTTGTTTAAGTGGGAGGGACTTCCACCTTTTCTATTAAGGAGATACTGCTTGTTTAGTCTGGTAAGCATTTAGTCTGGAAGACTTTTGCTTATTGAGCTAGCCATATAAGTATTGATTCTGCGATTGATTCCGGCTAGATCGATCATCATTTGTGTTTGTGGCAATTGTTTGTTGAATGATCGTTTGGGAATCGTTTGGGACCACCTTGAATGATCCACCCAAAAAGGTCAAAATATAACAAAAAATTGATCAAACAGGGATCATACAAGTCTGTATTTTCCTGTTCGATCCCCATTCCTTTGGATTAGGAACCTTGATCCCCTTCCAAAGCATCGGCCAGGGTTTGATTCCCCAAGGTGGTGTCCATCAATTCCCCGAACGATCATTTACATAATGTAGTGACGTAACCACGTTACGATCAATCATTCAATGATCGAAGGGGAACTAATATGTGTATGACTGGCTTTACTTATCTCTATGGTCTTACTTACCAGTTCCACAAAGCTACCGCTCATTGGAGATGTAGATTGACTGTTGTAAATATTACAATCCAATTATGATTAATTTGCTCCTGGCTGGTAGTGCCCAATTGGTCTCAAAGTGCCACAACCTAAAATTACAACTATCCCTACACCAATACTGGGGATGCCTTATATTTCAGCGTGAGGCAAAAATGTAAGGGTGCCTTATTTTCGGAGGGTGCCTTATTTTTGGGGGAAACAGGGTATGTCTAAATATGTTCATGGTAGAGAGCAAAGGATTGTTTGGTTTGAACCTGTACCTTAAGTTTATCAGAGCATTCCCATCCCAAAAATATTTAGGAACAAAGAGGTATTCCCCTCAGGTGGGACTTTTAGTTGGAATGCTTTGATGACAAATTATAATGATAAGTAGTTAAAAACTTTTTCTTTATTGTATAATTGAATAAAAGAAAGCCTATATGAGGCAACAAAGATAATACATACCATATATACATACACGATAGGGGTTAATTCCCCCCTGCTGGTGACCTCAACAAAGGGGGTCTTACATCCAGCAAAATAACATACCATTAATAATTAGAGTTTTGGACCAAGCCTTATTGTGTGGCTCCGATGTAAACTTTACACTGCGTGGTGCTTGAGCGACATGTTTCGACATGTTTCGTTGGACCCTGATCTCTCCTCCACCCGGCATACCTTTTTGGACTAACCTGATCTTATAATACGATTACCCTGGAGGGTAAGTAAAAAACGTTTTTTCATCATTTCAATCTTTATCCTTTTACTTATGTTTAGTGGTCCCAAGCATATGAATGTCCGATTAGGCTTACTATAATACTAATAATTTAATTAATTAATGGGACATCACTCATTTAGAGGTCTCATATGATTGAACCTGCATCTGAAATGAGCCCTTCTTCTCCATCCAGCATAGGTGCATAGCCTGAGGAAGCCACTTTTTTTGGCGAAACATGTCGCTCAAGCACCACGCAGTTTACATCGGAGCCCCACAATAAGGCTTGGTCCAAAACTCTAATTATTAATGGTATGCTATTTTGCTGGATGTAAGACCCCCTTTGTTGAGGTCACCAGCAGGGGGGAGTTAACCCCTATCGTGTATGTATAAATGGTATGTATTATCTTTGTTGCCTCATATAGGCTTTCTTTTATTCAATTATACAATAAAGAAAACGTTTTTAACTACAAGTCCCACCTGAGGGGAATACCTCTTTGTTCCGTTCATGGTAGAGAGAACTATTTTTCAGCCAAGTGAGGCATCCATTGTACGTGTTTTAATCTGTTTTAAAAACAAGAGTCTTTATTAAGCCCCCCATACACATTCCGATTATTCTCCCGACCGATTTTTCATCCAATCCTGTCACCCGATTTTCACCTAAAATGTTATGGTCGGTCGGTCGGCTGGCATGAAATATCAGAATTCGAATTATCACCGATCCATTAGCCCGACCCTATTTATTAACAGCAGATCGACCAAAAATTTATGGACAGGTCCGAAGCAGTCCCGACCGATTTTTCGGCCGATTTTGAGAAATCGGGATCGGTCGGGTACATAATTCCGAATCCGATCAATCTCCTGATCGATTAATCTCCCGACCACATTGGTCGGCCGGGCAAAATTCGTCCGAAAAATCGGAACGTGTATGGGGGGCTGTAGGGAGTGTTAAATATGTTTTAGCTATGTTTGGTTATCTCAAGAAGTATGCACATGTTATGCATAGTGCTGACTCAATTAAACACATTTCAGTTTTCAATAACTGATCAAAAACATTATTAAGCCCCCATACACGTTCCGATGTTTCGTACGAATTTTGCCCGACCGACCAACGTGGTCGGGAGATTAATCGATCGGGAGATTAATCAGATACGGAATTATGTACCCAACCGATCCAGAGTTCTCAAAATCGGCCAAAAAATCGATCGGGACCGCTTCCGACCTGTCCGTAAATTTTTGCTCGATCTGCTGTTAATAAATAGGGTCGGGCTGATGGATCGGTGATAATTCGAATTCCGATTTTTCGTGCCAGCCGACCGACCATTACATTTTAGGCGAAAATCGGGTGACCCGATCGGACAAAAAATCGTTCGGGAGAATAATCGGAACGTGTATGGGGGGCTTTAGATATAGTGTTATAATGTGTTAAAAGTACGTATACCTTTGGAACCTTCCACTTAGCAGAAATGACCTTTTGTAGTATTGAAGTGGGTTTTAAATCAGGACCTTGACTACAGTCTATATATTATATAAACTCCAATATAAGCCAAATTTTTTCAACATCCAAAATGTGCTTAAAAATTCAATTTGGTCTATACTCAAGTCGATAGCGCCCTGCTGGTAGAAGCAGTACAATACAGATGAGGGATGTGGCCGCATCTCATCTGACAGCTTAGAAGAGCTGGCGGGAAGCCAAGACGTGACCACGCAATCGTGCATTCGGACCATAAGACGCAGGCTCTATTTCCCCCCGATTTTGAAGGCGAAAAAGTGTGTCTTATGGTCCGAAAAATACAGTAATTTATGCAAAAAACTCCATAAGTTAGAACGATACTTTATTCTTAATAAAGTTCCCATTACACTTCCCTACATATCCAATAATTTTGGTGACAATATCATGTGAAATAATGACATCCTGAAACCAAAAGCACATTTGCTGTATCTGTTTCTGTATAAAAATAGAAGACAGAACCCTCAAATGGGGACTAAGTTGGCAAATTCAGCCACTCGGAACTAGAGTTATATATTAACTAGAATTAAAAAATGCATTTATTGAAAACATTCTGTTTCAAAAAGCACACAGTGCACATGTCTGTGTTTTAAAGTGTATACTACATTGTTGTTTTTGTCAACATGTTTAGCCCTTTCCTAGGGCTTCACCAGGACAGGGACAAAGTATCACAGTATGTATGTTGCCTGTCTTGGCCAGAGGAGGCCTGTATGCTTCCTGTAGGGGAGCTGAAAGGAGAAAACGAGGTTGATGACCACACAAGTGTCGTCCCAACAAAGCAGACTCCA
This sequence comes from Ptychadena robeensis, assembly GCA_036250615.1. Lineage (NCBI taxonomy): Eukaryota > Metazoa > Chordata > Amphibia > Anura > Ptychadenidae > Ptychadena > Ptychadena robeensis. The sequence continues at coordinate 16,048,123 of CM070036.1, read as the reverse complement.
GCAGCGAGGGAAGGGGGGAGAAAGAAATGGACAGAACCGACCAGATATCTTGAGGATAGTATTGTCTTCCTGGTTCTAGGTATAGAACACCATGCTAGGTAAAACATTAATTACACAGGGGAAGTCAATCCAGGAAATTTAGGCATCCAGGTTGTAAAAAACTCAACCTATGGATCCAATCAGTTTCCTATGTGTGTGCTTAACCATGTAACATCTATGGCTGACCTTTATATCGCTTTAGGGCAGTGGTTCCCAAACTTTCCTTGCAGGGCCACCTCTATACTATTTAGGAACGTTAAGCCCCCCCCCTTCCCTATTTAAACACAGGTTATGAATGAGGGCCGGTGCCCCCCTGGAATACCTTTGCATCCCCCCAGTTTGGGAACTACTGCTTTAGGGGATGGGCATTTCAGCCTGTATGTAAATCTATTTACTTTCTTTGTGCGTTTCTGTATCTTAGCTGCTGCATTTCCCAACCTAAGCTTATGTTTGAGTCATTCAGTTTTTCTAGAAATTTTTTTTGTCAAATATATGGGTCAGCTTATACCCAATAATATATAAATATTTACAGTAATCCATTTCTTCGTTTTGCACTATTGCATGTGGTAGATTTGCTGTTGTTCTTTAGATCCTTATTATGTTGAAAGTTCTATTTCTAGTTTAGTTTCACATTGTTGACAAATTGCCTCTTTAGTGCTTATCTAAACTGGTCATAATGGATGCGTCGTCATTATCCGCTCATGATGTCCAATGAGGGCCAAGGGTGGGATTTGTCCATGTTTAGGGTTGCATTAAGAGGCAGTTTTTTTGTACAGTGGCGGAACTTCACAGAATATGTAAAATTTTTCAGTTACCCTATTAAAATGTGCAATAAGTTTTGCTCTATAAATATTAAAAATAAAATGTTTAAACATTTGAAACCACTATATTTGCCATCTAGTAACATAGTGTAATGGCTAAGGCTGCCGTACCCCAAAGTAGCCAATCATAAGTCAGTTTACCCAGGCAGATTAGCTAAGGATGAATTCCAACTGGTTGCTATGGATGGCAGCATTTTCCTCATTGCCTTAGCCGTTGCCTTATCAAATAAACCTGCAAGTCAAACATTGTCATATGAAAGAAATACAACTGTTTATATTATGAAGCATTATACTAATCAGATGGTTTATATTTTCCTTTTCCTTCCTTGGACAAATGTGCGCACTTCTTCATCTTGCTTATCTGTTGATTGCGACAACTCATTTGTATTAGCAACATGGCAAGAAATTCGTGTTTACAAAGAAAGAAATATTTACAGAATTAACTGAAGTTGTCACAGAGATTTTAATATTGTTTTATCAATACCAATATTGACTTATCATAGCCTGAAAAATTGCTTTTCTAAATGACATTTCATGGGACCGAAAAAATAAACAGAACATCTCAGCGTACTAAAGATTTCAAATATAAATTGTTGTATTTAATTTGTTATGAGCTAATGGGCCTTTGAGTCTTTCTTATAGGGAATATCGGGAGGTTGGAAAATTGTTAAAATCAAAGTACTTACTTTCTGGTTTTCAGTTCCAGTAATTCTCTTTCCTTTGTAGAATCAAATAATGGTCACTAGTGATGGCCGAACTTTGGCCAGGTTCGTCTGCGAACAGCGAAAAAATTTGACTTCTGCGGGAAGATTCAAATTCTCTGCTTGTTCGCGGGGAATTTGAATAGAAAAAAACAGAAGTGATGGGTACCTGGAACGCACAGTTCCCAGTTTCGCTATCCTGACGTGACGTCACTTCTCTAGCCGGTCTCTGGTGAAAGAATTATTCCACTGTGTCACGGGTGAACCACAAGAGCAGTGGACCCACCATGCAGCCAAACAAGCATAAACCAGGTCGCAGAGTCTATGGAGCCCCCCGGTATCCACCAGACCATTCCGCAAGGAGTGATGGAACTTTGCTGCGGGGACCCCCCAGGTTGCGGTCCATAATTACACTTACTTGGCAGCGGCTGACAGCAGAATATGGAAGGCATGGTATCAAGGCGGCAGGCAGAGACGTAGTCAGACAGGCGGTATTCAGGGCAGGTGGCAAACGGGGTGTCTCTGATCCACAAGCAGAACTTGTGGATCAGAGACATCTGGGTCGATAACGATAAGGCAATAGGAAGAAGCAGAACCTGTGGATCAGAGACATCAAGCACTCTTTGTTCAGGCAACGCCTTGTTGCCTCAGGCTTCCTTATATACACAGGTCAGGTGGTCTGATTGGACAGGGCTCCAGGTGAGTGATAATTGGTATTAGCCAGGAGAGGAAGCAGGAGTGCATCATAAGCTAGCATCACTTCCACCAGCAGAGGGAGCTGAAAGGTCCTGGTCCTCTGAGGTTTGGGATATAAAGCAGCCGAACTGGTGGACGGCACATCTGTGGTTGCAGATCGCTGGGTGACCCGGCGATCTGTGACACACTGCCTGGATCTTACTGCTGCTGATCCGGCCAGCAGAAGAATAGTGACCTTCTTCCCGCCACCCGTACTGTTCTCATGTCATGTTTGCAGCCGAACTGTCTGCCTTGCGGACTGTCTGCAGTTCGGCCATCACTAATGGTGACTGTATTGTACTAAATTACTGTATGTGAACTTTGGGTTGGAAAACTGTTACAAATTACATGTGTTCCCTCTAAGCTTAAAGAGTCCCAATCAATGGCTATCAAGTATAATAAAAAAAAATAGTTTATAGAGCCTTAACATTTGCAATAGGTTCTTTACTTAAATGTTAAATTGGACCTACCACCAGAAGTTCATGTTTGCTTTAATGGCACTAGAATGCATAAAAAAAAAACAACAACTCACCTGTAATGAGCCAATTAAGAAGGTCCCATACAGTCCATAGTCTCTCCTTGTCTCTGATTGCCATGGCAGAAAGGAAAGAGCAAATATGTTAGAGTACAGGGACAGTCGGCATGTCTCTGGTATAGACTATGCATTGAAACACACACAGATGATCCTCTCCATTGAAAACCATTATAAACGCCACCAGTGGCCACTATTATTATTGGGGAAGGAGGTTTGGGAAAGGTATATATTGTTACCATGGTAATGAAGGGGTTAAATGTATTTCACTGTGTATGGGCTGTATTTGGGCTGTTGTTGGGCAGAACATAAAGTGGGTGGCGACTATGTGAAGGTTCTGAAACATGTTCTGATGTAATCATGGTGAGCCATTTGGAAGTAGTCAGCCGGGGGAGTAGAAGGTTATTTAAGGCCAAACAGTGGGAGGAGCTGGGGTCTTCAGTAGCAGGAGAGAGCAGTGAGAAAACTCTGGAGGATCTCATGGGAAAAAGGCCATGTTGGCCTGCAGATCCAGAGAGTGCTGAGCTTTAATTAAGGACTTCACCCTTGTCCCCCAGCTGGCTGCTCCGCATAACCCACCGTGGGTGGCCAGAACAGTGCGTATCTCTGTATACAGCTGTATATAGGGGTGCGTCTTATCATTTGTGGGTGGAATGTGTTTCACACACTTTATTCTGTACCTTTCTGTTTTAATTTTTAAAACTTAAAAAAAAATGTTTGCAAACATAAACAAATGAACTCTCCTTTATATATAATTGAAATGACCTATTAATTAGAACTTAACTGACACCCTAGTGAGTGAAGGGCTCATTAACTTATTAGTGAGTTTTGCTAAATGTTAAACTAGACAGACTCTTGGAATCATTAATCAGGTCATAATTTAATGCCGGGACCATGTATTGCATCGCAGGAAACTGGTGATTTATTTTGTATCTAAAGTGTTTCCATGTAAACATATATCTTCATTAACTCTGCCCCACTGACCCCTGAAAACACAGCCGGCTTCATTGTTTTGGATGTCAGTTTGTAACAAACAAAGGTTCCACGTCAAATGGAGGGAATCATTGTTTTTATTTTTCTTGGTACAGAATATGTTTGGTATATACTTGTACTGAGTTATGTATTTACTGCACCAAAGGATAGTTTATACAAATGTATATTGCTTTTGTTTGGTTTTAAACATTAATTTTGAATACATTCTATCCAATCATTTATTTCTTAAATGATATGCATGTCTTTATTTTTTGTGACATGCATGCTCTGATACTGGTCAATTAGATGCCAAAACTTGGACATTGGTATGCAAACTGTATGAAGGTTAAAGCTGAACTATGACTTAAATAACCCAAGCTCTTGGGATTAGCTGTTCAAAATGTGGCAGGCAGTTCCCATAATGTTGTCTCCCTTGAGAACTTGTTTAAAGTTTTAATGCACTGGTACCTCACACCCACCTGCATTGCTGAGTTATCACCCTCCACCTCCCCTAATTGCTTCCATGGCTGCCCCTCCGCAGGGACCCTTCTTCATATGTGGTGGGACTGTCCTAAAGTGTGTAAGCTATGGATTAGGAGCTATAACTTTATGTGCATACTTGTGCAAACCCCCCTACGAAAGACCTTGGGATGCCCTGCTCAGTAGACGTCCGCTACAGTTGCACCATTCTGCTAAAAAACTGGCATCATATGTGTTTTTAGCCACCTGCTAGTGATTGAGGTCCTGGAGGGAAGCAACCCCATCCTTTTGCAATTTGAAACAGCGCCTGGTGGATATCTTAATCTTGAAAATCTTACTCAGTTTATGTGAGACTCATAACTGTTTCCTGAATATTTGTATTCTGAAGATTTGGTCCCCATGGATTAAGCACCTAAAGTCTAATGACCTCCCTCTGGACTTTGTACGTTTTTGAGGGTCACCGAGTCCTTCCTGCTTTTTTGCCTTGCACCATATTCTTTCCATTTTTCCATCTTTCTCTCCTTTCCGTTCTTTTCCTTTCGCACTGTCTTCTTTTCTATTTTCAATGATCTAGTACTTCCTCTCCATGTGCATGGTGTCTTTATACCTTTTTTGGAACTTGATTACTTACAAGTTTGGTATGTTTTACACTATGGCCAGTTCCCCCTATCAGCTGTCCTATATCTATGTTTTGTATTTCTGATTTTTGGAAAAGCTACGTAAATCTTTTTTTTTTATATAGAAATTGAACTATGGCAACATTTCAGCATCCCATTGACCATCTCTTCTAATCATCTCTGCTAAACCCATAGAACATTGGTGCCCACACTTGTGTGCCTTGCAAGCTAATTTTAAAATGAGTAATTCAAAACAATTTACTAACAACAGTTAATACAGACGAGTGAACAAAAAACCCTTGTGTTTTTAAAATGAAATTTGTATTAAAATTTTAAAATAAAGATGAAAAAAAAAGTTTTGTGTTTCTTGTGTTAATAATCCTTTTGGTAATTACATGATTAAAATCAGCAAAATTTGATTTGCCGAAAATTTTAGCTCCCTTGATCAAAATATAATAGAAATAATATTGGGGTATGAAAAGATCATACCCCCAACTTTTGTGCTATGTGGTAATAAAATCCATTTTTATATATAAAAATATGTTTAATTATTGAAAAAATTATTACATATAACGGTAAATATGAACTGATCGCTGCCCCCCACCCTAAGTATAGAGGTCTCCCTGACCTTTAACCATTCCTAAAGGGGTCAAATCTGGCAGTAGCCACTAATAAAAAAAATAAAATAATAATAAAAAAAATAATAATAAATAAAAAAAAAGTTAACAATATCCTCAAAATAATTAAACCCAAAAATACATATAAAAAGGGAAGGAATATTGGGGTCATATTGATCCCCATTGATTACCAAAGGGTTAAAACCCCCAAATTGCTTCCTATAAAAAAAACACTTTTAAACATATCCCCAAACCGTTTAATAATATAATCAATTATTCCATATAAAAAAGCAATGAATATAAGGGTCAATACACCTGTTTGCATTCCATTTTATTATGTAGCAATTTATTTAATAGTTTGGGGGGAGGGTTTAATTGTGTGTTTTTAAAAAAGGGTTTTAACCCTTTGGGAATGAGCATTGGGGTCAATACAGCCCCTATATTCCTTCCATTTTTATATGCAGTACTTTATTTATTATTTTGGATTTATTGTTAGTTGTGTATATTTTTTATTGGCGTCTATTGATGGGTTTTAACCTTTTAGGAAGGGTAAAAGGTCCAAGAGACTATACTTATTCCATTGAGTAGGGGCAGGGATCAGGACATATTCATTGTTATAGTAAAAAAAAATCAATTATTAAATATAAAAATTCATATTTTAAAAGTATACATTTAAAGTATAATTTTCATGGTTTTGACCTATCGAAATTTGTTAATTATTTTTGTTTTTCAAAAAGTTGTTGACAACCTGTCCTATACAACCTTGTAACTAGTCCTATAAAATATTGGTTTATTTTCGGCAGCCTTGTAGTGTGTTTTTTTGTCAAATTGTATGTGTTGTAAGATTTATACATTTAAAAATGTATATTTTACATCACCATTGCTATTGCTTGCGCTAAATAATTATTTTACAAGCAAATATTTATGACCTACATGTCACACGCATGCAGTACATACTGGCAATTCTATGTTAGCCAATTGCATGTCATTGCAAACACATTGAAAATATCCATACAAGTGGTTAAAGAGATTCTGTAAAAGATCAAAAAAATTGGGGGGGCACCCCCCCCCCCTCCCGTAATGTAAATTAACTGATTGATATTACATTTTTTTTAATAATCCATAAAAAACATAACCAGACCCCATTTTTGTATAGCATTTGGAACAGCCTGGAAAGGGGTGGGAGCACAAATAACGTGTAAATTGTGTCAAAAACTGATAATTTTCCAAACACAAGGTGTTTTTTCAGCACAAGAACGCTGCAAAAACACCCCCCTGAGCTTAGTCTGTATCCGTAGTTTTTGTGCCCATCTCTAATATCCAAAGTCATCAGCACCTTTGTAGGAGTCTGTTGAGTACATTAAGAGCCTCTATACACACGTCCATCCACAGGAGATTTTGCAGGCGACCGACTGCTGTGTTCGGGCCACCTGAATGGATCGACCAGAATAGCACCGCAAGTGGCTCGCAAAGTGATCCACCTTGATGGTTCTTTTCTGGTCACTATATTTTTATGTGTGATGATGTCTGGTGGACGACCGAAAGCAGCATGGTGCCATGATCAGTTGCTTGCTGAACACGCTGGAATCTACCCGTGTATTGGTAGTTTTACTGAAGCCCCCCATACACCTTACAATCTTTCCATACAATCTTTGTACAATCACCTTTTCGTCTACCAAAACCATGTAATATGAGGAGCTTTTTAAACCTTCCAATCACTATGTATTCTATCAGTGAGGCCCCTATACTACATAGTTGTTGGTAGATCTAAAGGAAATTGTATGGATTGATCTAAAGGTGTATGGGGGCTTTAGATAAACTTTGGGAAGAAGATCTTAAAATGTTAATCAAATTAGTAATTGAATGTTCATGTGAAACCAGTCAAAAAAAGGACATAGAGGTATCACAAAATCACAAAAAATTCTGACTAATAAAATACTTAAAAACTAAAAATTTAATCTACCATTTTCATAATACAAATTTGAACAACAGGTAATGTCATTTTAAACTGCTGGATCTCAATGTACAATTATGATATACAAACATTTTGAAGATAATATTGTTATAATGGAAATTCGAACATATTCGTTATATTAGATACATATTTCTGTACCACCACAGGATATTTCGATTTCCTTTTTTTCTCTTTTGTTTGTGCGACATGATTTTATGAGCTCAGAATTTTGTCCGAGCTGTTATAAAACCAAAAAAAGAGATTTATTTTTATTTATGTTATTTTAGCATAAAATTTTGAGGACATGGAATGTTTTGTTTGCACAGTAGAAGCAAAAAATAGTTTAACATAAACCATGGCTTAACTCCAAGTCGTGTTGACATATTTTATGAATGTTATAGGAAGCCAGATTGGAGGTGTACATCTGTGTGGGTTGGCTGGTCAGCCCACTGCCGTCTGTGTATCTGTATGCTTAAATGAATTAGCTATTACAAAAACACTTACACAAACAAGCAAAATGTCCTAGAACTTCCATACTACGGAGCAAAGCAGCGTCCTCTTTGTAAAGGAAGAAAAATAACATTTCATTCCGGAGACGAGAAGTCAGCTCCGCGTCGTTACTGCAATGTTATTTTCTGTGTTATATTCTGTTATTGATGAGCAAATTTTACAGTTTTAAATTCTCTAAAATTTTGGCAAAAAAAAGGAGATTTCAGTTTGGCATGAGTAGGTGTCAATAGAACAGGCAAGTCAAGGTTCTTATGTTTAAGTATGTAAATTAAATTAGTTGGCTGCTAAAGGTAACAGAAGCTCCATTGACTTTTGACATTGACATTTAAATACCCTTTTTTTTTTTGTTTTTTAAGAGATCAAATATAATACAATTTAATGCAAAGATGCCAGTAAATAGTTATTTTAGGATGTGCCGTAAGGAACTACCTGACATATAGTGTAGGTTCACTCTGTTGCACCCAAATTAGGATACGCTTATGTGCTGTGGATCTGTTCATTCTTAATGAGCCTAGTCAATGGATGTGCATTAAGATGAACTTCATTACAATAAAATACTACAAGTCCTTTTTTGGGTGGAAATCAGTATTTTTAAATAGTGCAGTGAATATGGAGAAGTTTGCATGTATTTTTCAGCTAATAATGTTTAATATTATGAAATAATACCTTCTAAAGCTCCATAATTGCTGGCGTCATGGGATAGTCCGGAGTCTAGGACGTCTTTATTTATATGCAATATTCCCCTCTTAGATAGGACTCTCTAACTAAAAAGAAGAAGTACCGAAGCGATAGCAAGTACTCCACATGAGCCCTGCAGCTGTAGGTACTATACGTTCCACTCTTGAAGAGCAGCCAATAATAATGGGTGACCTACAAGGTGGTAGATCCGCTTTAATAATGGTTCATAATATGTAATAATACCCCCTAAAGCTCGATAACTGCTGGCTTCATGTGATAGTTCAGAGTCTAGGACTTCTGGATTTATATTCAACATTCCCCTCTTAAGCCTCCCATACACCTTACAATCTTTCCATACAATTTCTGTACAATCAAATTTTGTT
>CM070036.1:16023399-16038984 GCA_036250615.1 Ptychadena robeensis | reverse complement strand
TCACTATGTATTCTATCAGGGAGGACTCGGCACTACATAGTTGTTGGTAGATCTAATGAAGATTGTATGAATCGATCTTAAGGTGTTTGGGGGGCTTTAGATAGGTCTCTCTTACTAAAAATAGTAGAACCAAAGGCATAGCAAGTACTTCACATGAGCCCTGCTCCTGATCCAGAGTTCCACTCTTGCCCAGGAAGATATCCATATCCATTTCCATATCCCAAAAAAATACTTGTAAGTTTATTGACTTTTGACTGAGCCCGATATCGAAGGAGATTGAGCTCAGCCGATGATTTGCATGGAGGTCGACTGTGAATCGAGCACGATTGATTGATCCCGCTCGAAGACATTAGATATGCACTAGATAAATGGCCGTGAACGCGCACAGCACTCAAAGCGGCCATCTGTATAGCGCATATCTATGTGTGTATGGGTAACTTTTGAGGTCTAAACTAGCGAATCAGAGATGATCAACCCAATGATGATCAAATTGATCATGTATTTCTCAATGAGTTCTCTTGCAGGAGACCTAATAGTCAAATTTGACTAGTTCAACCTTTTTGAGTAGATTACAAAGCCCCTGAGCATGGTATCATCACCAAACTTGCTGGATATGTACAAAAGGGTTGAGGGTATACTACAAAAAAGAAAGTTTTCCTCTAACACAAAAAGTTTTTGCATTTATTGAGTTAAAAATCCATAAAAAATTTGAACTTCGACTTTGAACTTAATGTATGCAAAACCTATATATGCTAGAGCAGACATGGGGCAAAGTACGGCCCGGGTGCCAGATCTGGCCCATTATGGTTTTTAATTCGGCCCATTGTCACTTGTGAATAGACTCTCTGGGTCCCATCTGCTTGTTCCAAGCAAAGAGCATGCATTATGCCCATAGTAGTCCATATGTCCATTTTATCTCCGCTTATTGCAGAAAACAAGAAGAGTGGAGCTAGAATGTCTTGTCACAATTTTTTTCTTTTTTTACCTCACTGGCATGAATATTTAATTTTTTTTAGTTGAAAGCAGTACAGGCAATTAAAAATGACAATGTCAAATTAAGAAACACATTGTAGCCCTCGAGTCAAAAAGTTAACCCACGCCTGTGCTAGAGTAATATTAAAAAAAAAAATTTTTTCAAATGTTCCTTCTTAAGAGCCTGCATACACCTTACAATCTTACTATACAATTTCTGTACAATCAAATTTTGTTCTACCAAAAACATGTAATATGAGGACCTTTTTAAACCTTCCAATCACTGTGTATACTATCAGGGAGGCCACTATACTACACAGTTGTTTGTAGATCTAAAGGCCCCCATACACATGTCGGATTCCCACCGGATTCCGGCACAATGGATTCCGGGCGCGTGCACGCGAAACGATCGTGCCGGTATCGCATGCAGCCCACCTTGTCCGATCGATCAGGTCCGATCGTTCAGGGGCCCAGAATCGGATCCGACAGAGAACCAACATGTTGGTCTTTCTGATCCGATTCTGCACAGATCAGGGGGAGTTGCCATTTGTGAGGTGGACAATCGGACACGGAATCGTCCCGGAATCCGTTGGACAAGGTGGTATGCTGCGATGGATACTCTTAATTGGCCGATTGATCACACCGGCGATTCCCGCCAGAATCGCCGGAATCGATCGGATGGGTGATCGACTGGCCATGGAATCCGACACGTGTATGGCTAGCTTAATGGTAATTGTATCTTAAGGTGTATGGGGGGCTTTAGTGTGGTGATGATACCATGTTCAGGGACTTTGCAATCAACTCAAAAAGTCTTCTAGTGGAAAAAATGTCACCACCTCTACTAATGAGAACTTGCTATCCCCACTTGGTATAAGACACAAAACTCTGTTTTTGTTCGTACAATAAGGGCCGGCTCTTTTGTTATAAAATTCACACTTTAATCTGACTATGGAAGTACATTTTGCTACACAATAAAAGACAATTTACCCTCACACAAAATAATAATAAATAGGTGGATTACTTATGATGCATAATCTATGGATGTATAGGCTAGCTTTTGTTTAATGCTGATTTCTTAATTCATTCTCATTTTGCGGGTCGTCCCATAATGGATACTAATACAGTAGATTAGGTTTTTCGAGCAATGAGTCCTGGAACTCTGTAAGCTGCTTTAGTTATAATTACCTCTGACTTAATTGGTTAATTACATGTTAATTAGAGAAATCTAAAAAATCTGTTCCGTTGGTTAGCCTAAAGGGCTAAGCTTAAACCAGACTGATGTACTCACTTAATGTCATTTATTTATGTTAATTTTCAATTACATTTAGAGCAAGTGGAGGTATTTAGCCCTGTTTTTCAACTTGCCTCTAATTTACCTCTGGGATGCGCAGAACCTGAAGGCAGCGATGGGGTTAATACCATCTGGCAAGGGAAAGGCAGGGCTTACCAAATTCTGCAGTTCAAAAGGAAACACAAGTATGCCGCATTAAAGAAAGAATTGCATCCAGCGTCCTTTTATCAATCATAATGTATTCTTGTTCTACATGTAGTATACAGCGTACCTGTGGGGAACACAAACACACAGAAAGAGCAGTCAGCATGCAGCCGCTTTTAAGGCTGAACTCTGGGAAAATGGATTTATATCCTTTGTGGCTATTGGAAAAAAATATATTAAAATGAAGCTAACTAAAACGGAGACTGTGGAAGAGGATAATAAAAAATAAAATATTAAAATGATTAGAATTGAAAAGTTAACTGAAATCAACTGAAAATATGAGTGATGTATCCATTGTGTTAGGTTCAGATCTCTCCATTGAGGTTGTTGTTTATGTGGGTTTTCTATGCCATTGACATGCATTGCTTATGCATTGCTGTATCTGCATAATGTTACCCCATGATATGTAGTAGGGCAACCTATTCAAATACAGAAGCATGAGAAAACATGACCCTGCACCTTTGCATGTGTTCTGCATGTGTTCTGACTAGTGATAGCCGGCGAACGGGGCGGGTCGAACACCCGTACTGCCCGCAAGGCGGACAGTTCGGCGGCGAACATGGATGTTCGCCCTCCTTCTCGCCGGCGAGCAGTACGGGTGTTTGACCCGCCCCGTTCGACGGCGAGAAGAAGATCTATATTCTTCCTCCGGCAGGATCAGAACCTGCGAGATCGTGCCGGAGGAAGAATCTTTTAACTAGAAGACCGGGCATGAAGCCGGTCTTCTAGTGAAAAAACCGGCTTGGAGCAGGAAGTGACGTCAGTGACGTCCCATCCGGCTCCCTTACCCAGGAACTATGCGTTCCAGGGTGCGTTCCAGGGACCGCATGTGACGTCAATGACGTCACATCCGGTTTTTCCGATTCAAATTCCCCGCCTAGAGGCGGGGAATTTGAATGTGTCCGCGAACAGGCGGACGGCAGACTTCTTTAAAAGTCCGACCCGCCCGTTCGCGGACAGTCCAGGCCGATGTTCGGCCATCACTAGTTCTGACTAGAGATGGTCGAATTTTTCGACTTGCTAACTTTCTGAGCTAATTGCAAAGCCTCTGAAAATGATATCATCACCAAAATTGCTGGAGATGTAGAGAAGGGTTTTGGAAAAAAATTTTAAAAAAAGTTTTGCTCTAGCACATGTAGTTTTTGCATAAATTAAGTTCAAAATTAAAGTCGAAATTCAGATTTTCTAAATTTTGACTTGATTTAAACTAAATTTTTGCAAAAACTATTTGTGTTAGATCAATAATTGTTTTTTGTAGTATACCCCCAACCCTTCTCTACATCTCCAGCAAGTTTGGTGATGATACCACGTTCAGGGGCTTTGCAATTAACTTGAAAATCTTTGAAAATTTTCAACCATCTCTAGTTCTGACGCACTACAACTCACGCTGTGGTAGTTGGTAGCTTGTAGTATACTATTATCACACTACACTTGGGGTGTCATTAACCTCCTGAGCTTTAAGCCTTGGTTAGCTCAGGGTAAGTTTGATTACTCACTCCCATCTAACCTGCTTACTTGTCCGTAGAGTCCCATGGCATCCCTCTGTGTGGGCCGATCCTTCCGGTTTCTACCTCCTTGGCATCATCCATTACAGCAAGGAGGTGGGGCAGGCCTGTGCCTCCATGTACATCCCCTTATGTGAAGGGGGGAAGATTACACTGTATTGATTACCTGTACCACTCTTTGAAAAAAAAAGTTTATTACAGCCAGAGCACCCAAGAGGTTAAGAATGAATGACACCACAGCTCACTGGCCTGTGTGGACTCGGCTCTTATGGAATGTGCCGTATAACATTTATGTTGTGACTGGTTGCCCCATATGATAGAATGGGGGTAGTTGGGAGATAAATGACACCAGGGATATTTTTGAGATGTGGTAGTAACACAACCATGGGGTAAGCCCCCCATACATGCTTGGTTTGCACCCGATTTTTCGAATCCTTAAAATTTTAATTCGCCCAGAAATTGGGCACCAAATTGATCTAATCCATTAGGGAAATGTCTGTAATTCTTAGATCGACTCCATTACTTCAGATGGAGAACAGCATCCCCGTCCAAAGTTAGTGACGGCAGACAAAGGGTGCATGGCCAATTCTTGGTAGTGATGAACGAACTGCCCGCAAGTTCGCTTTCCTTCCCCCGGCAAACAGTATGGGTGTTCAACCCACCCGGTTCACCGGTGAGAAGAAGGATCAGAAAGATCTGTCCAGTGGAAGATTTTTTTCACCAGAGAATAGGTAGAAAACCCGGTCTCTCGTGAAAGAAAACCGGCTTAAACAAGAAGAGATGTCAGTGACATCATGTCCCGATATAGAAACCGAGAACTCTGCGTTCCAGGTACCGGAAGTGACGTCAGTGATGTCACTTCCAGCTTTTTCGATTAAAATTCCCCGCAAACAGGCAGGGAATTTTAATCTTCGGCCATCACTAATTTGCAGCACGACGGAGAATCTGAATGTGTATGAGGGGCTGAAGACATACTCAACCTCCCTAGCGTTCATGACAAGGGCTCCCATTAATCTCCGGAAAGCTGCGGCGATGTTTTCGGGGTTGCTTGATGTCACCGATTGCGGCACAGTGACAAGGTGTGACATAATTAATGACACTGGTGATGTGGACAGAGGCGGGGGAGGGCGGGAATTGTATGCAGTGTACTTTGCCAGTACCGCGCTGTTACAGGCAGAACGCTAGGGAGGTTATAATATGAGTTTGAACCTAGGACCCTACTACTACAGGACCAATTATGTGTTGCCCATAAGAAGACATGAGGAAACTTAAAAATAAACGTTGGGCTTCCATTCAAATGTAACACTTTTTACTATAAACACTTAAAACATTTAATGTTCATCTCGCTTTTAGCTAATTATAAAGCATGTAATGAAGTGTGTCATCTTCAGAAGGTCTATAACATTGATAACCTTTTTATTTTTTCCATCAAAATAACATAACACTTATTTATATATATATATACAGTATATATATATATATATATATATCTATATATATATAGATATATATATATTGTTTTATATTTACAGGCAAATCCTACGCACCCCTTCTAACCACTACATCTTCAACCCAAAAAAATATCCATGTAAAAAAGGAAATAGACTATAAAACAATCCCGATACATGAAAATGTATTTTTAAATTTTTACCTAAATGAGACGCCGTATAACAAATCTGACTTTTTTATGGGAACACTTAGTGGAATCATTTGGAATCTGACTTGTTTCCAAGCTGAATCAGCTCGAGTTTGCCCCAGATGGAGGCTTTTTTTTTTTTCTGGTCGTCTGACAGCTTAATAATAACAATAGCAACCCAGCGTGTGATATAAAGGCAGGTTTGGCACCGTCATCCTAAAATTCTGCTAGATTACTCACAAAAACACAAAGAAAACAGCCACATTTTTTTTAAAGTTATATATAAATAAAATATTTCGGGGAGGGGGATGGAATGTCCCCACCGCGGAGCATCTGCGTGTCAGATAAACGTTATTTTAAACGCAAACTGCTACTTAAGTTTGGACACAAAGCGCATGTTTTTTGGAAAGCGGCTAAAAGCAGATTGACGCTCTACAATTTATTATTTTTTTTATTTTTTTTTTCTCCCTCCTCCTAATCTGACTGACTCACAGCCGTGTGATAGCGAGATAAGCCAGGTAGGCAAGTTTTTATAGAGTTGCAATTACTGAAATTGTCATTACGCTGCTCACTGTAAAATAAATACAGATAGAAGTAAAATTATGCACAGTCTAGAAGTAGAAAGTGTTTTGCTTCTGTTTGCTAAATTAATCTCTTCCTAAATGGCTCCAGGCCAGGTAGGTTAGCATTTGTGGTTTCAAAGGTTTTCAGAGCTTGCAATGAGCCATGAAATTACTGCATGCAGCTGAAAATGGCAGCTGATGAAAGAGAAAGAGCGAATCCCAAAGGCGGCTCGACAGGAGGAAGCCGAGGAACCGGCTGAAAGTCTCATTTTTGATGTTGCTCATTGTGAAATGTACACCCAAACTTTCAATAAAAAACAGAGAACCTTAATAAACCTGCTAACAATTCCGTCCAATTTTTTTTTTCATTCTTTCTTTTTTTTTTTTTTTTTTTTGAAGTTTCGGTGTAATTTATCTCTCTCTATTAAAATAAGCAACAATCCAATGATTTCGACGATTGCGGCGCGGCTTGTGTAATTCATTGCGACGTTGTATTGTACTTGTGTACTTGACTTGTGATCTTACCAATCAGATTTTGCTTGATGTCTTTGTAATTGAATTTACGCAGAGGATTGATGTCTTTCATTAAGTAATTGACCCCGCTAATATTATTGTGTTATACTGTTTACATTGTGGTTCCGCTATGTGTTAAAGGAAAGAGACGTTTTTTAACCAATTTATCATTGTTTCCTTTGTGTGTTTTTCGGGTTTGTTTTACAGGTCCTTTGTTGCGGATCATCAATCCTTTTCTGGTTGGGGATGTCGTAGGTCATTCTGCCGCTATTAAAACATATATAAACGCTAAATAAACCACACTTAGATGTTTGTACCGCTGTGTATCATAAATGACTGACATTTTTTAAACCAACTTAATTTATTTTTCCTGACGGCTCCATGTCAGCATGCACTATGAGGCAGAGCCAACCCATTGTGTATGCTGACATGGAGCGCGTCAGGAAAGGAAAATTACGGTAAGTATGATAGGAATTTTCCATTTTCCTGACGGCTCCATGTCAGCATAAACAATGGGTTGGCTCCGCCCCATTGTGTATGCTTACATGGAGCGCGCCAGTAAAGGAAAATTACGTTAATTATGATAGAAATTTTCTGTTTTATTCTTTGTTGTAGCTTATTTTCAGCCGCTTTGTGTACATTTCTTAGATTAGATTACTGATGGTGACAAAAGTGGTCCATGTCTGTTTAATATGTGCTGAAATAGTCACCTGTAGTCTTCCGAGGTAGGGGAAGGTAACAGAAGGAAACACGGACCTTCTTGGCAGAATCACTAGGTTTTATTTTATTGGATTAAATATTGTAAAAAATATAGGGAAAAGTTATGTAAATATCACCATGATGATGACTTTTATTAGATTTTAATGATAGGTGTGACAGGGTATCACAACACATGGCTACTGGTGGTAAATGTATGTGAACCGCTAGCCTAATGACTTCTCCAAGAGCTAATTGGAGCCAGGAGTGTTCCAACCTTGAGTCCAATCAGTGTGATGATATTGGATGTGTTGCTGCAAGCGGTCATGTCCTTTAAACACACACCAGTTTTGGGTTTACTGGTTTCAAGAAGCACTGTCTCATGTGAACCATGCCTCGCAGAAAAGAGCTCTCAGAAGACCTAAAATCAAGAATTGTTAACTGGAAAGGGTTACAAAAGTATTTTCAAAAGTCTTGATTTTCATGTGTCTACAGTAAGACAGACGGTCTACAACTGTTGCTACTCTCCCTAGGCGTGGTCATCCTATAAAGATGACTGCAAGAGCACATCGCAGAAGACCTAAAATGCTATGAAAATATCACCATGATGACTTTTATTAGATTTTAATTATAGGTGTGACAGGGTATCACAACACATGGCTACTAGTGATGGCCGCCGTGTTGGCGCGGCGGATACTGTATGCGCTGCGGAGAGTGTTCGCATGGCGGAAATTCCAGCTGTTCGGAAACGGCCGCACGCGATGTTCGCCATCACTAATGGCTACTAACATGTAGATGGTGTGTATGTTGCAGGTGGCTACTAAAACCTAGATGATGTGTGGTGGAGAAGCTACCAATAATAACCTCCTGAACATTGCATGCTTTTATAAAACATTTTCACCCTTCACATCCCCGGCGTCATCAATGACCCTAAAAAAAACTGTGCCGCCTCCATAACATGGTGGTCAATGGCACTGCCCCCTGCCTTTTTGCCATCACCTATGATGTGGAAAAGGTGGACCTGCAAAAGATTGGTGGGTCCTCTCATTCTCTCTATTGGCGTGGGCTTGCCAGGGAATTGGAGAGTATATACTCGGGTCAAAATCTGAGGCCTGGAGCCGACCAAAAAAAGTGTTGAGTGGGTTCATTGGCCACCTGGTCCATATCCAGGTATTGGTGGTAGAAACCTAATGGGTGAGCCAATATACTATTGGTTGTCTTTTGTTCTTGTTTTTTTTCTGAACAAAAGAAAATGGAGAGGATGGAAATTTTCCTTGAACTTACAGTAAGTGAATAGCATACTGTATGCCAGGTTTACCACTGACATGAGTACCAGGGCTTACACAACTCCACCTTTCAGACATAATTGTACAGCAAGACTGGGGAATAAACATGCATTGACCATTGAAGCTCATTTAGGGAGGGGTGTCCACATTTTAGCAATACAGTTGTGATGACCAGGAGTTCACAAACTTTTTATCAGAAGGAGGATGTGTGATGTGTAAATCCCTTTAAACAGACACAATTTTAGTGTAGATGCTGATCCACTTTGATTGAGTTTTTTCCCCACAAGATGTTTAAATATCTGCTTGTTTATAATCTATTATTGTGAACGTCTAAAGAGGTTCTGTTGAAAGCAATTCTTTTTGGCTAAAATGTGTGCCCACAACAGAGACTAGGCATTGGGGGTGGAAGAGATCAGACGATCTATATTAAAACATGTTAAATCAGAGCGTGTATTGAGTGTATTATTTATCAACATAGATATGGAGGATTAACATGAGTATTCATGCCACTCATCCAAGGTTAACAACCAGCTAGGATCAGAGCTGATGCGGTACAACCCTATAAACAAAATAGAAACCACAGCATGATGTTTGTAATATATTCCTATACTTTTTAATAAATTGTATTTTATTTTTGTTGTCCTCGAGAGTGCACATGAGTGAGGGATTTGACCTTCCAAAAAATAACTTGGACAAACCTTACTGTATCCAGTTTAACTTACAAAAAGATCTTAGTTACAGCCTTGAAAAAGGAAGGGTGATACCAAAACCTTTCAAAACCTAAAGGTTATTATTATCTCATATTTATATAGTGCCAACACATTACCCAGCACTTTACAAAGTACATAGTCATATCGCTAACTATTTTTGGGAGCTCACAATCTAATGTCTCTATAACATATGTCACTTATATGGTCTAGGTTATACTAACCTCCTTGGCGGTCTGCCCTTACCCAGTTCATGCAGAGTTTGTTATGAAACCAAACTGTGCTATAGCCAGGATCTGGCACACACACCAGTCCTCTGTGAGCCCACATTGATTCTGCATCGCTGCAGGCCCGCAGATCGTCTCTGGAGCCACATCTTCGACATCATCAGTGACGTCCCCCAATCATTGGGGAAGCCCCCGAATCATGGGGGGGGGGGTGGTGCCATAGACCTCCAGCATCATCGATGACACTGGTGACGTGTAGAGGGGAGGACGGGAAGTCCCGGCAGTGTACAGTGTACTCTGCCACGATCGTACTTATGACTCGATATGGATATACCGCTAAGGAGGTTAACAGACAATTTTATTGGGGTAAGTCAATTAGCCTACCAGTATGGCGTGAGATAGCAGTATTTTTATAATAAAGTTAGGATCAAGATCATGGTAACTTCACATTAAACTAGCAGATGAAAATCTTTAACTGTCTAAGCTGGCTGCGCGGCGACGCGGTTTTAAGCTGTGGATGGTCGCTTCCATTAATTTCAATTTGCCTGTCCCCACTTGCACGGATGATTTCAAACGCGGGCACCGTGTATTTAGCCGCTCGTCCCCTTTGTTCAGCCGCGAACAGCTGGCGGCTCGCATCTGCGGGTGGGACTGCGCCACCCCGCACCCAGCTTCATCAGTGGGGACAAACCCTTAGAAAGAATTATTTTACTGTCATAACTCTTTTATATCTGGTGCAGGTTCTGGTTATAACTCCGTTTATAGCAAAATCAGGCTTGTATGTCAGTTTAAGTTGGACGACCCTGGTCTAAATAAAGCTTAACATAGGGATACAAAGGACAAGCTCCAAACTTCTTTTAAACCAAGGGAGTGCAATAGCGGACAAGAAAATAAAGATATAAAACTACAGTCACAAGCAGTATGCATTAAGCCCTCGTGATTCTAATGGCACCATAAATATATCATAAAACAGCTTGCATTTATTTTACTATGCAAACTTAAATTATACACTATATTTTCCTTTTAAGCTACTCAGTTACAGCTTTAGATAAGTGCACGGGTAAAAAAGTGATTATGTTTAATGATAAAATATAAAGTCCCTAAAAGTCATTATATACGTAAAACTACTATAAAAGCTCTGAAAATAAGTAAATGGTAAAGGGTAAAAACTGCTGGGAATGTCATTTGTTGGAAAGAGATACATACAGTTACATTTTTGGAACTTTCTGTCAATTGGTGATCCATTTTCAGAGAATCAGTTTAGAAGGCAACATTTATGACCCAAAAAAAGACATTAAAATGTTGCTGTAGAACAAAAATATCACAAAAACACTAAAGGGAGCCATACACAGGTCGATTTTGCATTTGATTCCTGAAAGATTGATTATCACGCTCGTTCCCTGTGATCAAACACTGCCCACCTTGAGCAATTGATCCCGCTTCAACAAAATATCGATCTAACACAGACCCGACATGTCAGTATTTTCCTATTCAATTGCTAGTACCCAGGTATCGATTCTCCAAGGTGATGCACATTAATTCCCTGAACGATTGTTCTGCAATCATTAGTTGATTCTTAGATTTTGTATATTTCCTTTTAATGAATCACTTTAGGCATTGTCCTAAGCCCCTCTATACACATTGTTTCCTAGTGGATCCATGACTCAGACAGAAATGCACCTATGACCCAAACAGAATGGACAATTGACCTTTTTTCCTCATGAGATGGCCTTTTAAAACGGAGGACTGACAGTTGTGAAGAAAAAGATTTAGGTAAGTGCTGGGAATATGTGTGGAGATATTGTGCTAGTGGAAGCATATTCTCCTTTGGTAGCCCCCCCATAGCTGCTGGATGCGGTCTTTTCTTTGTGTTTTTAACCATCAGGATTTTCAACTTCATACCCGCCAATGTATGCAAGTGATCGCTGGTCAAAGTACTCGTTGCCATACAGGCAATGTAAGTGGGATGGTTATATATGATAGGCATGTGATCCCCTGGGAGACCACATACTAAAACCACATGTATGTTGTATCTCTTGTATTTTTTATGTATATAGATGATTCCCGTTCTCCCTGAGGAAGCCCCTCTTTAAAGGGGTAAAACGCGTCGGAGGGTGACATAGCTCACCGGAACAATCAACCTGTAGTAACCAATCATGTGTTTTGTGTACAAATCTCTAAATCAATGAATTTGTTATATTAATCATGTATTAATAAAATTGTAATTTTTATAAAACAATTATGTTCTAGTGAATATCATGTGTCGCTAAAGCCCCACGTTAAACCCCTATGGACACATAGAGGTTCCCCCTTTTTCAGTATTTCTGCGAAATCTTAGGCTGTTGAATAGAATCGCATGAATAAAAGCACCTTTAGTAGATTCAAATAGTCATCATAATGAAGACACAAGAGACGGTCATAGACCACTGGATAGTCTGGATAGCTACCTATGCTCTATACATGACCTGATTATTAAAATAGAAGGCCAAGAATAACCTAATCTACCAAACAGGCAGTCCTTGCTTTGACTTGCGTATTTGAGGAAAACTATAAAAACATGGAGGACTTCCACCCTACCAAAATGTTTTATTGTACGACAACTAGGTAGGTCAAGGTACCAGCTGAATATAACCGGGATGATAACCACTGTGTGTATGTTGGTTGGTTAGTTCAGAGAGTATACTATGGCCAGCAAAGAATTATTGGAGAATACAAACCATAAACTGCTAATAAAATTTTTTACCTAATACACCTAATACAGAAAATAAAAACATATTTGTTAAACTCCTACTCTTGACGGCCATTTCACACCAGTTAGGTTGCAGTACAGCAACACAATGTAGCTGATTTTTTTCGCACTGGCAAAACGCAACTTGCCAGTGTGATAATGCAAACAACCTGCACATGGTGTTGTAAGAAACATTTTTACTACTGACCTAATATGAACCTTGACCACCTGGTGGATGTGCATGTCAGATGGTTGCCCATTGGCATAGTGGTTGGCAGGTGAATGACATGCCTATACCCCTTTCCCAACCTGTGGCCTGGGGGCCGCATGCGGCCCTTTGGGCGTTGTTCGGCGGCCCCCTTGGTCCTTCACATGCAGCTCCCAAAACCTAACTGATAGGGCATAGCAGTTTGACTGTGAAGGGGTCACACGCTGACCCAGCTTTCCTAATCAACTTCGGTCCAACATCAGTAAAATTGTCAATGTTGATCGGGGAAACCAGGTCTACATATGAGCACTGCACCCAGGGGAAGGAGGGGGAGTGGGTGCTGTTGCGTTTTGACTGCCTGTCGGGATCTGGTCCACCACCTGCTGGGATATGTCGACGGGGTTAGGGTCTGGATCGATGTTATGTGCGGCCCTTTAGTAATGCCGAGGGCCGCACTTGTGGCCCTCCATATCAACTCAGTTGCCCACCACTGGCCTATACAATGTAAATAATATGCAGAAACTATCCTGAAACCAACGTCAGCTTTGCTCTGCTGTAAAGGGACAGATATTGGATATTGGGACATTGGATTACTTACCTTGGTTCCTTTAAACATTTGCGCCTATTTTTTAAGAACAGGTACATACATGTATTTGTGTAATTGGAACTGCAAGGATTGTAGCATGTAAATCTATACATGTTTTGTAAAGGTAGACATGTTTGGTTGATTTAATTCTGTGAGTGCCTTTCTTGAATTTCAGTTATCAGAGAACCTGCATAAGGGGATCATACAGTTAGCTTAGGATCTGTCAAAGCAATGAAACAACTGTGTTGTGTGACCTAAATACTCTATTCATATGATATCCAGTCAGGTGTATCCTCACATGACACAGATGTACAGATTAAAAAATGATTTTGTTTGGCCAACTTGTTTTTCTTTTTGCTGTGTGTTAGAAAATAAAGGGATCATCAGTAAACAAATAAAGGGATCATCAGTAAACAAACCTTCCTAAAATCAAGAAGGGGGCCCTCTAGAAGGACTCATGGCTTCAAATATGTATTACTACTACTATAACAAATAATGGTAGCCCCCCGCTCCCACATATACCTTTCATACTTTTGTAGTACAAGGGATCAAACTTACTGTACTAATAAATAAATAATGGAAGCCCCCTCTCCCACATACCCATCAAAATCAGACATTTACCCACAACCAAATCCACTATCCCCACCCACAGTGTCAGCTCAGCACCCCTCAATAATTTGAATTTAAAGCAGTGGTCACCAGCCTTTCGGAGGTTGTAACCCTTACAGTTCAGAACCGCTCTGAACTCCCAGATCTCGAAGTTCAATCTATATCTTTCATGCAACCCCCCTCTTCCCTGATGTGTGAGAAAAAGGATGTGATGTGCCGTGAAGTGTTACTAGTGACATCTAGTGGCCGAAGTTGGTATAGCAGGGGTATTTTTTCCCCCAATTGATTTGAACACTTCAAATATATTTTTAGTCAGGTGCATGTTATGGTCCGAAAAACATGGTATCTAAATGGCATTTGTGTATTTAGTTTTTTGAGTTAAACTTTAACCTGGGCATACACGTACCAATTCCTGCACGATCCGATCCACGATCCGATGCCGTGCGCGCTCTCGCATCCCTTAAGGATCAGGTTGTGCAGGAACTGGAGGCTGCAACTGACGAGGATTGGGATAAAATCAGCCGTCCTGTCGGATCGCACAGATATCCGATAGGACGGTAAATTTTAGCCCATTAGTTCGGCTGGGGACAGCTGCCCCCAGCCGAAGTGATGAGCTGCACATTAAGAGTGCAGTCCGATTTTCGGCACTAGGGGGTGGGCGTGATGATGTCATCACGCCGCACCTAGTGCAGAGAATCAGATAAGCAATAGATGGTAAATCGTACCGTCTATTCCCAGCTTTAGAGTAGACCTAGACTAAGAAACTACAGATGCTGCCAGAATGAGTATGTAGTTCACTAACTGAAGCACAACGTCCCAGCATTTTTCTGCATACTTGTTTCAGATATGTAGCTACTATAGCCACAGTACAAGCTGTACACCAGAATCAGTTTTATGTCCCATCCAATTAGCATTTATAAGGTAAGCATTGAAATTACAATTCAAAATTAAAGTTGGAAAGTCCTCCTATGACAGCGGTTCCCAAACTTTCCTTGCAGGGTCCCCCTTTTATATTTAGGAACATTATTGAGCCCCTCCTCCCTATTTAAACACAGGTTAACAATAAGGGTCGGCACCCCCCTAGCCCCACTGCTAGAAGTCTCAAAACTCCAGACTCTACCATTCAAGGGCAGGCTCATACACACACACATATACAATCTGAGCATCCTCCTAAAATTGTGTCTTTTAAGCTGGTCATACACCTTTATATCTCTCTGATCTCAGATATCCTTTAGATCTACGTACAACTATGTAGTGCCGGGTCTTCTGCGGTTGAACACAGGTAGACTTCATGGTTTAGAAAGTCCCTCATATTACATGGTTTTTGTAAAACAAAAGGAGATCTAAAGGAAGGGTATATATCAGTTAGCTGATCTAATTAATCCTGAGTTTCTCCTGCAGTAGAACCTTCCACCTCAAAATATGGACTTACTGTATAACATAAGGTGTGATGACTAAAGCAAAAAATCCCTTTGTAGTTTGTCCTGTAAGGGATTTTAGTTCAGCAATTGTTTGAAAAAGATATCCAGTGTCCCAAGTGTACAGACATTTACGGAAAACTGTGCTAGTTATATAAGTATGACTTCCAGGTAAATGTTGAAATATTTGTAAAGAATACACATTAGCTGCCTTTTAGATGTCATACAATCATAGAATTCCTCATGTCCAAGCTCACTGCTACTGTCTAATTATAAGAGGATTATCCATGAATGATTAAAGGCACAAAAAGTACATTTTAACCTATAAGTGTGGTTGGTACAGTGAGGCCTGTCATGGCGGATTGATGGTTTTCATTATTGACATACAGGGAGTGCAGAATTATTAGGCAAATGAGTATTTTGACCACATCATCCT
>CM070036.1:15998438-16010728 GCA_036250615.1 Ptychadena robeensis | reverse complement strand
AACACTATGTATTCTATCAGGAGGACCCGACACTACATATCAGTGATAGCTACCTCCCCAATCACTATGTATCTAGCAGGGAGACCGTCACTACATAGCAGTGTATATACCTTCCAATCACATATGTAATTCATCAGGTAGGCCCCGGCACTACATGCAGTGATATTACCGCCCCAATCACTAGGGATTTCTATCAGGGAGGACCCTGCACACATAGCAGTGTATATCCTTTCCACTCACTATTAATCTATCAGGAGGACCCGGCACTACATAGCATTGATATATACCGTTCCAATCACGATGTCTCTATCAGGAGGACCCGCACTACATAGCAGTGATATATTACCTCCCAATCACTAGTTTATTCTATCAGGAGAACCCGGCACTACATAGCCTGATATATACCTTCCATCCTATGTTTCATCAGGGGAGGACCCCCGGCACTACATAGCAGTGATATTACCTTCCATCACTATGTCATCTAATTCTAATCAGGGAGGACCCGACACTACAAGCAGTGATATATACCTCCCCAATCACTATGTAATTCTAATCAGGGAGGACCCGGCACTACATACATGATAGATACCTCCATCACTATGTATTTTATCAGGGAGACCCGGTACGACATAGCAGTGATATTCCCTTCCAATCCCTATGTATTCTATCAAGATACCCGGACACATATTTTGTTGGTAATCAAAGGAAACTGTAATGAGTGATCTATAGTGTCAGGGCTTAACTGGCTGAATATTCATTTGAACATACAACATTTGACAGTTAAGGGTGTCATAATCTAGTATTGAAATATTGGAATTGACATGCATTTTTTGAGCTGTTGAAACTCCTTGCACACTATTGTAATTTGATTATGATTGATGATATTATTGTATACCCACCCCCCCCCACCATCAAAATAAAGAGGCCTTAAAACACATACGGGTTCAACCTTGTACTCTGATCTCCAATACAAAAAGAAAAAAAAGAATATATTTACCCTAGACGGCGTATATTTAGCGTTGTAATGCTTTCAAGAACGACATGTTAACTGTCAGGTCCCTATACATCACTGCTATGTAGTGCCGGGTCCTCCCTGATAGAATACATAGTGATTGTAAGGTTAAAGCTAGCCACACATGGTTCAATTTTGGTTCAACCAATGCTCGATTAGATCGAGGAATTCAATCGTCTAATCGAAAATCGATCTTAATCGCATCAACATACACCCCACATTGAGTTTGCGATTGTGGTGAGATTTCGATTCCAAAATATTACTAAAATCATCGATTTTGATATGGAAACTATTGAAGTTCAGATTGAAGTGATCTATTTTATTATATCGAATCTAATCAATCCAGGAGAAACACCACAAACATCGACGATTATAAAACGATTTTGGCACAATCGACGATGATTTTCCAACATGTCCGATCAAAATTCGATCAATTTTTTTGCCTTCATTGAACAATTATCGTCGATCGTACCATGTGGGCATTTCTCGATTTTCGTTCAATCGATGAAAAAATTAATCTAATCGAGCATCAATTGAACCAAAATCGAACCATGTGTGGCTAGCTTAAGAAAGGTCCTCATATTACATGGTTTTGGTAGAACAAAAGTTGATTGTACAGCAATTGTATGGTAAGATTGTAAGGTGTATGGGGGGCTTTAGTTTACTAAAGAAATAAATAGTTGTGGCATCACGTCATTGACATTATGGCACTGGCGGTGCCGTTACGGTACTGATTGGAAAGCACATGTTAAAGTGGACCTGAAAGAATGCATTAGATTAATGCATTAAAAATGACCCAAAAGCAAGAAGGGATACAACTGGGCAAGAAAATATGTTGAGCAATAGAAGAAAGAATACTATTGATGATGACAGACAGATGACAGACATGTTGAGGTGCCAGTTTGAAAGAACAAAGAAGAACCTTTGACCTCTTAGATTGTCAATTAGTTATTGAAACCGGACACAAAGATCTTCTGGGGTTGTTTTTATCTTTCAAAACTGGACTATAAGTCAGAGGTGATGGAATGATAAACAGCCTGATGAATACAAAAAGTACTAAAATCCAAATTGATTCTGGAAACGGCTAAGCTCTACCCAGACCTGCCACTATGCCGTACATGAAAAACGTACAGACGTGTTAAGAGGCCATATGCAAAAGATAACTGTCTAAGATGGATTGCAGGACCAAAGAGAAGTTGATGAACAGTGATTCTATCATGATTCTGAAACCAAATACATTTGTGGTACACTTTCCAAAAAAGAAGAAATATAGTAGCTGGTGTATAGGCAATATACCACACCCCAATTGTTCAAATATTCAATACAATTCCCTAACATTAAGTACTGCTAACGGGGGTTTTGTTTGTGGTGACAACAATATAGTATGCAGACAGCCCAATAAATAATATAAAGTAAAAAGGTCTTTATTGTAAAAATCGCACCTGTATATATATATAGCCCCAAAAAATGTCAAACAAATATTTTATAGATACACACAAATACAGAACATATTGAATAAAGGAAAATAGAAGAGTTAAGTATAACAAGAAGGGGTTGTTCATTCTCTTAGGGCTCTCGGCTACAGAGACTGACCAAAATTGTAGGGTTTTTAGGGCACATACGTCAATAACAGTTACAATGTAAAGGCTCAGAGCCACAGACATACATAGCGATGACCCGAATTTTTAAAACATATTTAGTGCGACATATGCATTGGATTGACTGTAAATTCACCTCCAACATGTTTCGCCCGCTTCTTCAGGGAGGGTTTATAATCAGTCTAGTGGAAGAGAGTGGCTAGTCACATCCAAGGAGGATCCGAACTGGCAAACCAGCACCCGGACATACCAAGTGAATGTGAGGCGGTGTGCCACAGAGCTCCTCTGTTACCGGGGGGGGGGGGTGCAATTACACTACCTCGATGGTATAGTGGGGGCCCCCGATGGAACGGGGAGACCCCAGGTGCACTGAGGAGTATATCTGGCGGGATGGCAAGTCCTGGCGGTACCGCAAGATTGTAGTCGGAAAGCCAGACAAAATGTAACAAATCCCGAAGGGAAGGGACAGGTCCCAAACAGCCCAGACCGCAAGTCCTCCATTAAATGAATACCGTAAGGAATAAAAGGGCATAAATAAATTTGTAAAAAAGGTGGGGTCACTCTGGAGTTACCTTTCTGGAACTTTCTTCCTCAAGTTCTACAGATTGTCTATGTGCACTCATAACCCTCTTGCAGCAGCTCTCCTCTCAATTAAGCATTCCATTTAGCACACTTCCTATAGCCACACTTCAAATAATCACCTCAAGGGCACTTGGGACCGAAATTTTCTTCATACCCCTCGCCCCTCCTTCTCCTACCAGATGTCTGTGAAGATGTCTGTGAAAGAAGCTGGCTGCTACTGACAGCAAGTGTGCTCACAAGCATTATTGTGGCTGACATTGGTATTGTAGGGAGATTGAGATTAACGCTATTTTATTGTATATTTATTGTAATGAATACAATTTATGTCAGTTGGATAACCGCAGGGAAACATGAATAACTATGAAAGGTTGCAAATAGGGGTGTCAAATTGGTAATGTAAATTACTAATCCAAAAAAAGATTGGACTTCTAAGGGTGTTGAGTTGAAGTTGTGGGTTGAAAGTCAGAGTGACATAAAAATATTTATTTAGTGTGCGTTGGAAGAGGGGTAGTCTTATACGCGAGAATATCCCAAACTCTATATTTTAACTGGAAAAGTTGAGGGTCGTCTTATACACCCAGTCGTCTTATACCCCGGAAAATACGGTAAGCACTTTTTTTGTGTAGCAGTTTTCCCAGGTGTAAACTGCTGAAAGATGATTATTATGTCAATGTAATGTATGTGTGTTTTTTATTTTAAGTAAAGAACCGCTTTAAGAAGGATGTGTACACTTTTTCATATCTATTGTACTTAGTCAAGTCTCAATCACTTAATTTACAGGCAACCTCGAAATTTCAGTGAAGGGTAAATAACTGGAGAAGTTTAATGATGTGTATGACATTTTATTGTTCAGAACCAATCAAATATTGATCAGAGGTTTGCCATTAATAATAGCATCATCTGCAGGGGTGCATAGTATAGTATAGTATAGCATAGTATAGTATAGTACTTTAGTGTACAGATCACAGGGACTCTTCAATGAAACATTGGTCAGTGACTACTGCATGTACAAGGGACCCATGTGTCTCTATTATCTGAAGTCAGATAACAAAACCGTACCATTGGTCATGAGGAGACAGACATATTCTCAGTATTATGGCAGCACTATCACAAATTGTCTGTGTACTAGGGGCCCAATGCCCTTATACTGATATGAAAGTTTTTTACACATACACACATTTGTAAATGCCTTTTCATATTAGATCATCCTACGTTATATGTTTAATTTGGAGGCGATAACCTTGTACATTTTAATCGTGAACTGCTCAGATGTTGCATACTTCCCCATATTGATGGATGGCTTGTGTACATTACAGTCAGATATGAACACTTTGATGGTTTCATTTCTGTGGCTGATTACTCCAAGCTCTGAACTAAACACAAAACCCCACTTAGTCAAATTATCTCAGCTTACAGAGTTGGGTTAGAAAGTGCAAACTTTAAACTCTCTTGTTAATCTTTCGGATCTTGTATTCCATCTTTTGATGATGTGTTAAAAATGCTGAAAGTTAAAGCTGACCTTTTCTTGAAACAAAAACTATTTTAAAGTGAACCTATACTTTAATGTAATATACTTAAATTGTATTATTCTTTCATATATATATATATATATATATATATATAGTTAATAAAGTAATTGACTGAAATGCTTTCCAGTATAGGACAATAAGGATAATACGTTGGACTGATTGATTCTCCTCTTTACTGTACTTACGTACTTCTAGTTTTTCTCCTCGCATCTGTGTACCATGTGTACAAGTGTACCCCTGGCTGTAGAAATTAATTTTAAGGCTTATTGCTGCCCCCTCACACTCTTCCGCTGAAGGCACAATCCAAAAGTCCCATTATATTTAATTAAGTCCTAAAATTATGTAATCAGCGCCTTGAATCTACCCCTCACAATGCATTATGCGTAATTCCAGACCATTCTCAATGCCCAGTTATATTATTGAATGGTTTTCTGGATTTTTGAAGGACCAAAAGTTCCAAGGGAACTTGATAAGTGGCAAGCACAAGAGCTTCATTATCTTCATTACATTAAATAATTAACTTTAGGGATCTTCCTTTAACATCCTGTTAGGGATTTTCTTTCATTTTTATGGGGAGGGGATGTCACAGCTCCCTCCGATGTTGTGTTGTCCTGAAACAAGCACTGCTAATGCCTAATCTCTTTTAGCACATTCAGCTTCTACCGTCCCATTTGGGAAGTCATAAAATATGACGTGAGGACTGAAGAAAGCCGTGATGTCAATGCCTCCAAAGTACCATCCTGAAGAAGAAAATGGAAAAAAAGTTACTAAATATATTATTTATTCATATGTTGTCTTCAGCAGGTGGTCCTCTAGTTTTTGTAGCTGGTAATCAAAACAAAAACACAAAGGGCCATTTTAAAAACTTTGACAAAGTCATGGGCCAACCTTAATATTTATTGAAGAAATGTCTACAATTGAGGAAAAATTTCCTTCTCATCAGATATAATGATGAATCTTTTTATATGGAAACAAACTTAAAGGGGACCCTACCACCTCCGTTACTCTCCCTCCTCTGTTCCCACTCTGTAGATGATGTGTGGGTGCAACATTACAAGGGAGAGTAATGCCCTGTCCCTCCTAAACTAGGCAGGAACTAAATAGGAGGGAGGGGACTTTAATCTCTCGATACCGTAAGTGACATCACTGACACAACTTCCGGCATTTGGAACAGTCTGGCCGAAAAAGCTAAATTGACAGCTATGTCCAGGCATGGTGGCGTGGGAGCAAGCAGGCAGGAAAGGTGAAAAGTTTATTTTTATTTTTAGGGGTCGCTGTCCATGAATGAATAGGTGAGTTATGCTTATATGTTATGCTTATATATCTGGAACAAGCAAAGCATAATACTATAACATACATGGCATTAAATGTTAAATAAAAGACACATCTGTGTCAAAACTGTCACAGGCCAAATATTATTACTAGAGAGGGTCGCATTTTCTTTTTTCATTCTATCATTTAGACGATTTCGAGTTAATTGCAAAGCCCCTGAACATGGTACATCACCAAACATGCTGGAGATGTAGAGAAGGGTTGGGGGTACACTGCAAAAAAGTATGGCTCTAACACATATAGTTTTTGCATAAATTAAGTTCAAAGTCAAGTAACATTTTGGAAATTTAAAATTTATGCAAAAACTCACGTTCTAGAGCAATTTTTTTTTCAAATGTTCCTACAACCCTTCTCTACATCTCCAGCAATTTTGGTGATAATACCATTTTCAGAGGCTTTGCTCACAAAGTCAGCTAGTCACAAAATTCGACCATCTCTAATTATTACACCGTGGGCCAGAGTTTGACTCACTAGACTAGGCAGGACAAAGTTATAAACAAACAGGCAAAATGTAACATTTGATGTTTGTGCCTATAAAACCATCAATTTCCATTTTTCATCCAATTGCAACATTAAAGTTTTACATTGTTTTGTTTTTTTCTTGCCAAAATACAAAATATTCCATTTTCTTAGCTGTCCAAAAAAAAAAGAAACAAAAGTGAAATAATTGTACTAAAACATTAAAAGCCTTGAAAAAGGGGAACATCAATTAGAAACGCTCCTTCATTTATAATTTTTTGTTTTCGTTGAAGATTTAGCAATATTAATATATTTACTATAGGTGAAGAAAGTAATAATATTAATTACAATTAAAAGAAAAGAAACTCGAGCTTCTAGCGTAAGTTTGAAAAAAGTTGAGCGAATGACTTTCACATACTCTTCTCCAAGAATATTCTGTTTATGTTGGTTGAATAAAAAAAAAAGTTTAATTAGCCGGCAATAAATAAACATTTTGCTTTTATATTTGTTTTTATCGACTTTTTTTTTCTTAAAGCAAGATCCTTTTATATCCTTCTTCTCCCCACAAGGCCCCACTATCACTAATATTTGTGTGATCTGAGTATAAAAAGTGGCATAACACTTAAAGAGTGGAGTTAGCGCTCGTTAGAATCAATGAATATGAATGATTCTTTTTTAATAAATAAAAAAATAATACAAATATATTTCAATCAGTAAAAAGCAGCTTTGTAGTTGAAAATCCCAAGCTAGCCTCAGAGTGGGAGTTTTTTTTTTTCCAGCCGGTACTTAAATCCAAAAAAAAAAAGTACTGCAATCTTCTGGCACAGACTCACTGTAATGCTTTAAAAACAATTTAGCAACTGTCATTTTTGTAATTACAGTAACTAATTACCATCCTTAGCAAACAAATAGCTTAACATAATACGCAAGCCGAATCAATTTTGAAGAAATGCAAATTCCGAAAGCGAAAAAGGGCATTTTGGCAAACCTGAAAGGGAAGCGGGAAAATAATACACTTTGTTTTATCTACACATAATTCCCAAGGAATATCATATCATAAATATTTGCATTCAGTTCTTATCAGGACATTTGCATTTGCTTCTTATCAGTCTGCAAGCCGGACTCTGCCAGATAGAGCAAGCTGCTCCACACCATCCACATACTTCTAATGAATCACGTCTCAGGCCAATAGAATATTTTGGCTAGAATTTTATCGCCAAGATGAAGAGGTCATTTACTCACAGTGTTGGCTCATCTCGGAGTAGCCTTGAGATTGGGATGTGATTCACAGAACTTTGTTAGGAAATAAAATCATGTTAATTAAGGTGATAGTGTGGTCAGTACCAGAGGGTTAAAGGAAAAATAGCGACATCGTAAAGAATAAAAAAATTATGTATTTCTAGGAACCATGTAGTGTGTCATGTTTACTATCGAGTCGTTTTTGATGCAAACCTTCACATTTTCTATATCAGAAATACACACTAGAGAACTACACATGATGTGTTGAATATCCCTCTAGCGACTGTTGGTGTATCAGACGTCTCATTGATAAAATATCATCATTGTGAAACATTACAAAGTAGAAGGCAGAGCATGTGAGAGCAAATAAGGCTAACCCCTCCTTCCATATATACTGTTCATGTATATTACATATTTTAGTTTCAATAGTGTTGATCGCGATTATTCTAATCTCATATTTTTTCAGATTTCGCAAAGATCTCGACTATAGTGCTGTATATTTGTAATCGCGAATATTCAAGATTTTTTATATACAAAACAAGGGAGACCAGTAACTGGGATAGATCCAATACTTCCTTATTTTTTTTTTACAAATATGCACTCTTTATAGTTGGCCCTCCCTAAAGAAGCCTTGGCAAGTTGAAACATGTCGGAGGAATATCGCTCACTCATTTTGAGACACGGAATCTAAATCCATGTTTGTACCATCTATACATGAAGATTCAAATGTAATGTATTTGCGGATCCTTTGATCCAATGACCTGATGTAATGTTTTATTGTTTTTAATATGGGCTCATGTTATAATAAAGACCTTTTAATCAAACTTTATCAAATTTTACTTACCATGAGTAACATTCTGATGTGCCACTTTAAACCCTCTCACCATGTGTTCCTTGGCAGAAGGAAATAGTTACATTCGAGATTTTTAACATCAGTACCTGGAAATACCTTACATTGCGGTGGTAATATGCGCATGTACCAGTGTTGATTTGTGCAATGGAGGTAATCTCTGGAAAGTACCATGCATTGAGTTTACAATTAGTGATGAGCGACTAGGCAATATTTAAATTCGCGTAATTTCGCGAATCTCCGCCATAATATTCGATTCCATATTCGTAATCTCGAATATCCGCACTCACGACATGAATTGCGATCTAACAATCGCAATTGCGATCCAATATGCGTAATGCATGCAAGTCAATGGAGAATGGCGGAATCCGAAATCGCGATTATCCGAGAAAGCGCAATGCGACCAAATATGCGCAATACATTGAAGTCAATAGAGAATGGCGGAATCCGAAATTGCGATTATCCGAGAAAGCGCAATGCGACCAAATATGCGCAATGCATGCAAGTCAATGGAGCTCGGATATTCGACTGGGACAATATCCGTCATTTCCGGTTTAAAAAATCGCATTGCGATTATATAATCGCGATCCCATTCATTGCAATGGATCGCAATTATAAAAGCGCAATAAATCGCGAAAAATCGCGATCGCGCCGGATATCCGGTGATATATTTGCAAATATTCGCGAAATGGCGAAATAGCGATATTCGAGCTAAATATTCGAAAAACGAATATTCGAGCTCAACACTATTTACAATATGCGCATGTACAAGAGGCAATTTGCGTATGTACAGGAGGCAATTTGCGCAACAAAGGTAATAATGACTAAAGAATATGAATTAATTAATTTGTGAATCCAAATATTGCCTATCCTGCTCATCACTCTTTATCAACATTATTGGTGGTACAATGAATTTTTACAACGATGTCCAAAAGTAGTACATGGTTCTGACTTTACTACTGACACCAGGGGCGTGAGGACCCAGGATACCTATGCCTGTATTACAATACATACATCATAATTTCTATACAGGCATATGAGGAGCGCACCCTGTCAGGGAGGCGGAACGAATAAGAGGACTGCGTAGGCCTGGCTGGAGCAGGTACACCATCCCGAGTGTGGTTTAGGGTTACCAATTTGGGTCACTAAAAGCTACCACACTCAGGATTACCGCTAGGGAGGTTTATGTGGATGCAAAACCTTACCACAAATTAAATTTGACATACTGCTTTAGATATACCCTTAACCCAGGGGTGGCCACATTTTTGGGTGTATAACTACTAACCACTTTCAAAATGATTAGGCCCAAACCTAGTAATAAAAAAAGTATGTTTTTATTTTACATAAAGGCCCCCATACACGTGTCGGATTCGCACTGGATTCCGGCACGATCGATTCCGGGCGCGTGAACGCGAAAAGATCGTGCCGGAATCGCATGCAGCCCACCTTGTCCGATCGATCAGGTCCGATCGTTCAGGGGCTCAGAATCGGATCCGACGGAGAACCAACATGTTGGTCTTTCTCATCCGATTCTGCCCGGATCAGGGGGAGTTGCCGGAATCGATCGGATGAAGAATCGATTGGACATGGAATCCGACACGTGTATGGCTAGCTTAAGGAAAAAAAGTAACCTTCCAGTATAGAGACTTTAAGTTGAGTTAAAATGAAGATAAGTATAATAAAATGTGATATATTTTATTGAAACATGATTACAAATTAATTTTCCATAGTGGAAAAGTAAAAAGACACATACAAATGTTTGCATCATACTGTAGCATTGCATAAATTAAGTTCAAAGTCGAAATTTTGACTTGACTTTTAATTTATTCAAAAACTATTTGTGTTAGAGCCATACTTTTATTAGTATTCCCCTAACTCTTCTCTACATATCCAGCAAGTTTGGTGACAAACCATGTTCAGGAGCTTTGCAATTAACTGGAGATTGTTGAAATGAAATTTGTTAAAAAAATGTGACCATCTCTAGTTATCTAGGCTCACCTACAGGGGGCAGAGAGTTGGCAGGAGAAAAGACCAAATAAAATAAACACACTTACCTGGTGTTACCTTTCTTTTTTGCCACCACTAACTTTGAGGAACTACCAGTCTTCTTCCCCCTTGAGACGTCTACTGGAAATTCCCCACATGTGCCAGTGTCTCCAGCCATATCAGAACCTTGCAAGGCTTCAGAAAGAAGAACATTATTTCATAAAATAAATATTTATTTAGTTAGTTTTCATCTACAGAGGCTGGTGAAGATCAGACCAGGACAAAGGAACAAACTATATCTGTGCTTTACTGTGAAATGATACATTTATTCCAGCACCCATTCACTCATATTTATGTCACATTGGATGGGTGCTCAAATAAAAACAAGTTTACCATTAACAGGTTTATAAATAGAAAGTAGATCAGATGCCACTTGCTTTCAGACTCTTTCTCTGATTGAAAGTCTTTATAGACTTTAAGGCTCAATTTACACTGTTGTTCACAGAACAACACTTTAACACAGTCAACTGCGGAGACGATCTTGGGCGCACCCCGGTCGGATTTCAGGCTTTAGCTCCATGGATCTGTCATGTGGTCATTATCTAAACGACCCCCAAGTGCCTGCACAAGTTTGCAGGTGCCCGTGACACCTACAAACTAGAGAAACGATAGTGTAAAGGCCCCCTTACACATAGGGAGCCGCAGACGATTTTTAAGCCGACCGATGTGTGTGAGCGCTCATGGCCATTGGTCGGTGGCAAAATCGGAAGCGGATCGTGGGTGCCCACATGGGGAGACTGATCCCAGTTGCCCCAAAGCTCGGTCAGCCAGAGAACGGACATGTCCGTAAATCTCTGGCTGATGTCATTACTTTGAATGGGGACCACTTCCACCATCCAAAATAACAGCCGTCACACAAGGGGTGCCCGTCGATACTCTGAGCCTCGGCTTGTCAGGGGTATGGGGACCTTAAATTTAGCCAGAGCAGAGATCAAGGCAGAGCTAGATAATTAGACACTTTTATTCCTTCATCCTAGCTTGTGCTACTGAATTCTATAAACAAATAACATTTGTTGTGTAGTAAGCATGTGACAGTGAAATTCCAGTATTCATCCACTGATTTCAAATAAGTAAATGTATTAGGTTGAGCCAGTTAACCTTTTTAGATCCGTGACCCCTGGAAGTGACGCCACATAGTGTCAGTACCTGTATTTGGAACATGGAAGTGCCGATGTGGAGTGTCACTCACACATTCCAAATACCAGAAGTGACACACTGCGAAATCACTTCTAGCACTAGCATCAGGTAAGTGTAATGTCCCCTCCCTTGTTCCCACCCGCAGATCATTTGCACAAGCATTAGGAGTTACGAGGGGGCATTACTTTCCCTTCTAACTTTCCACCCCGCTTGTGGGCATCAGAGTTGCTGCTTGTTAGCTTTCAGTGAACTTGGCCACCCCTGTGAAATGGTTGTTCAACCCCCAAGGGGGTCCCGACCAATAGGTTGAGACTGGGCCCCACTGGGCTAAGCACTTAGTAGAGATACAGCTATAGTAGGGTCCAATACAAGAACAGAGGGGAAATGTCCCATGAGCAGAAATGATAGAAATAAAACCCAACACAGGCTCTAATTCAGTGGTGGGCTTGATATGGAGGGCCACAAGTGCGGCCCTCTGCATCACTAAAGGGCCGCACATAACATTG
>CM070036.1:15967037-15998316 GCA_036250615.1 Ptychadena robeensis | reverse complement strand
CTGATGTAGGACCACCAAAGTTGATTAGGAAAGCTGGGTCAGTGTGTGACCACTTCACAGTTAAGTTGCTATCCCTATACATTAACAGTTTTGGGGGCTGCATGTGGAGGACCAACGCCGAACAACGCCCAAAGGGCCACAGGTTGGGCACCTAGTCTCTAAATAATCCTTCACTACTATATAAATATTAACTTTGAACCTAATTTATGCCAAAACTACACGTGCTAGAATAATACTTTCCATCATTCTATGAAAGCCTTGAAATTATGACCTCAGGCTTTGCAATTCTCTCTGTTCTTGTCTCCGGTTGGTCAATAAAGTTTAGTTGTCGTGAACAATACATTGGGATAAAAGAATACAGCCAATCAGCCCCTAGACTGTGTGCTTTTAGTGAATCTAAATGCGAAACATCCACATTTTCCTGGCATGTACCTTTAATATGTCATTTGCTCTAAAGACATTCTGGTCTTCATGATGGGTCATTTGTTACCGTCAACGCTCTTTGAGGTGGGAAGAGCTTCTACTTAAGAGCTTATTATCAGCAAAGATGCGTGGCAAGCCAAAATATTTATGTTTGTTCATGGCACATAGACAAAAGACAGTACTCAGGAGGGGAAAGGGGTTTTTGATTAAGTGATTGAAACCACTCTAGTGAATGGCCTGTCTCATCCGGGAGATAACATCATCTTCAGTCTTATCGCTGTTCTTGAACTTACTTTAAACATTCCGCTGCACTCTCGCAATTACAGACTGTGCTCTTCTGGCATCCCGCTTCCTCCAAGCGGCTCTGGTCATTTGTTTCCATTTTGTCAGGTTGTCTAGGTGCACCGGACAGGAATGGATGTGAAGCCAGACACGCGTGGCTCAATTTTTGAAACGCTTTGAGCACAATCGCGGTGTGCGCTCGCGGTTCTTGATTGTGCTTGAATAAATTGCGGACAGTCTTTTTTCGAGTGGGAGCAATCAATCCTGCTTGATCGAACAGGGAACCAACGTGTTGGTAAATCCCTGTTCGATTGCCAATGATTGCCGATTACTGAGGGTCCCCAACCAAAGTATTGAATGGGATCGATTGTGTAGTAAATGGAGATTAACAGATGGAATGCACTGGGGTTGGCCAAAGACGGCTACATTCAGGTGCCCAAGTTGTTTTTATTTTGTTATGATACTTTCAATATAGTGTTGAGCTTGAAAAAAACAGTTTGTATTCAAAGATCGGCTTTTAAGATGTGTGCCTATGCTTCCACTATTGCACCAACGAACGGGGTAATATTGTATGTGGCCTCAGAATAGAAGCACGTAACCTTTGATGATATATATGACAGAAAATGTGCACAGTGTTCCCTAATGCTTGAAGTATCAATAAAAACAAGTTTTGTTCTTTGAGAAATGTCTTCTAGCTCTGCTGGCTGTCCTCTTTTCATTAGAAAATGCTTATACAAGTCAGTATAGATTGGAAATGTTATGTGCGGCCCTTTAGTGATGCCGAGGGCCGCACTTGTGGCCCTCCATATCAACTCAGTTGCCCACCACTGCTTTATTCAGTCGAGGAAGCTTGAGCATCACGCTGCACTCAAGGGTTTATGTATGGCAAGCTTTAGTAAATGGAGATTAACAGACGGAATGCACCGGTGTTCGCCAAAGACTTTTACATTCAGGTATCCAAGTTGCTGTTGTTTTTTGTTATGACACTTTCAAATTAGTGTTGAGCTTTAATATATAATATATTCGACGATCGGCTATTTGTGAATTCTCAAATTTCACTAATATGGCGGTGGATATTCACAATTTCGAATATTTGAGTGCATTGGGAAGCATATGGCCATGCATCACGAATTTTTGTGACCAATTGACTAATTTGTGAAATTAACATGACATTCATTTTGAAAGTAATCGTGATGCATGGTCATACATTCTAATTGTGAATATTTGTGAATATCTAATAGAATATTAGTAGAAGTATTCATGAAATATCGCAAATTCGAATATTGCCTATGCTGCTCATCACTATTTAAAATATTTTACAATAGTCAATGTATAGTTGTTGCTGAAAAATATGGTCATTAGTATGTTAAATGACATGATCACTATGTAGGCAGTATGTAACTGCACCTAAAGGCCCCCATACACCTTACAATCTTTCCATACAATTTTTGTGCAATCAAATTTTGTTCTACCAATACCATGTAATATGAGGACCTTTCTAAACCTTCCAATCACTATGTATTCTATCAGGGAGAACCCGGCACTACATAGCAGTGATATATACCTTCCAATCACTATGTATTCTATCAGGGAGAACCCGGCACTACATAGCAGTGATATATACCTTCCAATCACTATGTATTCTATCAGGCAGGACCTGGCACTACATAGCAGTGATATATACCTTCCAATCACTATGTATTCTATCAGGGAGGACCCAGCCCTACATAGCAGTGATATATACCTTCCAATCACTATGTATTCTATCAGGGAGAACCCGGCACTACATAGCAGTGATATACACCTTCCAATCACTATGTATTCTATCAGGGAGGTCACTATACTACACAGTTGTTGGTAGATCTAATTGAAATTTTATGGATCCATCTTAAGGTGTACGGGGGGCTTTACACTGGTTTGGTTTGATTCCTCTCATTAAGGATTGGTCAATTAGCAGACTTTGTAAGTTAATTGCATTGTCTCTGAACATAGTATTGCTGGAGATGAAGAGAAGGGTTGTGGGGTTCAAAAAAATTAGTATTGCTATTACACATATATTAAATTTAAAGTCAAGTTTTGAATAAACATTTTGACTTAACTTTGAACTTATTTATGCAAAAACTGCATGTGCTAGAACCCAGGTGCCCAACCTGCGGCCCTTTAGGGATTCCTTAGCGGCCCCCGACACCTAACTGTTAATGCATAGGCCATCAGGGCATAGAAAACTCACCTGTCCACTGCTCTCCCACTGACGCATCTTCATCCGGGATCTTCTTAGAACAGGAAGAAGAGGAGAGGCAAGGGACTTGCTCAGGCATCATCTGGGTCACTGGCTTTCACATACAATGTGCTCAGCTGGAGCAGTCGGCAGACAGGTGAGTGCCTATGCTCCCACTATTCCACCAATGAATGGGGGATGATAGTATAATATATATTATGGCGCATAACCTCAGAATAGGGACACATAACCTTTGAAAGACTTGATGATATCTATGAGGCACAAAATCTTTGATGATGTATATGACACAAAATGTGCATTGCCGCACTACACTGTTCCCTAATGCTTGAAGTATCATTTAAAACAGTTTTATTTAAAAAGAAATATAATGTCTTCTAGCAATGCATTAGATAATTCTTATATAAGTGAGTAAAGATTGAAAATGTTATGTACGGCCCTTTAGTGATGCCGAGGGCCACACTTGTGGCCCACCAGTTGCCCACCACTGTGTAAGAGCAATACATTTTTTGTTATGTGTTTACAAACCTTAACTACATCTCCAATAATTTCTTGTTGAGGGGCTTAGCAATTTCCATTATATATATATAAATATATTTGAATATATTCTGACCCAAATATAACCATGGATCCAAATATAAGCTGGATGTCACCAGTCTCAGAATTCTGTGTTCTCTTTCTCCTATGGACATTCCAGGAGAGAATACAGATCAAAGTAAGGATAGCGGTGGGATGATGGAACCTAGGCGCCTGAGCTATGAGCCAGCTCTTATTTCAATTGTTTTTAATCATTATTTACATCCTGAAAAGGGGTTGTTGCCAGTCTGTTCAGTTGGTTTATTATTTCCTGTGATTTAAGTAGTCAACCTGAGCCAATTCTAGCTTTTCTGTATATAACTGTCAGTAAAAAGAAATCTTGTGCTAAAGTTTGTTATTTATGTCATGTGATGAGTAGAGATGGCAAAACAATTTGTCTGGTGAACATTTCCGAAGTTCGAATTGCCTTCCATACTTAACATGGAGGCAAAGTTGGGATTTAAATGTAAAAAAATGACATTTAAGCAGAAATTACATAAAAAAAAAGCGCATCTGCACATTCCCCAATATAAGGACACTGTGCATGCGCAGGTACCATGGGGACCTCTGGGCAGATATCAATCCACCCAGCATCTGAAGCTTCATTGAGTTATCGAATCTTCAGGTGACAACTTCAGCATTGCTGGAGCTCCAGGAAAGAGACCCCCTTTGGTGGGACACTTAAACCTTTGTGGAAAGAAAAGGATTTATGTTGGAGTGGAGTACTGTTCAGGTAACTATAGGCCCCCACACACATACCGAGTGGGGGCCGACAGAGCAGGTCAGATCAGCTCTGGAACCTCATCACGCTGCTCTCCAGAGATGACAGCATCGGTCGGCACCCTTTGTGTGCCGGTCCTTAGTTTAAATGAAGATTCCGGTCTTCATCGAAGTTCATGGCATCAGCCGGCATCGGCCAGAGTATATCGGACATGTCTGTTCTCTGGCCGAGCTGTGGGGCGACAGGGATCTGTCGCCCCATGTGGGCACCCCTGATCGGCGGCGAGCGCGCAGTCCCATTGGTCGATGGCAAACACCTCTGCTGAGGTCCAGATTTCTGTACCAAAAGTGCACCATAGACTTTAATGGAAATTTTTTTTTATGTTGTAGGCCTGTAACTTCCCAAAGTATGTCCGTACAAGGGTCTAGTAGATATTCTGAGTATAATAATGTTATAATGTTATAAAATCCCTTTCTCCCCCCGTTTTCATGGGCGTAATGACGTGACACAGGGTGGGATTTGCTCCCTTCCCCAAAGCCTAAAGGCGCCGCAGATGCCAGATTGGGTAAGTGAGCGCTGCAAGGTGTCACGGCGGGTGACACCAGAGGGTTCACAGGGTGTGGACCCACTGGACCAACTTGCACGGTTGGCAGGGGTGTAATCCAGGGCGCAGAGTCTAAGGGACCGCCTGGTATTCCCCGCAAAGGGAGTTTGATTTGGCTGCAGGTAATCACCAGGTTGCGGTTCCCAGAAAGCACCTGTGCAAGATGGTGACTGAAGGGAAAACCAATACGTAGTGCCAATAAACCATTCCCTGTGAACGGGTAAGACCTCCTTGTGACCTCTCTACTCATTCAATAGGGACAGGAGCAGAAACCCAGAAATGCTGCAGCTTCTTTAATTTTTTTTTACTTGATCCCCGGACACCTAGCATTTGGGACTAACCCAAACATAGAACGAACTGGATTTGTCTCAAAAGCTAGGGAGGTTACGGTTGCCAAAAACCCT
The DNA here is from genome assembly GCA_036250615.1 of Ptychadena robeensis. NCBI lineage: Eukaryota > Metazoa > Chordata > Amphibia > Anura > Ptychadenidae > Ptychadena > Ptychadena robeensis. The sequence continues at coordinate 15,993,070 of CM070036.1, read as the reverse complement.
ATGATCTGCAGTCAATTTTGCAGCAGATCGAATGCTGTGCGCATTCCCGAAGATCGCTTGCCTACAAATCGGATGCGCTCACCTGGAAAGATCGACCAGGATCAAATCGCAAATCAGATCGCAGATCCGACTTGTTGGTAAATTCCTGCCTGATTGCATTACTTTACATGGGGACCAGCATCTCCATCCAAAGTAATGTCCGGCACACAAGGGTGTGCTCTGATCCTCTGAGCGACCAGCTTCAGCGTGATGGCCAGCTTTAGAGAGGGGTGTTTGTAAACAAACCCCCAACTTGAATGTGAGCACCATTACGGTACACATGTGGAGGCTCTGTATGCCTAGCTTAACACCTTTAGCTGTTTATGATAGCAAACTATCTGCCTTGAAAAAAGTGGTCTCCACAAATGGGTGGTTTTATGTCTTTTGTTTGTGAGTGTGATATATATCTGGCTGCAAAGGGTAAATCACATATTCCATTAGATGCACCTAACCTCACCACTCAACTTTATGTGCCTCGTTGGAAAACACCCTATACACCCTTAAGATACAAAGTCTTTAATTATAATGTGAAATTTCTGAATGTTCCTATCTCCTATCTTCTTTTTTCTGAAAACTCTTCACCTGAAACGGCTAGCGATGGTCATGCCATCATGTCCCCTTTACAAGGCACGAGGCACACAACCTAGTACAACAAAGTAAGGTACTGTTAATGGTTGAATAATAAGAAATAAAATAAAACAAAACAAAAGATTCTCACATTAAAGGAAGTTTACAAGGATTGATCTCTCAGGACCGTGTGCTTTCCAGGATGACCTCACTTCCTGGTTAGGGATGAGATCACTTCCTGCTTACAGATGCTGGAGGTCTCAACAGGAACCTGGCCCTTCAGAACACTGACATCACTGTAACTGTGTAACCACAGCTGACGGTTGTGCGCAATTATCTATTATCTTTCTTTGTCCCCTTTACAAGCCTATGAAGCTACATTTTCACCATTCAAAACAATTATTCGGCGGCCTCTGGTGGCCATGTACGTTACTGCAGATCATATATCTCAAGAAGATTGGCATCTACAGAGGAATAAATATGGCCACTGCCACAGAGAGCAGGTAAGCATATTTTTGGGATTTTAGAGCACTGCTACCTTCTCGAGCACTGTGTTTTTTAAGTTTTTGACTTCAGGGGCATTTTAAATTACAACATCAAAAGCCTCCCCCATGCTGCCTTCCTATAATGTTCATGACTAGGAGTTTGGGCAAAGCTCTTGCAGATGACTAATGCGAAATGAAGAGAAAACCTTCCGTTCTGTAGTCAAATCTACATCCTACAACTTGGCTCACCTTGATGTGAAATATAGCTTCTACACCAAATTCCCCCAGCAGGCCGCCATCTAACAAAACCTGAAGCCACAGTCAGCTGCTTTTGCCTTTGTCGTGTCTGTTGAGACCAAGTGGGTTCCGTACTCTGATTACACAGCAGATCAGGAGGAGGCTAATCACAGACTGGGTTCTCCTGCTGATTGACAATTCCCCAACCAATTTCCTCATTCCTCCGGGCTGCTTATCCCCGCTTTTGTAGTCTCCTTTGTAGATACAAGAAATTTTAGAACACTACACTCATTTGTGATGTAGACTTGGCAGAGCGAGCTACTCTTCATGAAAGTTTCGCACTTTGAAGGAACTGTCACCCATATTTTGGAAGAAGAGGAAAAGTTTCTTTCTTCCGATCCCTGCGCCTCCAACAATTAGAGCTTCTTATTTGCAGCCAAGAGATACAGGGCTAAATTGAAATATCAATTTCAAGCAAACGTACTACCCGGGACACTAATTGATACTGTCTGACTGAGCATGTGCGTCTGTCAGCTGACTTTAGTCCAATTCAGCAGAAAAAAAAGTTGGCACCTAAATTGGGATTTCTTGTACTGAATTTTCTGTTTTGATTTATGAATGTTTTCAGGGTTCTTTTTTTTTTTTTTTTTCAAGATTGGGGATGTTGTTTCACCTGTGAGCGGAGATACAGCCCTGCTTGGCTAACTGCCTTGAGAACACACGTGCCTGCCAGAGTCATGAATAATTCTGTGTTTAACACGCTAAATTTCTGTTCCAAATTATGAATTTTCTACGACTTGCATGGAAATATTCAGATAAGTTTTTCCGCCGTTCCTGTCGTCTTCTTGAAAAGTTTAAGCTGACTGAAGTTATCAATTGGTTCTGGAAAGGAAAATGGCCATAAAAAGGTTTTTCTGAAAAGAGGACCTGTCAGTTTTCAAGTTAAAAAACACTTATTTACATAATTGGTTCTCAAACTTTCTTTGGCCCAACAGGCTGTTCATATAGAACTGCGCGGCCTTAACTAAAGCTAAAAGGAAAGAGCGGCCGATGTAAAATGCGACGACAGGGCTTTATTTCTCTATTTTTCTCATTATTTAAATGATTACTGGCAACCTGAAAGTACATTGGATGTGAAATTTATGTCTATAGTTGCTTGTTACGCTTCTTTTTTATTACAAACAGTAGATTTGTCCTTAGTTGGCTTTAATATCAGCATAGTCAGCACATTTTCTGAATGACTGGTAAAAAAAATCCTTTTTTTTTTTAATAATTAAAGTTTGTAAAATTTAATTTAGAATAGACCACCTAGTTATTGTATTAGATTTTATTGATAATAATAATACTGTAATAATAATAAAATTAATAATAATACTGTAAAATTGATTCACACGCTTGCACTGATGTTGATTGCGAATATTCTAATCACAAATTTTTGTTGCAAATATCAGTACTTTAGGAATTCACGAATATCTCAAATATAGTGCTATATCTTCATTATCGCAAATATTAGAGACTTTTTGCATCAGTACACGGAACTGCCGTGAATTTCATTTGCAATATGCACATGAACAAGTGCTGATTTGCACAATGAAGGTAATAATCACTGGAGATCACAAATTCTTGAATTTATTCTAAATATTAGTGGCACAGTGGTTTAGGTGGTTAGCAGTCTGGCCATGCAGCGCTAGAGTCTTCGGTTCAAATCCTGGCCTGGGCACTAACTGCAAGGAGTTTTTATGTTCTCCCCATGTCTGTGTGGGTTTCCTCTGGGTACACTGGCTGAAATTGACTTCCCTCCAAAAGATTCTCCTATGTTAGTTACACATGACTTGCCTGTGACATATGACTGTGTTACATATACATGACTATGGTAGGGACATTAGATTGTGAGCCCCTCTGAGAGACAGTTAGTGATATGACTATATATAAATACAAGATAATAATAATCATAAATTTGTGATATTTTGCGAATACAAATATTGCCTGGGCTGCTCATCACCAGCACAAGCACAGCATTACTAATCAGGAAGCAGAATTCGTATAACAAGCAAATGGGTCTGATATCATAAAATCAACACAGGCTAATTCTGAATGGCCAAATGATAAAGTTGGCCAGCCTCCTTCTGTGGCCTGTACACACCTATTGGTCTATCCTGTGAACCAATAGGAGTGGGGTGAACAACAGCATGAAGCTGTAATACAGCTCTGAAGTTTTTGGATTTGGCTACGAAACGAGCATAATATAGAATGCTTCTTCAAGTGCATGTATACTAAAATAAAAATGTATATATATGTATATAAAATTAACTTTGACTTGCATCTGAGCAGGCACAATTGTGTCATAGCATCCACAATCACAAAACAAAATACCTGCTGTTCCCTGAAATAATAAAACAGACTCTATATAATTATCTGCGAGGCTACTGGGTTTTAATCCAGTGCAATATCACAAGTGACCACTGGGGCGCCATATAATAGTTTTCAATGGTGAAAAGATCTGTGTGGTTTTTAATACACTGCATGATTAGGTATTTTTCCAGCTGTTACTGCTTTGCTTTGAGAGATGCCAGGCTTCTTCTTCTGGCTGCAGCTTTGCATCATCACAGAGCTATTAGGGACATTTGGGTTTTACTCATTAAAGGAAAAAAAATGTAATAAGAAAATTTTTATTAAACTTTTATCTCTGAGCTAGCGTGATAGTGGAGAAGTGCTCCACAACATATAAATATAAATACACACAATAAATATACTTACCTGCTGTTTCCCTGGAACCATTTGAGAGATGCCATATTTAGCTGCCACTCTATTAACTGCAGTATTGCACATTGCCACTGGAGGGCGACATATAATGACTTTCAGTGGGGAAAGCGTATCTCTGTAGTTTATAATACAAAGCGTAATTACATTCATCCTGACTGGGCTTGCAGCTATCAGGCTTCCTAATTCGCAGTGATGCATTGTCATCAGAGGGGAGGAGTGACGGTCAGAATTTACTCATTGCCGGTAAGAGTTTTCTTTTTATCACAGTTTATCCCTATAATGTGGAAAGCAAATACATATAAAAAGACATGATCAGTCAACTGTTTTCAGGAAGAAGTGATATTGCCGTTGAGATGAAAGAAAACAAGAGTTATGCTAGGAGCCATACCTGTCCAGTTTTCCCTTATGTAACATGACGTCTTATGTCAAGTGCAATGTCCCCTCCCAACTATTTGCTGGCTGGTCCACCCCACACATTCTGTTTTGAAGCGGGGTTACTTAGGAAAAGTTGTAAAGTAATCAGACATGTTGGCAAATGTTATTGTATCAGATTGTACAAGTATCAGATGGTTTTACTAGGTGTTTTGATCAGTGCTAGAAGCTTACTATACCTGTAATAAATGCTTCCGGCCACAAGGGGTGCCTGAAGAGCATTAACAATGCTGCTAAACAGTTGTCATTTATTGTGCTTAACCTCCCCAACCTCCCCAAGCACACCCCAAGCTACACTCAGGGTTACTTACCTATCCTCGGCGAACCTGCAGCGATTCTGAATCTCAGTGGACTCATCAATCGCTTCCGGCACCACCTTTTCAGTGTCATTGCCAGAGGCGGGGGGGCAGCACCATTGACCTCCATGTTAAAAACTAGGTTTAAGCAGCATATGGCATATTTGAGTTCGAGTAATTTCGCGAATATAATAAGGAACTTCAAAATTTGTAAAATTAGATTCAACTGCATTCTTTTGCCTTACATCGTGCGTGGCTGTTCGCAATGATTCACAAGGATTCGCGAACCAGCTTTACAGCTTCTGTACCTTATTCTGTGATCTCAGCCAGTACGAGCACTGTGCGTATTGTGCGTATCCATTCACAATGCGCACAAATATGCGCGATGTATGCCGGAAAACAATGTTGAAGCATAATATGACGAATATCCGCCATTGCCAATATCCGAGCGCACATTTGCAAAATATTGTTAATTCTCGAATGTTGGATATTCGTCGAATATATTGGAATTGCGAATATTCTCACACTACACAACACTATTAAGGACTCCATGTACTCTGCTATGATTGCCCATGCTCAGTCATTGACAATGGCGCAGCACAGGCATACGCTATCACTAGGAAGGTTAAATCAATCACATTGTTTGCTGTTACAATCGATCAATGTTAGACTGACGGTCGATATTTAAATTGCACCAGACGATCTAATCCGAGATCCATTGTACAAAAGTCTTATGTGTATTACACAGTTGTTTTTATTTAATGTAAATAACATGATTACAAAAAGAACCAAAGCTGATGAAGACATTAGAAGTGTGCGGCGGGCGGACAGACTCCCCTCTTGAGGGGTTGTTGCTATGATTGCCCATACCCAGTTGTTGAAAATGGCGCAGTACAGGCATACGGTATCACCAGGAAGATTAAATCAATCACATTGTTTGCTGTTACAATTGATCAATGTTAGACTGACGATCGATATTTAAATTGCAGCAGACGATCAAATCCGAGATCCAATGTGTATTACACAGTTGTTTTTATTTAATGTATATAACGTGATTACAAAAAGAACCAAAGCTGATGAAGACATTAGAAGCGTGCGGCGGACAGACAAATCACATGGCTGCAGAAACAAATTCACATTATAAAGTTCCGCCGAACCAAATCAGTGTTCCGTTTAATTAATTGAAGAAGAAGAAAAAAACGCTCCGCTCTTTCTTCCTGTTTGTCTTGTAGCTTTAACATATCAAATGTTATAATGCAATCTATGAGATAGAAACAATACCAGGGGACCTAATTAAATTAAAAGTAATTACCAGTTGTGTAGATACTGCATGCAATTGAGCAGTAGGAAGTTGATATTTTGTCATCCAGCGTTAATCTCTGGGCAGAATGCACTATTCATCTGACCTGCTATTAATGAGTTGGCTTTGGTGGCCAGTGTTTTTTTTGGGAGAAGAAAAATTAAGGGTACGGCATGATAAAACGTGCATTGTGTCATTATTTACTCATTTATTATGTCTTTAAAAAATTCTATTTAAATACTAGAACGCAAATAAAATTTTTTAAAAGACTAAAATATAACTTGCAGGGTATTTGATATGCAGAGGGTTTTTGAAGATTTTTTTTTCAATTTGCTTAAATCTTCAATAAATATATTTTCCTGTCATTTCCGTTTAAATACGTGTCTGAATATTAGCTGAACACCAGGAGAGAAAAAAACTTTGAAACTTTTTCTTTTACAATTTTAAAACATATTTTTAAAAACATGTATTTTAGGTCTGAAAATTACTTAGAACCTTAATATACAAAACAAGGGAGACCAGTAAAGCCCCCCATTCACGTCTAGATTCTAGATTTTCTGTTCAATCAACAGATCAATTTTGGGGGTCAGGGAAATTGGTGATTGATTGTATGTTTGCCAACTGTAGTAACAGATATTTGATCAACTTTTTTGGGATCGACTGAAAGTGTAATGAATTTCAATACAACCAATTAAAATTTTCCAGCACGTCCAATAATTTTTCAATACATTTTTTTTCCAATTTTAATTGTTTAAGTTTGATCTAATCATGTGGGCTGCCATAGATTTTCAATCAATCAACCAAAAAAATGTATTGAATTTAATTAATCTAGACGTGTATGGGGGCCTTAACTGGTATAGATCCAATACTTGCCTCACCCCAATTGGGCAAATTTAACTATATCCTCCTGCCAAGGAACACATTGTGAGAGGGCTTAAAGTGGCACATCAGAATGTTACTCATGGTAAGTCAAATTTAATTAAAGTTTGAATAAAGTTTGATTAAAAGGTCTTTATTATAACATGAACCCATGTAAAAAACAGTAAAGCATTACATCAGGTCATTGGATCAAAGGATCCGCAAATACATTACATTTGAATCTTCATGTATAGATGGTACAAACATGGATTTAGATTCTGTGTCCCAAAATGGATGCAATCTTTACAAAATTTGGCAATCGGGGGCGATATTCTTCCTACATATTTCGCCTTACCAAGGCTTCTTCAGGAAGGGCCAACTATAAAGAGTAGAGATGGTTGAAAAATTCACAGTGTGAATTTTTAAGTAGAAATTTTTTGCCGAAAATTCGCATAGTCGAATTTTTATGGGGTCATTTCGATTTTTCAGCCTGATATTTCCACTGAAATCGAAATTTAAACGTAAAAAATTACTTTGCTTTTGATTTGCCGTGCTGCTATTTCACGTGCGAGTATCGCCATTTTATTTAAAATTTTCGCATGCGGGAGTGATTGGAAAATTCGCATTGACGTAAATTCACATTGCCGAAAATTCGCATGGTGCTAGCTAAATGTGTTAGCTTATTGCAGAGCCCCTGAAAATGGTATCCTCACAAAAATTGCTGGAGTTGTAGAGTAGGGTTGGGGGGACATTGCTGGAGTTGTAGAGTAGGGTTGGGGAAACATTTGAAAACAATAAGTTTTGCTTTAACATGTCAAGTTTGTGTATAAATTGGGTTTAAATCTCAGCTCTGATTGTAAAGCTCTGCTGCTATGTACACTGATTCTTCTATTATAGCTCATACAGCAAATCCAAATTTTCCACCTTATGTGAATTTTTGACCTTATGCGAATTTTAGGCTTTATGCTAATTTTTTATTGTTTATGCAAATTTTCGACCATCTCTAATAAAGAGTGCATATATGTCCGAAAAACATATACATGTACATATATGCTTTCTTTATAGTTGGCCCTCACTAAAGAAGCCTTGGTAAGGTGAAACACGTAGGAGGAATATTTTATCAAATTCTACTTGCCATGAGTAACATTCTGATGTGCCTCTTTAAACCCTCTCACAATGTGCTCCTTGGCAGGAGGAAATAGTTAAATACTTTGAACCTTATTTACATTATAAGCTTGTTAAAACCAAAAAACCTTCCGAAATAAAGGACAAGTCATTATTTTAATGATGAGAAACAATTGCACAAAGCTTTATTTTTAGCAGGAAAAACTATTGAGATTTATTGTAAATTTAGTTAACAATAAGATAACATTTAGGTAACAATATGATACATATATGGTAATATTTGGTAATATTTTAAAAAAATTAGACCCCAATGAGTAAATAGATGTAAAATCATATAACTGTGTGTGCCAGTGTTCTGAGATAGTGTTGAGTGAGAATATTCTATAATCGAATATATTCACCGAGTATCCGACATTCAAGATTTTGCAATATTTCGAGAATGTGCACTCGGATATTCGCAATGGCGGATATTCATCATATTATGCTTCAACATTGTTTATGGATACGTGTGAATGGATACGTGCAATACGCACAGTGCCGTACTGGCTAAGGTCACAGAATGATGAACAGAAGCTGTAAAGCTGGTTCGCGAATCTTTGCAAATGGCTACACGCTTAACACTATTGTGAGATATTTTCCTACCCTTATAACTGTGAATGTGCAGGATGCCCTACTTGTCTGGAGTTACTGGGTTAATCTCATGGGTTTTAGGTGTTTAAGGTTAGGGCTTTGGATGAGGTTAAGGTTAGGAGGAGTGGTGCTTGAAATAGGGGTGAGCTTTAGCGGTTGGGGGGGTTAAGGTCAGGTTGAAAGTAAGCTAACCTCCCCAATCCCCTTACCGCTCCAAACCCCTAACCTTAAACCCACCCCAAACCCCTAACCTTAAACCCACCCCTAACCTTAACCCACCTCCAAACCCCTAACCTTAAACCCACCCCAAACCCCCAACCTTAAACCCACCCCTAACCTTAATTCACCTCCAAACCCCTAACCTTAAACCCACTCCAAACCTCTAACCTTAAACACCCGAAAGCAGTAAGATTAACCCTGAAACTCTAAAAAGTAGGGCTATTTACGCATGCGCAGTTGTAAGGGTAGGAAAATTTCACAGAACACAGACAGAGCACAAAGAGTATGATTCTCATAAATTTCCATAGAACACCATATATGAACCTTTAGAGCTCATGTGTATGTGGACACAACTATATAATGGTTCTAGAGTAGTACATTGATACATACTAAAAAATTACACATCGGAGGTCTTTTCGACCCTTTATTAGAGATGTTTTTGAAATCTCCAAGACTTTATTTTGAAATGTGTTTTCCCTGAACATGGTATCATCAACAAAATTGCTGGAGATGTAGGGAGGTCTTGTTTTACACATGAAGTTTTTGAACATATTTAAGTTAAGAATTTCAACAAAAAAAACTTTGACTTGACTTTGAACTAAAGTTATGAGAAAAATGTTAGCTAAAGTTCTCAAGACCTTTCTTTAGATTTCCAATTTTGGCGATGATCCAGCTTCACAAACTCAACTAGCCAAGTTTCCCCAAAGAGATTGGACCATCTCTACCCTTGATCCTTCCAAGCAGATCTTGCAAGAAAAATATGGGCAATATACTTCTTTCCCAGCCAGAACAGAAAATATTAAAAGCCCTGAACAGAAAGTGACCAGAGCCGGGTTCTTCTGGGTTTAGAGAGCAGATGGAGGATCACTGCTCCTTCAATGTTGGCTAGCCTGATACAGTCTTGTATTAATATTATGATTAACTTGTATCTATACAGCGACAGCATTTTACACAGTAATTTACAGAACATTCATATCACTGACTGTCTATCAGAGGATCTAATGTCCCCTACCACAGTCATATGTCTAAGAACATTTTCTGTGGAAAAACAATTAACTTACCTCTATGCTATTGGAGTGGAGCCTACTGGGGTGTGGGTTAGGGAGAGGGGGGTTGTTGCACATCTAGACTAAACCCAAGACCTGGTCAATCCATTTCAAATACATTTGGAATCCAGATAACAGAATAGCTTTCACTATCCCAATGTTAACCTCCCATGAGGTATACTTCTTTAGGTTATTTTGTTTAAAGTGGTATTACAGTGGGCTCTAGTCCCCCTGTTTATCCCGGTGATGCGAGAAGACAAATGGCTCATGCATCCAGGAAAAAGATGCTCTATGGACATCACTGGAGGATGCCGCTGGCTCACCTGCAACAGGTAAGCAATCTTACATGTAGCTAGGGGGTGACCGTTTAAAATTTACCCCGGAGCCATGCTCTGGATCACTGACAGGGAGTTTATTTTTTATTCTAGGTTATGCATTAGACAGATTTTAAAGTATATTTATACAGTACATGCCAAATACGGGGTAAAAGACACAATGGGCACAAGCTCTAAAGCAGCATTTCTCAACCTGTGGATCGGGACCTCCTCAAGGTGACCATGTTCACTGGTTGATAACCACTGCTCTAAATAGTTTGTATCTCTTGCCACTTGGTGGACCTGTAGTGGAAGAAGAAGTACTGTGTAAGTAAGGGGCAGTATTTTCAGAAAAACAAATAGTTTGTTCTCTATTTTAACATGATACAAAAACATCCATATACCAAAAGCTGTTCATCTTATACCTCTACTTATAGATAGTGATGGCCGAACATTGGCCGCGGTCATGCAACAACATGCGTATGGGACTTTTGGAAGTCAGACGTGCGCTTTTTCGCGGCAACTCCAGCAGCTTGTCTTTCCCTACCGACAAAATGATTGTGACAGACGGCGGTGTTTGTATTCTTCCGCCGGCCGAATCTTTTTAGGATCCCTGCATGGCTGATGCGGCCAGTGGAAGACCACCCACACCACCGGCCTCTGTCAAAATCATTCTTTTAGACTCCTGCGTAGCTCCCCACTATCTGCGCATGCGCAAGTAGTGGGGAGCTGAGCAGGGATCTAAAAAATTTACTTGACAGGTATGGGTATTCTTTTGCTGGACAGGTCTTTTTCAGATCCCTGCACGGCTGATGCGGCCCGAGGAATACCCACATTTCTTTCTCACCGACGAACAGTACTGGTGTTCGATCCGTCCCCTTCACTGGCAAGAAAAAAATAGAACATGCAGATTTCAGACAGCTTAGAAAGGTTGTCTTACCACTATTATTTTATCTTGGCTAATGCCATTGTGTGTCTAAAGCTGGCCATACACCTTTAGATCTTTCTGTCAGATATCCCTTAGATCTACCAACAACTATGTAGTGACGGGTCCTCTGCGATTAAACACAGACTTGATTGTTTAGAAAGTCCCTCATATTACATGGTCTTGGTAAAACAAAAGGAGATCTAAAGGAAATCTGACAGAGAAATCTAGAGGTGTATGGTCAGCTTAAGTGTGCCCCTCCCCTGCCTAAGGTAATGCATATAAACTCTGATTTGAGTCAACCAATTCCTGTGTAGGAGGCCACAAGCAAAACACGGCCCCTTGGCAAGCCTACTGTGCTTGCATGGCTTCCTAATCTCTAATGTCTATTGGCTGTTTTGGCGGAGACCTTCACCCAAAATACTATCAGTTGACCAAAAAAAAATCTGCTAATTCATTCCTGGAATCAAGCAGAATAAAATATATATATAACCATCCCTTCTTGGTTAATCAATTTGTCCGGCGAATTACCCAACACTTTCAAAATTATCTTTGCTCCTTTTTTAATTGGACATGTCCTAGCCAAACTAACCAATGTTTAGCAATTAGCCGTCCCCTTACATCTGTGAAATATTTTCTGATTACAAGCCATGGCATTGAATTATTGAACACAAATGAATCTTGAATGAATTGATGGCGCCTTGGGGGGATAAGTGTCGGAATCCTCAGATATCAGATTCTTTTAATGGAAATAGGAAATAAGAATTTTAATAGAATTTTTAACTAAAGATCTCGAAACAAAACTACACCTACATTTTAATTGAATTTCTGACCTAAATTAAAGGAACATGTTATAAATCACTGGGAATCGGTTTAAAAAGGAGAAGAAAAAAAACCTTCTACCTGTTCTTCAGCTCAGATGTGGCTTTAACGGCCCCAGATAAATGTTAATAAAATACCCGAATTTGGAAATTAATGGCTACGGGCTGGTTAAGAGAGATATCATTGTGTTTCATGAATATTTTGATTTTGCGATTAGATCAAGACGCATTGAATTCCTAAACAGTTCTAGCAGAGGTCTGGCGATCATAAACTGCTCTCGTTTTAAATAAATTATTTCCCTTGCAAATCTGCTGATATGGTATAATTAGGACTAGGTGGCATGCATTTACTGTACTATTTGCATGACTTTACATCTACACCTACTGATCTAGAGTCTGTCAGGAGAGGCAAGCGCTTCCTACATCTCCAAATATACCTTGTCTGCCGAGATAGCGGGTTATATTGTGATGTTAAAAAGGTTTTTTATTTACAGGAAAAACAAAAGAGTGTCACTTGCCAGTTCTGGAAAACATTGATTAGGCCGGTTATGTTATTTCTATTCAGAAAATCGTATTTACATCTCTCCTGGTTCCTTTTCTTTTGTGGCAGATAACATCTGTATCTTGTAAACTGCGAAACGCGCGCCTATTTTCTCTCTTGCACTGTCTGCCTGTATAGAGATTTGGCGCTTAGTGAAAGGAGGCGGCTTTTGGAAGCGAGTAATTACTCTGCTTATATAAATAAATAACGATGGGGTAATTATAAATAAATTCACATCTTTTTTTTTTTTTTAAGTGCGTAAAGCAGAGATATGCTCTTAGTCCCATGGAAAGACAGACGTTTCTGTGAAGCTACCATATTCATGAATATAGGTTGTAGAGGGCCTAACTTTTAGCGACTTCAGGGCTCTTTCACACTATGTGTGCAGTTAACCTCCTGGGGTTACCCCACAAACTCACCCAGAGCTACACTCAAGGATAGTGAGCAAGGCGGACAGCTTGGCCACGAACATGGATGTTCACTTTCATTCTAGCCGGCAAACAGTACAGGTAATCGTTGAGAAGAAGTTTGTTACTCTACCAGCAGCCAGACGCAGAATAATCCGTCCGCAGGAAGAATTCTTCCACTATAGAACAGGTAGAGAACCCAGCTTCTAACGAAAAATCGGCTTTGAAAACCCTAAGTAACGTCAATGACATAACATCCGGTAATCGAAACCAGGAACTGTGCTTTTCATGTACTGGAATATTTTTCCGATTCAAATTCCCGGCAAACAGGCAGAACATTTGGATCTCCCCGCGAATAGGCGGACGTCTGACTTTTTGGGATAGTCCAATACGCCTGTTCGCTAACAGACAAGGCCAATGTTTTGCCATCACTACTAAGGGATACCAATTTATCCCCGGTGAGCCCGCAGCGACTGTGAAAATTAGTGAACTCAACAATCATTTCTGGGTCCGCCTCTTCAGTGCTGACGCTGAAGAGGTGGGGGGAGGGGGCGGCACCATTGATTTCTATGGAGGCAATGTCAGTTTTCTGCCCCATATGTGAAGGGGGGAGGAGTGATACAGTAAAGGGCAGGACCAGTGGTGTAGGAACTACCATAGTGACCGCAGTGTGGCCCGTAGCCAAAAATTGACCCATTGCTCTTGGCTGCAGTATTCCCGAGCCCAGCTTGGGGTAAAATAAACTTACTGAAATCTTAAGCTGGAATTGGATGATAAAATGTAAACAAGCATCAGCACCATCTTGTATTCGCAACAAATTCGTGATCTCATCATTATTACCTTCATTGCGAAAAAGATTTTTTTGCGATCAACGCTACTGATGTCAAAATCTTTAATGTTCGCGAATACGAAGATATAGGACTATATTTGAGTTCTTCACGAACTATTCACAAAAAAAAATTGTGATTAAAATTTAATAAACCTATGTACCTTTTGGTGTAGAAATCTTGATCTCATGGACAGCCTTATGGCACAAAAAAACGGAAAGAATCGAACCCTTGGGGGTTCATTTTTTTTTAATATAACTTTCTATTGGGTATTTTGTTAACATCACATAAAATAAAACAAAAGAGTAAAACAACACATGTAAGAAGAGTGACAAGGGTGAGTATAATACTGTGATATCTCCATTAGTCCCAACTGGTGCTTCCTACCATAGGCTCAGTCCATGTACAGTTTGAGCTGCTGCTTCTGCGCTTGGTGGCTACGGATTATTCCCGTTGGTATATCTGCTAGTTCACATGGGTTGTTAGCGCAGTGCTTTCAGGAGTACACAGAGCAATGATATACATTCGTTCAGAGGATGCTGACAAGTTTGTCACAAAAGGGCCCAGCTAATAAGTACTGTGGTGTGTGTGGCTGGTTATACCATGGGTCAAGGAGGAGTGCAGAAAGCGGATCTGAACATACCCCATTTCTTGTGAAGTTTAAGGTGATGGGTGAGGGGGGTTCATTTTTAGTTCCAGACAGTTGGGAACACAGCAGTATTGGGATGTGCTGTCCAGGAAGGAAGGGTTCAGGGAAAGAAGGTCCGGGAGGAAGAGAGAGGGGATTGGAAAGGCAGGTCCGGGAGGAGAGGGCCCATAAATGGGGCCTAGTCATTTCCAGCTATGCCCCTGGGCAGGACTCTATATTAATGACTATGTTTAAGAACATCATAAACTTTGTTGTAGCTGTACTGGCTAGGTGTACCAATATGTTGATCACACCGTGTATGTCGAAACAGCAAAAACACAAACTTTATCTGATACCAGTTAGGTAAGGGACAATTTTGTTACATTGTTTTTGTGGATATAGGTTAAAGAAATGCATTTATTTGCAAATCCAAAATAATTTGAACTGGCAAGAGTGCACGATGGAAAAAAATCATTCCAAAGTTCTTTTATGTAATAAAATAACTTTAAGAACTTTTATTCTTCAGTCATAAAGGTGCTTTTTTCCAGTCCTCATTATAACTTGTGCCTTAGAGACTCATTATCTGCTCTGGGTATCTTAACATCATTAGGAACATAGATATTAAGGAATGGAAAAAAAGGATACTGTTTTTAGATGATCTTTTGCAAAATTCAAGCACTTCTTCATAAAACTGTTTGTTAAAAAATTATATTTTTCCCATCTCAATTTGCAAATGACTAGCAAAGTATGTCTGCTTAAGAAATAGAGGAAAGGAAGAGGAAGGCGGGAGGGCAGATGGAAAGATGAAGGATGGGAGGTGGAATGGAAACACACAAAAGGACAGATGGACACGGGGGGTAGATGGAGGGAGATTAACAAGACGACTAACAAGGTGGACAGAGGATGTAGACTAATGCTAGCCATACACAGCCAGATAAATAGCCCGATCAACCAAGCCCGATCGAAGTTTCTCGTTAATAGGGCATAAATCGGGGTTTGCCCACATGGTCCGACAGAGCTTTCCCGATCAAAATTTATCAGAAAATCGGGCATCACATGATCGGACATGTTGGAAAATTTTAATCGGTCCGGTTACATCGTTCTACTTTTCTTGTAGCACCCGACTAAATGAACACCGTTCATCCCCGATATTACTATTACTTCCCATTGAATGAAAAATTGGATGACAAAAATGACGATAAACTCCGACTATGATGTACGATCAAAACATTACATCGTTCAAAAATCATTTTTCCTATGTGGGGATTTTTTGTTAGATTGTCCGAGAAAACGCTGATTTTTTTTATCGGCAAATTTCGATCGGGCTTGGTTGATCGGGCTATTTATCGGGCTGTGTATGGCTAGCATAACTCAAGGAGATCGGATGGAGGTAAACAAGAGGAGAGGTTGACACAGTGGGTAGTTGGATAGAAAGATGTCAGATGAAGAGAGACATGGAGACTGGTGGATAGAAGGGGTAGATGGAGGTAGATCTGGTTAGAATATAGCAGATTGGTAGACTGATGTAGGAATATTGTAAGAGGACAGTCAAGAGGACAAGTGTCCAGAAATTGTAGAGGAGGAAAAGACTGATGGAGGGGGTGATGGGGGTATATTAATGGAGAAAAACTGGTTGGAGACAGCCAGCTTGGGAGATAGGGGCATATTGATGGAGGCAGAGGGTTAGGACTTGCAGGATGATAGGTGGACATAATATGTATATTAATAGAAGGAGAGGAATTGGTAGCAGATATGTAGAGGGGGTAAGTTGGAGGATATGAAGTTAGTTGAGGCTGACAGGAGGACACCTAGATTATATAAAAGATTTATAGGTGGAGGGTTGGAGATAAGGAGTGGCAGGCATGTAGATAGAAAAGGATCATAGAAGGATAGGTTGTAAGTGGAGGCCGACAAGAGGACACCTTAAAGAGGGTAATAGATTGATGAAGGGAGAAAAAGAAGTGGCAGACAAGAGGATAGATAGACAAAGATTGGTGGAAAGAGATTGGATGGAAAGATACAGGTTGAAAAAAGGGGTAGAACATTAGAAGTAGAGTGCACAGAGGAAGACAAGAATGGTGTTGGTCCAGTAGAGTTTGGGAAGGCAGAGAAGTACATAGTACATACATTGGAGAACAAGGTGGGTACAAGAGGTACAGTAGACAGCGATATCAATAATGGTGGGAGAGTAAGTAGAGGCCAAAGAGTAGAGTAGACAAATTGGCAGAATGAAGAAAAGTAAAGTTCGGAAAAAAAGGGCTAATAAATAAAATAAGCAACAATGGCAAGAATCAGGACAGATGTACAAAAAAAGGGAAGCTACATATCATGGGGCTGTGCAACGGAATAACCAGAATGGAGGACAGTGGATGGGGGTGTTAAATTGAGCCAGCCAATATATTGTTGGGAAAGGCCAAGATGGCTGCAAAACAAGACAGATCAATGAAGAAAATGTTTTTGAATGGACAGCAATACGACATAGATGTAACATAATTCTAGTTAGTGTTAATCGCCAATATCGAATCGAGAATATCGGCACTTACAATATCTCAAATTTAGTGTTATATCTTCGTAATCATAAATATTCTAGATACCCGGAACTACTGTGCATTCCCAAAAACGTTCCCAAAACATGCATGTACAATTGCCGATATTAGTGTTGTCCGTAAAAATATGCAAATATCTGAACTTTTTTATTACAAAAATCTATCGTGTAATGAAGGTAACAATGACTGGAGCTCACAAACTCTCGATTTTCCGAATTGTTTGAGAATATAAGTAAATTTCGATATTTTGCGAATACAAATATTGCCTGTGCTGCTGATGATCACTATTCATAGTGTGTCATGGTGCCTGGGCAGAAGAAGAAGGTGGATGTAAAATGGTTTAGAGGTAAGTAGGGCAGACGGCAAGTATCAATGTTCCATTTTTAGCACAGCCCCTAAGTGGAATTCGGGGTGGCCAGTGATTGGACCTCAGACTACAAGGAAGTGAGCAAGCACAAATAAAAAAAAAGGAGTGAAACAAAAAAGAATGGTAGTTTTCTATTCTCCATTACTATGTAATTAATTGCTGTTACACCTAGGATTCAGATAGGTGCATTTTATGCACAAATTCATATTGGGTTTAATGAAAACTTTACCTTAATTGCTTTTTAGATAGCCTTCCCTGTTAATGACCTCTTGCATTTAAATTAATGACTAACTTTAATTTATTAAACAATGACTTGCATCTTGTGTTTTATTATAGAGCACAGGTTTTACCTGCGGTTATTATGGGGTAATTCCATGGAACAGAAGAGAGTGTTTAAAAATGTAGGGAAATAATCAAGATAATATACGCTGATGTGGACACGTAATTACAACAAATGTATAAACCTCTGCAGGGCTCCCTATCGTTTTATTCTCTGCCTTTATTATGCACTGTACAGTGTTTCCGTGTTTTCTTTCTGGAGGTGGAAATAAACAAACGGAGTTGTAGAAGATGCAGCTGAAGTAAACTAATTTATTATTAGACCAATAGATGGAGAGATAGATAGATAGATAGATAGATAGATAGATAGATAGATAGATAGATAGATAGATAGATAGATTCCTGAACACGAGACTGAATTTGGACATAGAGCCCTCAAATCCAGATGCTAATGGGGTGGCCCCTGGGACTTTAACGGCACACAAATAAAAAAAATTACATTAAACAGGATATAATCGTATTAAGAACAACACAAAAAACTAAGAATGTAATCAAATAAACATCATAAAAGCCACATAATACACCCATAATGGGAGGATCAAAAACAAGGGCTATCTGCGCATGCGCAGTTAAGGGTAGGAAAATAACTCAGAATACCTGCTCTGGTTTATCTGCTGTGCATGATTTCTGCTATGTATCTAGACTAATTTTCTGTTTAACCATTTGGCTGCTGCGTTTGTTGAACTGATCTGCCGTGCATGATCCCTGTGTGTATCTGGGTAAATCTTTTGTTTAATTCTTTGGCTACTGCATTTGTTGGACTGGTGCATGATCTCCACTTTGGCTGTGGATTCACTCCTTAGTGTTTCCTGGGGTGTTTCGCCTCCGCTCTCAGTTAGGGTACTTTGTGCCCTTAAGTCTTGGGGGCAACCAAAGTTGGGTAGGCGTATAGTGTCTCTGGGGGCTTGGTTAAATGTGACGACTGCAGTGGAGATTGGAGGATCCTACCTCAACTGAGACTTGTGATCTCTCTGAGACTATTACAATGAGACTAACTTCAACTTAAATTTAGAGCATGTTTCCACTTCCAGAATTGCACTCGCGGTGTGGAGACCGCAGGAGATCACTGGGTGCTAGAATCACGGGCACCTGCAGGCAGGAAGTGGGGGGGTGAGACAGGACATCTTGCCCCACCCTGCCTGATCGCCCCCATAGAGAATGAGTGGGCTAAGTTATAAAGCAATGACTTGAGATGCGGTTTTTAACTGCGTACATTCATGTCTGTGGCCGCGATCAGGGGCAGCTTGCTCTTTATTTTTGATTGCCGTGTGCTAAAACCTTTTTTTTTCTTTTTTTATAGTACTGATATACATTTTGGCATATATACATGTACAATTTTCTGGGGTGATCTTTGTTCACAATTAGGTTTAAAGCCAATAAGGCCAGCTTGTTTCCACTAGGGCAATCGCCCGCGATCACCTGTGGTCCTAATTGTCGCTCGCCCAAAGTGAGGATGACCCCTTTCAAAAGCATGGGCGCAATCGCAATTAAAACCACGGGCGATTGCCTAAGTGGAAAGCCTTATTGGCCAGCTTTAAACCTAATTGTGAACCTAATTGATCACCCCAGAAAATTGTACATGAAGCCGGGGCCAAAATGTATATCAGTACTATATGAAAAAAAAAAAGAACAAAAAGCACACAGCAATCAAAAATAAAGAGCAAGCAGCCAACATGTACTAGGCACCAAGTGTAATAAAAGTGAATTTGCTCTTTAAGGATTAAAATAATACAGGACTTGGTTAGAGCAGCATAAAATACAATACTGCATTTCTCCGATGGAACATGTTTGCAAAGTCTGAATACTGATTGACATGCTCAGTATGATAGGAGAATCTGTCAGGTGCATTAACGTACATTCCTCTGATCTGTACACATCCCTTCTTAGGGTACTTGGTAATAAGCTTCTTTAAAGATCCCTGAGTAAGCACTGATGATAAAATCTAGAGTATGTAGCACTCAGTCCTTTTAGAATAGCTTTCTAATGCGTCTTTCCTTTCCTTAAGAAATGTCAGTTTAATCATATCTTAATGCTTTGATAATACATTCCTTAACATAGCTGTGAAATATTAATTTCACTATTTCAACTAACATTTCCAACATGTTAATTTCTGCTCGACTCTACAAGTGGTAATGTAATGTAAAGTAGAGGAACGTGACTTTTTCTGCCACGCTTTTTCTCTGATGTATAACTGCGAATGGGAAACATAGCTGTGAAAATATAAAATAATCGTGGAAGTGGCTCGTCTCTCTCTATTACACATCACTTGATTTTTATTTCTGAAGCCTCTCTGTTGCTATGTATGTTCTCTGACTGAAAAAACAATAGAGAATCTGAGTTGGATAAATAGAGGATAATAGCTAGAGAAACAATTGACAACACTAAAATAAAAAAATATATATATACACACACATCATTGTCCATGTGGTGACTCTAACTTAATATATTGTATTTCTCTTCACATTCATTCAGGGCTTGTTTCCACTAGAGCGATTTTACATGCGATCAGATGTGTTTTTGGGACGCGTTTTTTCCACCTCAACTTCCTTCCTGATCGCGAATCAATGGAAAATAAATGGAGGCAGTCCAAAATTTTTGACGACGTTGATTCATGTAAATGGACGAAATCAGATGTGATCGGACGCGGATGTGGTAGGGTGGTGTTTAAAATCACTCCCTAAATTGTGCCCTGCACGATCGCACCCATTCGCAAGTGATCTCTTCACTAATTGTGTCCAATGGCAGTGATCGGCTGTGGAAGTGGCAAAGCGATTAAAAACGCGTCCCTCTGCGTCCTATCGCTCTAGTGGAAACAAGCCCTAACTTGTAACTAAATTATGCAAAAACTGTCACTTGATCATTATGTTCCTGACCTGGCTAAGATTTTTACATAGTTTTTTCTAAAAAGCTCTGGCTATCTTTGTAAATACTCAAAGCCAAAATTAGAGGCCTCGCTAAGTTTGGTGTCATCTAGTGCCAGAAACCCATGGTGTTCCCCCATAGTGTAGTATCGTATTTTTCAGGACTATAAGATGCACTTTTTACCCCCAAAATCAGGGGTAAAAAGTGCCTGTGTCTTATGGTCCAAGTGGCTTCCCGCCAGCTCTCCTGGCAAGGAGATTTTCCAGAGAGCTGTCACATGAGAGCTGCGGCCACATCCTGATCTCCCATGTGAACTGTATTATTGCTTATGACAGCAGAACCCAGAGCCTTGCTGATATAAACAATAAAGAGAGAGATAGATGAACTGCCATCTATCTCTCTCCATGTCTGTGGAAGCTGCAGAGTGATTACTCCATGTCTGTGGAAGCTGTGGCCCCCCTCCTTCCAATCAGTGAAGAAGATCAGTAAGGAGGATCACATGATGTGCTGTGATAGTACTGCTTCTAGTGACATGTACTGGCTGAACTTTATATTGAATTCATTTCATCAATTGAATTAACCCAATTGATTTGAACACTTCTATATTAAAAAAAAAAATTCTGGCTTCCCTGCTCTAAAAACTGGTTGCGCCTTATGGTCCGGTGTGTCTTATAGTCCGAAAAATATAGTATATGGCATGCTGCAAGTAATATGAGTCATGTTAGTGCCACCCCCAGGAAAGTATCTCTGGTCAGTGCAGAGCCATCCGGGGGGTGGTTCGCTCGCCCAGGGTGCTGATCTCCCTAGGATTGCCGCTGGGCATTTATATGATGACAGAAAATATAGCAGAGAACATCTAGGATGACTAAATTGACAATCTAGCTATGTGAGTGAATCAGATGTTGCGTGGACATCTAAAATCTAAAGAACATCATGTCTTCATCTGCAGCAGATAATAATGTTGAAAGTCTCAAACACAGAGGGCAAAAAATAGAAACTTGGACAAAGTCATGGGCCAAACCTGATATTTGGCCCTGCGACAATTGAGGAAGTTGTATCTTCTAGTCATTGATCCATATTTCTCTTAACGGGTTTCATCCAATTATAAGGGCTTCTTCAGGAGAGTGTGGCATCCATAGTAGTTGACATTTTAGGTGAAAAGTGCTCCTTGCATATTCCCTACATGTTGGGAAGGAGAAAAAAACATTATATGTATCGTTCAACATATTTACAGTATTCAGCCATGCATAACGTGTGGGCCAAAAAAACAAATTTGGACAAAGCCATGGGGCAAAGCTGAAATTTGGGCTGCAACAATTGAGGAAGCTGTATCTTCTAATCAGGCAAAATGATTAACCTTTTTTATATGGAAACTTACTAACATAAAAGTTGTTAAAATCCAAAGCATACATCAACACTAGTACTGATTTATGCTTTGGATTCATGGGTGACATGGCCACTTCTTCAGGATAAAAATGAGGACTTGATCTGTAGGAGTATTCTCCAATTAGCATGTAATAAATGTTTGTTGAGTTTACAGCCCTAATGGATTAGTACCATGAGAGTAGTGCTCACGGACTACTACAATTTTATAGAGATATGGGAATATACAGATATAATACATTTTAAGTAAGGATATACATAAGTAGATGTAATTTGTTGGTTAATTTTTAAACCAAATACTGCATATACATAAAACGGATGTAAACTTAAAGAATTAAAACCTGAAAAAATAAACATATATATATAACTTATCTCCAGGGAGGCAAATGCTCCAAGCATTAATCCAGGGACAGCGAACCCTAAAGATAAAATAAAATACTTACATTTCTTGTCTGCTCACTCCCGCGCTGCCATGCCTGGAGTGTCCGAACTTTCAGGCAGCAAGATGGAGAAGTGAGAGTCTTCCGGTCTTACTCCCTCCACCAATGCAAATCTGAATCGAGTGCTATTCTGCCCCTCCGCGTCACCCTAACAGATGTGGCTGGCTGCGGGTGCATGGAGACATGAGAAATTAGACGTCAGCAGATGTCTACTTTCCCATGTAACCTTTCGCGCACCTCGGTGCAAGTCACTGGGGAGGTCACTGGATATTGAAGGTTTTACCGGGTAAGTATTTTTTTTTTTTTACTTTTGACCTCCGATCTGCCCTATTACAGAGGTGCCGATAATTGAAGGCAGGAACAGATGTGATAGGTCCTCTTTAATAGCATAAGCTGACCAGAGTATAAGCAGAGGCACCCCATTTTACAATAGAACTTAGAGTTGTCATTTGAAACAGGTGTTTTCATTGGAGGATGTTGCCCATTACTTTTACTTTAGAGATTACCCCCCAAAATTTGATTTCTTCACTTTCTGTTCACCATGACAAATTTAAGGAATCTTTCTAACAGGCGCACTGGCAGCATTTAAATAAAACCATTGTATGACAAAGGTCTAAAAAAACCATCTAGGTCTACTCCCCGGATCCATGCTCCCCGCACTACGCGCTTGGCGTCAGGAGCCAGAGGGAGAAGTCTTCAGCATTCCCCTCGCCCCCCTTCCGTCTCCTTCCCGATGTGTGTCAAAGTAGCTGGCTGCTACTGACAGAAAGTGTTCACTAGTGACATTGTGGCTGAAATTGGTAGGAAGGTTGAGGTTTAAGCTATTTTATTGTCAAATATCCCGTATTTTTCAGACTATAAGACACACCTGACCATAAGACACACCCAGTTTTTAGGGCAGGAAAACCAGAAAAAAAGATTTAATAAGTTTTCACATCAATTGGGTTAATGCAATGAATTCAGTGAATGCAATATTCAATTCAGCCAGCAGGTGTCACTAGCAGGAGTACACTCTCAGCTGAACTCGTCATCTCCACACTGATCTGCAAGAAGGGGGGGGGCGGGCTGTCTCCTACTCTGCTTTGCCGATCAGCTGTTGCAGCTGTTACTGCTGTATCTGTGTCCGTGGGGGCTGCAAAGTGATTGCAGTTCCCACAGACAGGAGAGAAAGATAGAGATGGCAGTTCATCTTTCTCTTCATTGCCTATGGCAGTTCAGGGCTCAGAGCTCTGCTGGCATAGGTAAATACACAGTTCAGATGGGAGAGACGGACACCGCCGGCATCTCTCATCTGACAGCTCCTCCAGCTCCCCGGCTAATCTCCGTGCCGGGAGAGCTGGTGGGAAGCCAAGGTGCGACCACTGGTGGCCGAGTGGCCACGGGGGTCGCGCATTCGGACCATAAGACGCAGGCACCTTTTGCCCCCAATTTTGTCTTATTGTCCGAAAAATATGGCATACAATTTATGTCCCAGGGATAAATACAGGGCAACATTAATAACTGTGAAAGGTTGCAGATAGGGGTGTCAAATTGGGAATGTAAATTACTAATCCAAAAAAAGATTGAAATGGGTGTTGGAGATCTGGGGTTTTAAAGTCAGAGTAGACATTAATATTTTTATTTGGTGTGCATTGGAAGAGGGGTGGTCTTATACGGCGACTATGTCTCAAACTCTATATTTTAACTGGAAAAGTCGTCTTATACGCCGGAAAATACGGCATATTATAGTATATTTTACCTTGTTTGATTGATTGTCTACTTCCAGCTACCGGTATCCACAATGAGGACTGCTCATTGTACAACCAGTGTCCCTAGTACAATGTTGCTAAAATTATCATTTCCTCAAATAAAAAAAATATTTGTGCAGTATGCTTTTTTTTACATGGACCAACTGACAGGTGTGTGTGTTTAGGTCAGACAAAATATATTGTGTTAGGCACGGAAATAAGAAAAAAATCTGAATAGGAAATCTCCAGAATCACAATAGAGTTACATAGACATATTGCTGGAATAAACTACTGTTAATATCGGTTTTCTAGCACAGACTAAACTTGGTGGTTATGAATACTTCATGCAAAATACCTGGGTAAATAGTTATGTCCTCTGTACCCAAAAAAGTAAAAAAAAAGATTGCATATTAGACATTAAATTAGATAAATCCACAATATGTTTTTTTTTAAGAATTACACAAAATATATGTAATAAAGGTGGAATAAGAGACAAAGGCAGAGGGATCCCTTAAAATACACCTAATATATGCATAAAATGTTGTACAAGTATCTGATGTGTTTCAGGTTCAGCTCCACTTGACCATGAACACTATTCGTTTCCCAATTTGAAAAAAAAAAGAAAATTAGCATATCTCTGTTAGTTTAATGTGAATTACATGCATATAATCCCGTCTATACTGTTTCTATGTATGTGCCCGTTTCGCCCTACAAGTCGATCATTGTCTTAGAATAATTTATGTTAAGCTCATGAGACGAACATGCTTGGTGGAAGGTTTGTGGGAGTCTTTGAAGTCTTGGAAGGATTATAACAAAAGAAACAGCATCGTCTGCATAAAGTAGGATTGGTGATGGTTCACCTTTGATGTGTGGTTCATGAAAACCATTTACCTTAATGTCTAGAACATTAATATACATCTCGCTGGGAAAATGGGGCCAAGATGAAATCAGAGTCTTTATTAAAGCAGCGGGACGGTATCGCGCCAGTTTATTATTTGTTGGGACCACTTGGACAAAGCACACCTGTTATTACGTGGTTTTGGAGGGCTTATTCATTGGAGAAACAGAATTTTCTTTCCATGGATTGAATAAAGGAAGGATATTGAACTAATTAAAATGGAAGCATACAATAAGATACATCATTATAACCAGGGGTGCATATAAGTGGTACTCTGGTACTCAAAAGGGGCCAAAAACTAGCTCTGCGTACCTGCATTATTGTTACAAAGCTCATATGCGTACTAACAACTTGCGCTCCGTGTCTGGGTGGCCCCAGCTAAATGTTACATGTATACAATTTATGTCACTTGGATAACTGCACGGAAACATGAATAACTATGAAAGGTTGCAGTTAGGGTGTGACATTGTGAATGTTAATTAATAATCCCCCAAAAAAGATTAGACTTCTAAGGGTGTTGGAGATCTGGGGGGTGAAAGTAAGAGTAGACATATGTAAGGGTAAAATCTGACAAGAGAAAAGCACTGTGTGACAGCTGGAATATGACTATGAAAGGTTGCCATTTGGACTGCAGGTAGTCTCAGGGGTTAGTTACTTACCCAGAAAATGTGAGGGTTGTACTACTATAAAGGACTAACATTTAGAATGCTTTTGAAATAGGTGTGTTTTATGGCATCTGTTTACAAATAATAGCCTATCTGGTGAAGTATATACTGTAGTTATATAGTGAGGTACAGGCTGGGATAACGGTGCACATTGTAAAGGTGTCTACCTGGTTCATTACCATATGGTCCGCCGGATTTTGTTTGTAAAATATAAACTTCTTATTGTGTTACATGTGTTCTAGGCAGGGCCGTTTCTAGCATTTGGGGGGCCCTATGCTAAATTTTTGCCTGGGGCCCCCTGTTGACTGGGGAGGATGCCAGTAGAAATGCTATTAACGGGGGGGGG
>CM070036.1:15926309-15936920 GCA_036250615.1 Ptychadena robeensis | reverse complement strand
TTGGACGAGTCCAGCTCGTCCAGTGCACTTTCAGCATGTCAGCATTGGACGAGCTGGACTTGTCACAACCGCTAGGGAGGCTAGTTACATTTTTACTTACCTCTACACTGTCCCAATAGCTCAAAGTAGTTCAAAAACCCCAAAAAAAAAATTTTAGCTATCCTGCTGACGTCGGTGGGAGCCGCCATTTTAGATAAAATGTGTGCCAATGGACACAAGGTGAAAGCAGGAAAAAACAAAAAAAAAATCAACATGAATAGCTGCTAAAGATGTCGGATGCCTGCCTCGGCGATAAGGAGATGATCCACAGAGGGGGAGGGGTGAGGGGAGAACTATACAGATATCTCCACACAGGGAACGATTTTTATTTACATATTGCTCCAAAAATGTGGGTTTGGCTAGTTAGGGGGAAAAGTTTGTCTGGTGGATTTAGGTGCGTGTAAACCAGTTTTTTTCACATTAAAGAAAACCCCCTAACTTTTTCAGATGAGAAGGAGGGGGACATCTTGTAGCCCAACTTACATGACCAATAAAGAATTAATGTTCAATAACGATCAGTTACCATACAAGGGGTTTCTTCCCACTGTAGCTCCTCTTTTTGGTTAACATTCTAGAGATGGTGCAAAAATGTTTGCCAAATTTTGTCTAGCTGACTTTGTGCGTTAAATGCAAAGCCCCAAGTATTGCTCTAGCACATGTAGTTTTTGCATAAATTAAGTTAAAAAATTGGTTGAAATTTTGACTTACATTTGTACTTAATTTATACAAAATCTACATTAGGCAGTCAATTCAATTAAAAAAGCATTTTCTTTACCAATTCTTCTGAATCCCCACCAAATAAATACATGGAAATCACATACAAAAATATAAAAGCGAATTCTGATATATATAGATGTTTGCTACAGGTAATAAAAACTGACATTCTTTCTATTGCTATGATAACATACAATAGAGAATTCATAGTGAATCCATTCCTGTAGTTTTCTTCCTGCCATATATTGCTCTTTATGGATTTTTATAACTTTTAATCCATTCGTTATAATCCAAGCAATAAAAAGTGAATTTCTGACAAGACTTGGTCTGGAGCAATTACCCAGGATGCCAGCAGAGGGCACTATGCTGCAATGTAACCTTTTATATGTGATATTGTGTGACTGAAGTATGAATGTAGCTGAGAGTATAAAGCCCCCCATACACGTTCCGATTATTCTCCCTAACCAATTTTTCGTCCGATCGGGTCACCCGATTTTCACCTACAATGTTATGGTCGGTCGGCTGGCACGAAAAATCGGAAAATTCTAATTATCACCGATCAACCAGCCTGACACTATTTATTAACAGCAGATCGACCAAAATTTACGGACAGGTCCGAAGCGGTCCCGACCGATTTTTTGGCCGATTTTGAGAAATCGTGATCGGTCGGGTACATAATTCCGATTAATCTCCCGAAAATCTTACGAAAAATCGGAACGTGTATGGGGGGCTTTACATTTATTGTTTTTATTATTTAAGCATTGTATATGGTAGTGAGGTTTTTTTGTCATATATATTTTGTAATCAATTCGAGATTACAAAGATATAGCACGGATTTCTTGAAGTAGATAATGTCTTTTTCATTTTTATTTCCACATACCGTATATACTCGAATATAAGCAGACCCGAACATAGGCAAGGTACCCAATTGTAGAAAGAAAATCTGGAAAGATTGAATGACTCGAGTATAAGCGGGGGGGGGGGGGGGGGGGGGGATGCAGCAGCTAAGTTTCAGCTTTTGTTAGATGTTATTATTTAATTCAGTAAACTTTTAATTACAAAGCCCCTGAACATGATATCATCACTAGAAATGCTGGAGATGTAGAGAAGGGATGTGGGAACATTGAAAATAAAGAAGAATATTGCTCTAGCACAGCAGTGACCAACTGAGTTGATATGGAGGGCCACAAGGGCAGCCCTCAGCATCACTGAAGGGCCGCACATAACATTTTCAACCTATACTGATTTGTAACAGCATTTATTAAGAAAAAGGACAGCAGGCATCGCTAGAAGATATTATAAAATTTTAAACAACTAACAAAACTTGTTTTAAATGATACTTCAAGCATTGTCATATACATCATCAAAGGCTATGTGCCCCAAAGATATAATCAAAGCCTCTGATGTTATCTATGGGGCACATAACCTGAGAATAACTCCTCCCCCTCCGAGTTAATTGGCTACAGTCTGACAGGAGTCCCGTGTGTTAGCGGAACACACAGGATTCCTGTCCGTTCTGTAGCAGACTGCTCACAGCGTGGTGACGTCACCACGCTGCGAAGAGTCTGCTAAATGTCGGCCATAGATCAGGACGTCTATTGCCGGCTTTACCCACTTGCCTTCAATAATGAGGAAGTTTGTCCCTCTTAGTTGACCATCCCACCAAGTAACCCCCCCCCTGTTTTTTACAGTTATATCTTTCTCATTTCCTTGCAGTTTAATGTCATTGACTATCTTTATCTCATGCATATTGATCCTGATGAAGCAACAATAACATCACGAAACACACAGACTGAAAAAACCATGGAAAGTAGCACTTTTTGTTCAACAACAAACTCTTATTATGAGTTAATAATTACTTTATGACAACAAAAAAAGCATGATTGTTTTTAACTTGTGTACTTAAGTAAATGATTTCAATTTGTACCTTAAAGGTACCCATACACGCACAAAAATGCGCTAAATCGATGGCTGCTTCGAGAGCCTTTTATAGATCGATGGCCTCGTGTCTAGCGCATATCATATACGGCCATCCCTGTCTTTGAGCAGGATCAATCAATCCTGCTCGAAAACAGGATTATCGGACATGACTGTAAATCATGGTCGATGTCCATTGCTTTGGATGGGGACTGCGGGTCTCCATGCAAAGCATAGACTGAGCTGGATGACACAGCAGTGCTGTGCCTCCAACTCCTTCGATATCCGGCTTAGGTCATCATGCAGGGCTCGAAGGCTGATCCGTCTTACAAGCATCGACCTATGTATGGCAGCCTTTACTTTTACCAAAGTCTTTTTCCACACAACTATCTGTACTTTCACTTAGAGCATGTGAGTATTTTTGACACCTCAGGAGTTAGCAAATACAGTAAATAATAGTAAACAACTAGAAAACATGTCTCAACTGATTGGACTGTATGCCAAGTCTGCACTGTGACCTCCTGCGTGATATGTTAGGCCAAAGAAAAGTTATGCCAGAATCACATACTTTCCATTGTTCTCGGTTGTAGTGGGACAGAAGGGTGGAGATTGTAATAACATTATAACAGCTGGGTCATAGAGAGTGCTCCGGCATGATGAAACCTGCAATGTTTGCAGACTTTGTTCATGTTATTTTAGTATTTTACTCAGCTTTTGTGTGTAAAGTAATATATCGTTTTCTGGGTAAAATTTTTAGTTTAAAAAAAACTGCAAAAGCAATATCAATAACTTTTAAAAATCAATCTACATCCATTTTGTCATGGTTGCATTAGATAACCAAGATCTTTAGGCTATATTCCCACATAGGAGATTAATCGCCTTGTGCTCGCTGCGATTGTCCGTACTACACTGTTAAAAACTTCTCAGTAGGGGCCGACCGCTAGGGATGTTAATAATCTTCACATGACTTACAGTATAACATATTCATCATAATACAAAGGCATCATTTTGATTCAAAACAACAGTTGTTAGGCATATTAAAGCCTAGAACACTGCTCGAACATGCTGTATATTCATCCTATGATCATCCAAAAGATGTTTCCTAAATTTCCCAACCACCTTTACCAGAGTCCTAATTTCCAAGACTCCAAATTGTTCCTCAACCTTGCAGGTTGATACCAATATCAACAATTGTGGTCATTTACAGATACACATACTGTGTTTCTAATATAGTGTCTTATATACATTTTTGCTCCCAACGATGCCCTACATCTTATTTTCGGGGGATGTCTTATTTTTCCATGAAGAAGAATACAGCACTGAGGTATCAGGGAGGGGGGAATCACTAACAATGACACAGGGATCAGAGGGGGGAATCAAAATAGCTCAGGAGACTCAGAGGGGGGGATTACCATTTCAGTAACCTCTTCTGATCCTCCTGTGTTATTTTAATTGCCCCCTCTGATCCCCCCTGTCCAGAGTTACAGTACCATATATTTGGGGGTGCTTTATTTTCGAGGGGATGCCTTATATTTCAGCGTGAGACAAAAATGTATGGATGCCTTATTTTCGGGGGAAACAGCTTGCTGCTCTATAATTACTACCTCTTTAGTGATATGATATGGTCCCTTTAATATTCTCCAGCAATGCAATAAACATATGGACAATATGCAGGTTGTCAGCTGAGCCCTGTCATCCCGCCAGGGTTGCCCTGGCAACGCACGTACATTGTCCCTGGAAAAATATGTGTGTGGAGGTCAGGGACTCACAAATACACACAAATGATGTGCAATGGGGTTTGGGTTTTGGACTCTTTGATAGTCAGATAGAAAAGTAAGAAAAGATCTCATTTACTCGAGAAAATGTTGGTAGTAGAAACAAACAGAAGCAAATACTGCGATAATCACTAAAAATAAAACTGAATGAAGTGTCCTTACAGGAAATAATGGATTCTTTCTTTTGGGTATTCATTATTGCACGACCTTCAGTATTACTTACACCGTGATCAGCCTTACATGGGACTCGTCCTATTTAAGCCAACTATGGCTTACAAGGAATTAAGTCTCAATTATAATTATATTATTCTTTTTTAATTATATTTACTTTTATACAGGGCAGCCGTGAGCCCTCCCGGGCCGACCCCCAAGAGGGGCCTAGGGTTCTGCTGCCTGTACGGTGCCATGCCCACTATTGTTGTGGCATCGGCATGGCAACTGGGTTGCCCGTCCTGCACGCTGGCTCCTGACAGCAGCCTCTGAATATGCTGTTGACGTCTAAAGGTACCAATATATGGGTTGATTTTTCTTCGATTCCGGAACAATCGATCTCAGAGCACGTTCACAGCAAACGTTCGAACAATTGTTTGTGAATAGAACGTGAAACCCCTTGTTTGATTGATCCCACTCGAAGAAATGTCAGTTGAACAGAGAACCAACATGTTGGTAAATCCCTGTTCCGTCACCATTTCTTTAGATGGGGACCAGGGTAATCAATCGCACAAAGTGGTGTACATCGATTCGCTGAATGATCGTGTGACGATCAACCGGGTATCGACCCGTGTATGGAAAGTTTTAATCCCCATGGCTACAGAGCAGGTAAGCATCCTGTTGAGCAAATAGCCAATATCATGTTAAATTGTGGTACTTATACTGCATTGGGTACCGCACACAACCCCCCACACCTTTGCGTTAAACCAATTATGCTGCATTTAAATGAAAAGTAAGGATCTTTCGTCCCATAGACCTGTCATAGGGTTGATATCTCTGGCTGGCCATACACCTTTAGATTTCTCTGACAGATATCCTTTAGATCTACCAACAACTATGTAGTGCCGTATCCTCTGCGATTGAACACAGGTAGACTTGATTGTTAAGAAAGTCCCTCATATTATATGGTTTTGGTAAAACAAAGGATATCTAAAGGAAATCTGACAGAGAAATCTAAAATCGTATGAGGGCCCTAAGCGACCGCCGAGCTCCTGCAAACTTGTGAGCCCGGTTGTTTTCTGGGCTGCTGACAAATGTGTAAATGTAGCCTCATACACAGCAGGGAGAGAGGGCGATCACATACTATTAAGCCCCCCATACACCTTACAATCTTACCATACGATTTCTGTACAATCAACTTTTGTTCTACCAAAACTATGTAATATGAGGAGCTTTCTAATCCTTCCAATCACTATGTATTCTATCAGGGAGGACCCAACACTACATGGCAGCAATATATACCTTCCAATCACTATGTATTCTATCAGGGAGGACCCGGCACTACATAGCAGTGATATATACCTTCTAATCACTATGTATTCTATCAGGGAGGACCCGGCACTACATAGCAGGGATATATACCTTCCAATCACTATGTATTCTATCAGGGAGGACCCAGCACTACATAGCAGGGATATATACCTTCCAATCACTATGTATTCTATCAGGGAGGACCCGGCACTACATAAGTGTTGGTAGATCTTAAGGAAATTGTATGGAGCAATTAAATGTTTATGGGGGGCTTAAATCTGAAGTCTTTGCTAATCCCTTAAGAAACATTAATCCCCTCACGCAAGGGATGTACGGATATAAGTAGCCAAGTTCAAGTTCTAAGTAGAGAAGTTCTTACAAATGCAATACATGCAGAGACTTTACCATTCACAAGGGGTGGGTGGGGCAAGCCAAAGTCTGTGCTGCAGCTGTCACACTGACTTCAGTGGTGGTTCTTGCGGAAGATTGGAGTCCTCTTGCAAAGTCCATCAGCCCTTGTATACAAAAATGGCTCTGGCAGGAAATGGACATATCATTTTGTCCCCATATCTGGAGATCTGCAGTCATTTTCATCTGCTTCATTATTGTTTATTTCATACAGCTGGTAGAGTAATTAGATTAAATGACACTTATTGGTAAAGCAGGAAAGATGTGCTTATTTCCTGTATAATACACATTGTATGTTGCACAGATGTGAGGAAGGAGAGGTTTCCTCTATTACTGAATCTACATTCAAGGTTATTTCAGTAGACACATGTATTCTCTTCCACCGTCACATTAACATGAAGCGGCTGTTATATCCACAATGCTCACTATTCCATGCTTTCAAAATGTTATTTCATCATATGAACTTGAGCCTTTTGCTTCTAGCCAGGGCTGTTTCTCCTGCTTTGCATAGGGCCCCCACAGGCTAGAAATGGCCCTGCTTCTAGTCAATGGATGCAGCATCCTTGCAACGCAGCTGCTGAGATTACAGGGTAAGCCACTTTTCATTGTATATTATAGGAGCTAATACACACCAGATCTTGTTCCCATTCAGCATACATTTAATGCATACATTTTCGGAATTTCGACTTGACTTTGAACTTAATTTATGCAAAAACTCTCTGTGTTAGAGACATACTTTTTTCAATTGTTCCCACAACCCTTCTCTACATCTCTAGCAATTTTGGTGATGATATCATTGGCTTTGCAATCATCTAGTCAAAACATTTGACCATCTCTATTCACAGCTGTTAAATTTAACACCTAGAGTAAAACAATAAAACAACGAACAAAAATGTAATTACATTTTTACTTACCTCTGAGCTGTCACAACGGTAGGGAAACATTTAGAAAAAATATATACTTACCATAACTTATATTCTGTGACAGTCATCATATTTAATCCTCTGCTGATGCCAGTCTTGCTGAGGTTAAAAAATTGTGGTTACACATACACTCACCAGCCACTTTATTAGGCGCAGCTTGCTAGTACCGGGTTGGACCCCCTTTTGCCTTCATCCTTTGTGCATACATTCAACAAGCTACTGTCAGCAATGTCAGAGACATTGCTCCATAGTGACATGATAGCATCATGCTGTTGCTGCAGTTTTGTCGGCTGCAGATCTATGATGCGAATCTCCAGTTCCACCACATCCCAAAGGTGCTCTATTGGATGAGATCTGGTGACTGTGGAGGCCATTGGAGTACATTGAAGTCATTGTCATGTTCAAGAAACCAGTGTGAGATGATTGTAGCTTTATGACATGGTGCATTATCCTGCTGGAAGTAGCCATCAAGGTGGGTACACTGTGGTCATAAACGGATGGACATGGTCAGCAACAATACTCAGGTAGGCTTTGGCGCTGAAACGATATTCAATTACTACTAAGGGGCCCAAAGTGTGCCAAGAAAATGTCCCCCACACCATTACACCACCAGCCTAAACTGCTTTCGGACCATTCTCTGTAATCTCTAGATATGTTTGTGCGTGACAATCCCAGAAGAACAGCAGTTTTTGAAATACCCAGACCAGCCCGTCTGGCACCAACAACCATGCCACATTCAAAGTCACTTACATTACCTTTCTTCCCCATTCTGAAGCTCAGTTTGAACTGCAGCAGTTCGTCTTGTCAACGTGCCTAAATGCATTGAGTTGCCACCATGTGATTGGCTGATCAGAAATGAGCAGTTGGACAGGTGTGCCTAATAAAGTGGCTGGTGAGTATATAGCCACTAGAGGCCGCCAGATATATTATTTCCAATACTGCAAACTTAGCTCCATAGGGTTGAACATGAGATGTGATGGTTTCACTGATTTCTATTTCCAGACTGTCTGGGGAGGGGAGAGGCGACAAGGGACATTCAGGATTATCTCACTACAGGTAATGATTTTTTTCTTTTTACGGGTCGTCCCAATAATAAGGTGTTTGAAAGAAACGGCATAAAGTACATGAGGTGAGTTTGGGTGTGTTTTAGGCCATTGCCTCCCAATTATAGGTAGCAATGCCAGCCGGCCATACAAGCTGTCATGGTCAGCCTTTGAGCTGCCTACCTACCTAATACTTTTTTTTGTAGTATACCCCCAACACTTCTTTACATTCTCAGCAAGTTTGGTGATGATACCATGCTCAGGGGCTTTGCAATTAACTTGAAATTGTCGACAATCTCTAGTTGTGAACGATTGTTCAGAATGGTTCACAACAACTAGAGAACGGACATACACTAAACACAGATTGCTCTTTCTGTTCTATGCCGGGCAGCCATCAGAAATCATGGGGCCCCATACAGCAAAAATGTCCGGTACAGAGGCTGCTGTACGATCAGGCTGCACGCCGGGGCCCCTATGTGCTGACCGTCGGGCCCCCTACGTGCTGACCGTCGGGCCCCCTACGTGGTGACAGCGGTCCATCTAGATCCATGTGCCCCCCCCCCACTTAGTTCTCGACTTGCGGCCCCTGAAATCTAACTGTTCATGCATAGGGCATAGGGACTCATTATTGCATCACATAACCCCTGAATCCAAATGTGCATTACCATACTACAGTGTTACCCAATGCTTGAAGTATCATTTTAAAATACATATTTTTATGTAAAAATTTAAAATAATGTCTTCTATCTAGCCTGTTGTCATTTCCACATTATAAAATGCTTATACAAGTCAGTATAGATTGAAAAAGTTATGTGCGGCCCTTTAGCCGCACTTGTGGCCCTCCATATCAACTTATGGCCCCCATACATGCACAGATATAAGCGGCCGACAGATTAAAAGCGATCAATTTTTAGATCGGTCGACTGAAAATTGATGCATGCCCACATGGTCCGATCAATTAAATTTGATCGTAATTGTGAAAAAAATCGATCAAAACATGATCGGACATGTAGGAAAATTTTGATCGGTTGAGTACAAATTGAGTACAAATTACGATTCCAAAAAAATCGATCAAAAATTGGTTATTCCATGTGGAGTATATTCTATTTTCCATCAATCAATCTCCAATTGTACGATTGAAAAAAATTGATAGTTTTTAGTCTGTCGGATGCTAAAATCTGTGTATGTATGGGGGGCATAAGTTGCCCACCACTGATATAGATAGATAGATAGATAGATAGATAGATAGATAGATAGATAGATAGATAGATAGATAGATAGATAGATAGATAGATAGATAGATAGATAGATAGATAGATAGATAGATAGATAGATAGATAGATAGATAGATAGATAGATAGATAGATCCTTTGCCTTCCTCTCTATCTCCTGGAAATGTGGAGGAAGTTTTGGAAGTGTTTCATACTGCATTAAGGAGGGGGCCTCTAGAGAGACACAAGAGGCACAGAGTGTAGATGACAGGAGTAAAGAGCTAATTTACGAACCATTCTGCAGAATATGAGCGCAGTAAAAGCTCTTCATAGCTGCAGACGTAATGGAACTTCAGATTTGCATGTACAAATTATTCTAATCTAGCAGAATGTAGAATAACCATCTCAAACTGACATACCCTGGCATGCCACGAACCTTGATGGTCTCCTGTGGGTGGCATGGGCTTGGACCATATTTCCTTGTCTTAAGCTGGCCATACACCTGCAGGATTCTCTGTCAGATTTCCTTCAGATCAGATCTACCAACAACCATGTAGTATAGTGACCTCCCTGATACAATACATAGTGATGGAAGGTGTAGAAAGGTCCTCATATTACATGGTTGTTGGTAGATCTGATCTGAAGGAAATCTGACAGAGAATCCTGCAGGTGTATGGCCAGCTTTACACTGATAGTTTTAAGCATCTGTAAATTTATTAGAGGCGATGCCTTGCTGGTAATCCAAACGATTCTTCAGAACGAGGGCCAGCGCAATGCAGGAACACAGATGTTTTCCTTTTTTACACGTAACAGACCTGGAAAGCAAATCCTTTATGGCAAAAAAAGCATCACAGTGGCAGGACAGCTATTGTGAAATGGCTCTTAAACATTAATCAAAATACAACAAAATACAACTACTTTTTTGCACACACCAATCATGCAAAGACGTACATCATATATACACACACACCAATCATACATAAACATTCATCATATATACAAACACCAATCATGCAGAAACATTCATCATATATACACACACCAATCATGCAGAAACATTCATCATATATACACACACCAATCATACAGAGTCATGTATCATATATACACACACCAATCA
>CM070036.1:15900484-15910542 GCA_036250615.1 Ptychadena robeensis | reverse complement strand
AAATGTTCGCGTTCGCCGTTCGCGAACGGCAAAATCCGGGTTCGCGACATCACTACCCACCAGTACTTCTTAACAGCTGTCACTGAAATGGCTGTTGATGGCTATTGATGATCACTAGCATTACTCCCCAATCAATGCAGGGGGTTGCTTGACCCAAGCACTGTAACTGATTACTAATTTACTAAAATTGTGTAACAATAAAAAAAAAACAGAAGAACCTGTTTATTCAGGAGACTTAAAAAATGACCAATTACACCAATTTTTTTACCAATTAAAAACCATATTTTCAGACTATAAGACGCACTTTTTTACCATTAAAATCAATGGGATATGTCTGTGCCTCTTATGGTCTGAATGTTTATTCCTTAACATCCTCGGAGCAATAGCTCTGCATCCCAGGAGGCTGGAATTTGTTCCATTCCCTCCAGCCAAGCCAAAAGGCCATTGCCAAGAGGGAGATTTTAGCTGTATTAGCACAAGCAGTACCCATTCTCTGAACACACTGACCCACCAGCTGAGTAAATTGAGGCTTTGAGATAGCAGTTGTGTATTTACATTAACATTCTGCATTGCAAGAAAATACATGTGACAGACTCATATCTCCTCCCATGTTATTAGCTGCCCATGTGTAAGTTGCTAGTGCCAGATTGTAAAATGTGTCTCTCCATAAGTTGGTCAGTGGGTTCTGAGATTGGTTACTGCTAGTGTTTACACACATGAATAATGTTTTAGCCCTGACACTCTGCTGGTACTAAACTCTGCCTCCTGGTACTGGGCTCTTGGCTTGGCTGGGGGAATATACAGTGAATACTGCATGGACCAGCCCTGCCTACTTTGCTGGAACATACTGTATATTCGCTTTATATGTGGATGACTCTGTTACATTTCAATTTCTTTCTTCAAAACTCTGGGTGCTTCTTATGGTCAGGAACCTCTTAAAGTGTTAAAATACAGTAATTTGGGGTTTATTGATTTATTTATGCGTATAATAACATAACCAACAGTCACATCACCCACCTGTCAATGATCTAGGTGACTAAAATTGTTTATACCGAGGCTCCACTACTCTGTAAGCTGCGTTCTAAAATTCATGCCGCTAAGGGAAGCGCGCACATCTCAGGCTCACGCTTGTACCTAATGGCGATAATAAAAAATGTTTTTTCATAATTCACAGACAATTCATATATTTGATAATCTTGTTTAATGTTGATTGCGGCACATGGGAACTGGAAGTTCAGGAGTTCATGGCCGTGCAGTTGATGGGTCACCATGTTGAAGTTTTGGGGTCCTTGTTGGGTACAATATGAAAATAGAATAAAGTTAGTTTCTTCCAGTTATCCCTGACATGTGATCCGTCTGTGTATATCTTTGTGTGTCTGTATATGATGGCTGTACAATGACCTCCATTACCCTATATGAGGACACTTTGACTGATCCCTCCTGTGAGGCCTTACATCACCCCCATTACCCCATCACTATCCGTGACACCGACCCCTGTCTATAACACAGCTTCTGCCTTTCCTCTGACCCAACTAGCAGCCAATCCCAGCCCTTCTCCTATCCGCCGCAGTGCTGCATGCCCGAAACATCCGGCTGCCGATTGGCTTTCCGAACGCCGCACGGCCATTGGCGGCGAGTGGGCAGATGGGCGGGCCCCGGCGCGGCAGGGAAGTGTCTCGCGGGGTGAGTGTGTATCGCTGGCGGCATCTGGTGTGTACAGCCTCCGTTACCGAGCGGCGCCCGCGGACCACGGCTGGGAGGTAGGTGACGGTGCGCGGCGTCCCGGGGCCTCCCTCTGCTCTCCTCCTCGGGTAGGTGGCCATTGTCTCCGGTGTAGACGGCAGCCTATTGTGGTGGCGGAGTACATAGGACCCCATTGTTACCCCCCTATGCTGACATAGAGGGGAGGCTGAGGGGGGCCCCTGAATGGGGGCCACAGACGTGATAATAGGAGGCCGCTAGGTCTGTGAACCATCATCATAGACAGAGACACATTAACCCTGTGCTGACAGGAATAGGCATCGGCAAATCTGATTGGTTCCCATACTATAACCCTCATGATGTACACACTGTCCCATTTAACCCTTTATACCGGGGGGGGGGGGGCGCGGGGGCAGAGATATGATCCACATGATGGACACTGGGCTGTAACCCCCCTTTGTGTTCTGTAAATTAACCACCTGTGACCCTCTTGTAGCCCCCCCCCCCCCCCATTGTTTTTTACCCTGTTGGTATCTGATTGTGAGGGATGAGGCCCACGCTGTGAGCCCTGTGCTGTCAGGTGACTATGGACGGAGGGAACTTGGCTGAAGTGACCCCTCTGTATAGACCCTCCATTGTTCAACCGTTCGTGATTGTCTGTCCATGTCTCCGCTCACAGAACCCCACCCTTGTTCACCACCCTCCCCCCCCCCCCGTGTGCGCCCCCGGCCCCCGGGCTGATCCCTGTCCTGACATTCTAGAGGGACCCCCTTGTTTAACCCTGTGTGGGGGATCCTGTCACTGACATTCTAGCGGGCCCACTTGTTTAACCCGGTTGTGGGGTGATTCCCTTCAATCTGACATTCTAGAGGGACCCCCTTGTTTACAACCACTGTGTGGGTGGATCCCTTTCACTGACATTCTAGAGGGGACCCCATTGTTTAACCCTGTGTGGGGTGATCCCTGTCAACTGACCATTCTAGAGGGACCCCCTGTTTAACCCTGTGTGGGGGATTCCCTGTCACTGACCAAATTACTAGAGGGACCCCATGTTTAACCCTGTGTGGGGTGATCCCTGTCACTCATTCTAGAGGGACCCCATGTGAACCCCGGTGTGGGGTGATCCTGTCACTGACATTACTAGAGGGACCCCCTTGTTTAACCCTGTGTGTGGGTGCTCCCTAACACTGACATTCTAGAGGGACCCCCAGTGTTTAACCTGTGTGGGGGTGATCCCTGTCCCTGACCTTCTAGAGGGACCCCCCTTGTTTAACCTGTTGTGTGTGGGTTGATCCCTCTCACTGACAGTCTAGAGGGACCCCCTTGTTTAACCCTGTGTGGGGTGATGATCCCTGTCACTGACATTCAGAGGGACCCCACCCTTGCCCCTCTTCACCCCCTGCCCCTGTGGGTTGGTGATCCCTCACTCGACATTCTAGAGGGACCCCCTTGTGTTACCCTGTGGGGGTGCAATTCCCTCTCACTGACATTCTAGAGGGACCCTTGTTTAACCCTGTGTGGGGTGAATCCCTGTCACGACATTCTAGAGGGACCCTGTTTTTAACCCTGGTGTGGGGGTGATCCCTGTCATGACATTCTAGAGGACCCCATTGTTTAACCCTGTGTGGGGTGAATCCCTGTACACGACATTCTAGAGGGGACTCCATTGTTTAACCCTGTGTGGGGTGATCCCTGTCACTGACATTCTAGAGGGACCCCATTGGTTAACCTGTGTGGGGGGATCCCTGTCACTGACATTCAGAGGGACCCCCTTGTTTAACCCTGTGTGGGGTGATCCCTGTCACTGACATTTAGAGGGGGACCCCTTGTTTACCCTGTGTGGGGTGATCCCTCTCACTGACATTCTAGGGGACCCCATTGTTAACCGTGTGAGGTGATCCCTCTCACTGAATTCTAGAGGGACCCCCTTGTTTAACCCTGGTGGGTGATCCCCTCTCACTGACATTCTAGAGGGACCCCCTTTGTTTAACCCGTGTGTGGGGTGATCCCTCTCATGACATTCTAGAGCAGTGGTTCTCAAACCGTGGGTCGGGACCCCTTGGTCAACCATTTCATATGGGTTTGTGATTGCCTGGAAGAATCAAGAACTGCTGCTAAACAAGCAGCATTGCTGATGCCCATAAGTGCAGTGGAAGTTAGGAGGGTGAGTAATGCCTCCTCCTCCTAATTTAGGGAAGGATGGGGTGTTGCTCTCCTCCTACCTTCCCACCGCTTGTGCAAATGATGTGGGGGTGGAAAGTTAGGAGCGTAACACCCCCATCCCTAAGTTAGGAGGGACCAATACACTTATTGGAAGTTAGAAGGGGAAATATAGGGAGGGACATAACGCTTTACGATGTGCTGGAAGTGATGTTGCAGAGTGTGACTTCGGTATTGGAATGCAGAAGTGACCACTCGCACCAGCATTAGGTGTTTCAAATACAGGAAGTTTGATTAAAAAAAAGTTGAGAACCACTGTTCTAGAGGGACCCCTTGTTTACCTGTGTTGGCTGATCCATGTCACTGACAGCCAAGGGACCCCATGTTAACCCCCTTAGCCTGTCGCCCCCCCCCCCCACAGACTTCCCCCGAAGTAAGACCTAGCTGCTATCCCCGTGCTTTTCAGGGGGAACAGGGTATCGCGCTCATCGAACATTCTATGTAGACCCCCATTAGCTTTTCTGCCTGCTAGCTGTTCCTACTTTTCAAAACCGCCCCCCCCTAAGCTTATCCCCACAGCCACCAGATCCAGGGGGGGACATTGTAATAACCCCCAAATGCAATCCTCCACTGTATTGGAGAAAAAGGGACCACTCAGCGGGTGCCATTCTAAACTGGATCCAGTGTTTAACCCTTTAAATAAAGTAGATCATTCCTCTACCAAATGCCGAACTCTTCTTACTCTCCTAAATCAGTAAGCCAATGTATCAGTAACTCCCTCTATGCGGCCTGTCAGGAGCCTGGATGATACTACTCTCCTTCTGCTGTGTATATGTAAATAGCGTCTAGGAT
This sequence comes from Ptychadena robeensis, assembly GCA_036250615.1. NCBI lineage: Eukaryota > Metazoa > Chordata > Amphibia > Anura > Ptychadenidae > Ptychadena > Ptychadena robeensis. The sequence goes on along the minus strand of CM070036.1, from coordinate 15,905,829 downwards.
TAACCCTGGTGTCTGTGTTTATTCAATATTTCTGACTCAATATGCTGGTTCGGTAATAGCGGATTGCCTCTCTTCTTGAGCACATTAGATCTACCAACAACCTACGTTGTGCCAGGTCCTGATAGAATCCCTGATGACGATAGAATACATAAGTGATTGGAAGGTATATATCCTGCTATGTAGTGCTGGTGCTCCTGATAGAATACATAGTGATTGGAAGGTATATATCACTGTGCTAGTAGTGCGGGTCCTCCCATGATAGAATACATAATGATTGGGAAGGTATATATCACTGCTGGTAGTGCCGGGTCCTCTGATATAGAATACATAGTGATTGGAAGGTATAATACCCTGCTATGTAGTGCGGGTCCTCCTGATAGAATACATAGTGATGGAAGGTAACATCACTGCTACTGTAGTGCACGGGTCCTACCCTGATAGAATGCATAATGATTGAAGGTATATATCACTGCTGTAGTGCCGGTACTCCATGTAAAATACCTGTGAATTGGAAGGTATATATCACGCTCATGTAGTGCCGGGTCCTCCATCTGAGAGAATACTAATGCATTGGAAGGTATATAGCCTATGTAGTGCCGGGTCCTCCCTGATAGAATACATAGTGATTGGAAGGTGTAGAATGATCCTCATATTACATGGTTTTGGTAGAAGGAAATTGAAAAACAGAAATTGAATGGTAAGATTGTAAGGTGTATGATGGGCCTTAACTAGAACATCTGTGATCCAGCCTTTTTCCCAGCGGGATTGATTGAAGAAAGCTCAAACAGTAAACCAACATATTGGTAAATCCCTGTTCAATTGCCATTCCTTTGGATGGAGACCAAGCGTATCAAATGGCATCGATTGCGCAAAGTGATGCACCGATTCTCCGCTCAACCCTTGAGCGCAGCGTGGCGACATCATCAGGGTTCATTGTTGGAGGATTGTTGCCCTCGTTTAAGCCCACCATACACGGGACGATGGATGATCATTTTGCAAACTAATGCACACCACTTTGTGCAATTGATTCCCGCTAAATGCTTTGGATGGGTACCCTGGTTTTGGTGAAACAAAAGGAGATCTAAAGGAAATCTGACAGAAATCTAAAGGTGTATGAGGGCCCTAAAGCAGTGAACAGACGGCTCGATATTGGAGCCGTCCGATGTTCCCTGCAGCAGTGTGATGACGTCATCGCGCTGCTGTCAGATATATAGGCGGAGCCAGGGAGAGACAGCTCTGCTCTCGCCAGCTCAGCTTTCCATGTAAAGCATCAGACATCGGCTGTATTGAACGGTCATGTCCGATATGGCTGTTTTCAAGCAGGATTGATTGGTCCCGCTCGAAAACAGCGATGGGGGCATATTATATGGGCCAGATAGATGGCCGTGCACGGCGCTGGAAACAGCCATAGATCTGGCCCATATCTACACGTCTGTACCCTGCTTTAGCGTTGGATCGATTGGGAAAGGGTGGACATGTTTGATTCCCGATCCGGAGCAATCGCTGCAAATGAGCACGTTGATCAGTCGGGGGATTGAACGGGAATCACCCCTTGTATGCAGGGCTTTACAGGTCAATACCTGTTCGATTGACGAAAGATTGCTCGCAGTGTCTGATCGGCAAATCAATGATTTGAAGTCGATACTGGTTCCCATCGAAAGTAATGGCAATCAAAACAGGGTTTTATGAAGATGTTGGTTCCCTGTGCGATCAACATATCTTCGAGTGGGATTGAACAAGGGTTTCCATGTTTGATTCCTGAACGTGCACTATGATCGATCTGGATTCGAACGAAAAATGTATGGGGGGCTTTAGGCTATTGCAGCTTGGGGGGCCAACCTGTCTGTTGCCCTGAGTCGTTTTTTTGACCGACATGTGAATGTCCTCTATGACTTCATACAAGTACTGGGTAATGGTAATTCGGCAAACATGCCGGACATGCAGCTGTGCTCCTTTTGCTGATTTCAGCAGATCTCTGATAGATCAGATTGTGCCGACCTCGGCTGGTTCCTCTGACTAGCGGCCAGGCATGGGTGGTCCTGTTCACACCGACATCTTCATACATTGTGTGGTATCACCCCCAGCACCGCGTGCCTTAGTTTGTTGCCATCTTCCCCGGTCCACAATAGTTGGCGATCTGCTGATCGGGAATCTTTACCGCTGACTTCAGTCGTTAGATTGTAAGCTCACTTGCCTAGGGACTCATGTGGTTGGATTCTGTTTATGAAAGCTTTCTATATAGATGAAACAAAGTTCCTCATACAACGTGTGTGTACAGAATCCATGTGAGGGGGGTGTTGACGTAGTAAATGGAGCCCTGTGGTTTAACCCTGCGTTGCCAGTCTGAATTGAATCCAGCTGTGTACAGCTGTTGTGGCAGGTCTGCATAGTGCCCCATTGTTCCTCCTGCAGGGCTCCAGCTATGTACAGGACCTCATGGCTGCCCTCTCTTCAAGGTCCGTGTCTCACAACATCACAGTTTCCCTAGCAATACCAACACGTCCTTCATGTAGTCGTGTTACCATCCAATATGCGACCGCGCTATATTCTGATTTAAGATGACGATTTAGAATAGAAAATCACATGAGATTAGAGCGAGCTGGGTGCCTGTTTCCTCTGGTGTACTTCAGTCCACTTTCTATGAGCCCAGGCTGCCATAGGCACTCACCCTGGGGTGTATCATAACTTGTGTACATAACACGAGTGCTGTGCTGGGAGAGAAGAGGGTGACCAGCCATCAAATATGATTTCAGATGTATATGCTGAGATGAAGCTACCGCTGTTCGTTAAATCCCTGCGTTGAATGTTGCGTTGCTCAAGCCACCGATTGATGGCAATGGGTCTCCACAGCCTGTCAGAGCTCCCAATCCGTCTGTCCGAGCCTCCGTCAGGTTAATGTCAATGCAACCCATCAGGAACGTGATGGAGGCAGCGCATAGTCGAGCCCTAGCCAAAGCTGACCCGTGTATGGCCACCTATTATCACCAGTATATTATATGACAAGCGCCGTCTATTGTAATATTCTGTAATTGATGATTTTGCGTTCTGTAATGAGTGTAGAATGAACACTGAGATTGTACCATTGTTTCCCAACAGGCACGTTTGTCATGGGACTGAATGGGCGGCCTGTACACGGATGGGTGTCGTCGCTGCTGCTGCTGCTTTTTCTGGCCTTGGTGACTGGTGAGTATTCAAATCTGCTGAAATACTAGCACATGCTCATTTATTGGGGGGTACGCTTGTGCTGTTAGTAAGGGGTCTGCAAACTTTAGTATCCGAAGAGCCAAATAGTCTGGACCCGCAAAACACATTCAGGGCTCTTTCACACTACACTGCATCGTGTTTTTGTTATGATATTGCACTTTTCTCATAGAAAACCAGTGGTGCCTTCCACACTTAACACGTTGTGTTTTTATAATGCCCTGCTGCATGCAGGAAGGCGTATGAGCGTGTGCAAAACACATGCATTGTTACACCAAACCTTTAACCTTCTGAGCGTTCTCCCCGAATTAACATACATGCCGATGCTTCCGGGTCCGCCCCCGATCGCGTCACCAGTGACGCGAATGGGGCGGGGGTAGGCGGCGCCATAGACCTCCGTCAAACTGGAGGGGCGTCGCCTTTCTTCAGCATAAGTCCGGCGTCTCCAGTGACGCCGGGCTTATGTTTACTACCCTGAGCTGAGCTGGCAATCGCGGCGGAGCACATTGTGCTCCGCCGCGATTGCCCGTGGCACGGTTATAAAAAAACCGTGCCACGTGGCAAACACTCAGAGGGTTAAGCTAAGGGCCCTTTCACTCTAGCTGCGCTGCAGTACTGCACTGTAACATGACTATGGTAAACGCAAGGTACACAGGTTTCCATAGGAAGGTCCAGGCTTGCGTTTTATTGCGCATTTTGTTCAACCGAGTGGATTCCAAAATACTTCAATCAGATATAGTAGAGGGAATTAGTTCTTAAGTGCAGTGATTTTCTCAAGTGCAGTGATTGCATGTTGTCACCCCAAGATACTTAGGATTACTGGAGTGAACGCTAGGTGAAAATAAGTGTTTTGCTTTGCGCGAGCATCCCCCATACACTTGTGCAAGCGCAATGCAGAATCGCATTGTTTTAAACAAGTTTATTACAACAGACATTGTAGAGTTAACGCGTGCTTTTCCAGCGAAAAAACAAAACACACTGCAGCGCGACTAGTGTGAAATACCCCCCCCCCCCCCCCCCCCCCCTCAAAACTGGGGAGTCCATGCTTTCCACATTCTGTTTGGCATCACACCATACACCAGTGGTTCCCAGACTTTCTTTCAGGGCTGTGGAGTCGGAGTCGAGGAGTCGGAGACATTTTTGGGTACCTGAAGTCGGCCAAAAATTTACCGACTCCAACTAAATTTAAATGGGAATTTAAAAAAAAGAAATTACTTCAAATGTCGCAATTAACAAACCGTGATAATGAACGACTTCTCTGCTATAAGAATAAATGCATGCAGAGCGTAACATTACAACGCCCACTGTGACCCTAGCCTAAAGGCCCTCACACAGGTACCGAGTGGGGGCCGACAGACCAGCTCACATGAGCTCTAGACTGCAGCGTGATGACGTCATCACTCTGCTCTCCAGAGCTGACAGCATTGGCCGTCCATTAGTTTTAATGAAGATGCCGATCTTCATTGAAACTAACCGCATCGGCCAGAGATTATCGGACATGTCCGTTCTCTGGCCGGCCGAGCTGTGGGGCGTCAGCGATCTGTCGCCCCATGTGGGTCCCCCGATCGGCGAGCGCGCATGCCCATCGGTCGGTGGCAAAATCGGCCGCCGCTCGGTGTGTGTATGGCAGCCTTACCTCTCGCTGATAATAAAGTAAATGTGTTTTGCCGGACTAGAGACGCTTGTATAAGGGACGGGAATGGATCGCCAATAGTTCAAGACTGAAGCTGTAAAACATTTGAGAAACCGCTGTCATTCAGCCCAGGCGACAAATACTCAGATTGTTAGCTTCAACTTTATACATGACTCTGGGAAATGATGAATCATGTTTGAAGTGCCCCTTCATCCTGCCTCTTCTTGGAGCCTTCCACTGCCCTATCTTCAGCAGAAGATCAGAACACTAAAGCTTGGCACACATGGGTAGATCTGTAAAAAGATTTGAGTACAATCAATTAACTTGCGCGCTCACGGTGATTGATTGTTCTCTAATCTGTTTACAAACCTACCCGTGTGTGCCTTCCTTCGGGCGGGATCAATAGAGGCGGCTCAAAGGAACTTGATTGAATGGGGTTCCAACATCTTGAAAAAACCCAGTTCAATCTCCAATACTTTGCATGGAGACGTGAGTCTTCATGGAAAGTATT
>CM070036.1:15861938-15881450 GCA_036250615.1 Ptychadena robeensis | reverse complement strand
ATACAATGTTCAGGGGCTTTTTGATTAACTCAAGTCAGATAATGGAATTTTTAAAATGAAATTCCCCCAGTAACAATTAGCAGTGTAATCCACAAGCTGTCAGCTGTTGGTTTTCTTTACATTGAAGCGATGGGGTTGATGGTGTTAGTTAAGTTTTTGTTACAAATTGTTTGTGTACAATGTAACACATCTAGTGCATGCGATGTTTTGAAGAAAAACACTAGTGTTCTGCCATGGAAGGTTGCATGCATGTGAGTTGTGGTATTTAGGCCGCCATACACACCCCGACGGGTGCAGACAGACCAGTCCCGATATGCACCGGGATGCAAACGTGATGACGTCATCACGTTTGCACCCTGGTACATTATGGGGCTGCTTCAGTCGGCCGGCACCCTTTGTGTGCCGGCCATTAGCTTCAATGAAGACGCCGGTCTTCATTGAAGCTAATGCTATCGGCTTCCATCGGCCAGAGATTATCGGACATGTCCGTTTTCTGGCCGGCAGAGCTGTGGGCACATGCCGATTAGCGGCCGATTTTTCCGTTGACCGACGGCGCGCAAAATCAGCCGCTTATCGTCATGTGTATGCCAGGCATTAAGTGTTTTGCTCAGACTCCCTTGAGTGGCTTGCTTGGCTGTATGTAGGTCTGACTCTAAAATAACAAAGGGGTGACTGAGCCCTGGCAGTGGCCCACACCTTCCACATCATTATCGCACACCTCATGCTGGAGCAGGATAGGGAAAGCTCTGTATAATATGTTTATGTGATTGCAGCAGATATCGGTATGTCTAAAGGCAAGCAGCATATAGTCCTGAATTTGACTAGCAGTGTTGTACATTTTCTGCATGGAGTGGCGAAGTGGTGGAGGAAGAAGCAGCACAAGGAACCAACCAATTCATGTACTGACCTCATGCATGCTGAACCAGAATGACAGAGATGTCATATTTGTGCTGCTTTTTGTTCACTGTACAGTCACAGGCTACCAAAAATGTCCCCTAGTGGAAGGAAACGGGTACTGCGGCTTTTATCTCTGTGCCTCCCTCCTCTGTGTTCAGGCCTTGTGATTGAACGCTCAAACCTAAATTCTGTCTTAAGATAGCCATACACGGCACGTTTTTGTGTTCGATTCCCGATTCAATTCCCTGTTCCATTCCTCTTTAGAAATGTGGATCCGACATATTGGTTAATTCCTTTTTGATGGCTTGTGCCCACATGCGCGATTTAAATTGCAGCGCAGTGATCGTGGGGAATCGCTGCCATGAATTTAATGGGGCTTATCACCACATCCGCGATCTGATGCTTTAGATTACAGGCGACGGAGGCCAATCGCCCCTGAACGCAACCATAGAGATGAATGGACGTGGGTAAAAATTGCGTGTCCATTCATTGTATTTTGGCTGCACCCATTCATTCAATGGGCACAATCAGGCTGGAAGGGGGGGTAAGATGTGATATCGCCCCCCCCCTTCCTTCCTGCCAGCGATCTCCCACGTTTTCTGCACAGTAATTAGAAAGTGGGGACATGGCCTTGAATGGGGACCCTCGAACCCCATCCAAAGTAGCAGGCAGGGATCGAGCACCCAAAGTGGTGCGCATTGATTCGCCGAATGTTGGTCGATTTTGGTGTAAGCACGCCAAGATCAATAGTTTAAATGGTCGTTCAGGAATCAATGTGTGTATGGCCAGCTTTAGGATGGAATTCCTTTTTTTCACATCCCTTCTCAAAAGTGAACCCCAACAGAGTGAGTAGGTAACACAGTTAAATCAGTGGTTCCCAAACTTTCCTTGCAGGGCCCCCTTTTCTATTTAGGAACATTATTGAGCGCCCCTCCTTCTTCAAACACAGGTTAAGAATGAGGGCCAGCGCCCCCCTTGGAATACCTTTGTGCCGCCCCTCAGTTTGGGAACCACTGCCTTAGATAGTCAAAAGGACGGTGACCCCCTTTATCATGACTTGCAGAGCGGCCCAAATCTTTCATTGCTTCCACGTCGTGTGAGGGACCGCGCTGGATCTGTGAGCGCCGCACCAGCCCTCCGCCCCAGAAAAATGACAATGATGTAAGCTGTCGCTAGACATTTGGCCGCGGAGTTCTCTGCTGCATGCAATGTGGGAAATTAAGCAGCTGAACTCTGAAAATATTCCGAATAGATTAAAGTGACATCTGCCGCCTCCGAGCTGATTTCACTCCGCTAAATCGGCTGCCTAATTTCCTTCCTACGTAGTAAGCCTTGCGTTAGTGGTCTGATGGGAAGGCGGTTAGTGATTCCATGAAATGAGAATTGTTCCTGGGCTCCGTGGAAGTGGAGAGGGAAGAAGACGTTACTTGGTTACTAATTCAAGTATGACTAACTTTTATTTTTTGTTTTTTCCCTTCTTTGCTATAAAGGATCAGTCATGGGAAAGCAGTTAGATGTCTGAATTGACTCATACATTTGGGGGGGGGGGGGTTTAACCTCTTACATTAAACAATGAGAAAGAAATCTGTAGGCTTTAGAAGTGTTTGTGTATATATGTGTGTAAATCTATAGATAGATATATAGATAGATTTACACAAACACACCTTCATTTGGAAAATAACATTTTGACTTGCCTGTTGGCTGTTCCAATGGTTTAAGGTTGCTCCAAATCCTGAAACAATATACTTACCTGCCCTGCTCTGGTCTATGAAAGTCTCTGTGCTCATTTCTGTGTAGCTCACAGTCTTAGGCTATGTCTCCATAACGCTATGGACTCCGTTGACCCCCCCCCCCCCCCCCCCCCCCCACCACATTAAGCGCATTCCTTCACGGGGAGGTTAACGGAGCCCATATATATTTCCTGCCAGTTGGCAGTTTCTATGCGTGCAGCTGATAACTCGTACCTTGGCGTACCCTGCGTTCACTTCTCCGCCAGAGTATCGGCTCCACGCCATGAAAACTCGGCGTGTTCGGTTCGGCAGGACGGTATTTATATTTTATATATATATATATATATATATATATATATATATAATATAATAAAATCCATTGACCTCCCTGTGAAGGAGGGGGGGGGGGGGTTAAAAGGACCCCATAATGTCATGGAGACATAGCCTTAGGGTATGTTTCCATGACAAACCTGGTTTGTGTGACCCCCCCCCTTCTCTTCCATGTCCTGATCACATAGAAGGTTGCACGTCTCTCGTCCAGTTCAGAAACCCGATAGTGTCACTGGGTATTGGTGCGTTCCATGTGTCTGGGAGCCAAAGCAGAAGCAACATGTTTCTGGCCGATCAGCTCCAACGTTGGGCTTGTATTCCTGTGGCTGTCACGTTTGTATTCTCTGTTGCTCCTTATGGAAGATAATCATTATCCATGTTCGCCGTCTCTGTAAAGAATAATCAGAGATGAATAAATAACGGTTACATAAGTGCGCTTGACAATCTACTTTATGATGGCGGCCTAGTGAGATAGCTGGGAGCTGCTAGGATGAGACTGTATCTACGCTCCGGAATAAAAATGTAACAACGCTGCTTGCCTGATCTCTGAAAGCCCCCCCATACACAGGTCATTCGAACAGGTATCGACCCGTGTATGGGAGCCTTTAAGAGATCAGGCAAGCAGCAACGTTCACAGCATGGTAACGTCACCACACTGCGCTTGTGAATGGGACAGGGAATAGATGTGCGCCACTTTGCACATTGATTCCTGTTCGATGGGGATCCTGGTGCTGCGTACACCTGGTGTTGTAAGATATTTTCCTACCCGTGATATTTAGGAAAATATCTCAGAATACCGGCTGAGAGCGGGACTCGGGATGGCTGCAAGGAGGGGGCTCCGCCTGCATTGTGCACAGCAGCCCGTGCTCAGCTCCACCCCCTTTCCTGTGTCCTGGCTTGGAGCTGTCTTGTCCCTATCCAGGATTGACCAGGAATTACCGACATGTCCGTTCTCGGTTCCATTTTTTCCGTTTGATTCTCTGTTCGATCGACTCAAAAACGGTCATTAGTCGGTCGAACGGAAAATCGACCCGTGTATGGCCAGCTTAACTTGGACTGTAGATAACGCTCTCCTAGTATTTGGTAGGGATTTACAGACCGATAACCTTGTTTGTTCTCTGTTTAGTACACAGAAAGTTGCATCAGATTTCCACCAACATGTCATTCTGTACTCGCTCCAAGTCTAATGAAAAGTGAAAAGCAATGCAGCTGCCAGGTTTAAGAACAGCTAACCATATAGTTATATACCGTATTTTTCGGACCATAAGACGCACTTTTTCACCCTCAAAATTGGGGGCAAAAAGTGCCTGCGTCTTATGGTCCGAATGTGCGACCCCCTCGGCCTCTGGTGGTCACATCTTGGCTGCCCGCCAACTCCCCGGGCACGGAGATTAGCCGGGGGAGCAGGAGGAACTGTCAGCTGAGAGATGCCGGCTGGTGTTGGCTCTCTCAGCTGTATGTTAAAATTGCAGAGCTTTGCTGGGCAATGGACAGAGAGAGGGAGAGATGGACTGCCATCTTTCCCTCTCTCAGTGTCAGTGGGAACCGCAAGAACTCGGCAGTTCCCATGGACACAAACACAGCTGATCTTCACAGCTGTTTAGAGCCGAGGAGAGGGAGAAGGCTGCAGATTTCTGCCCCCTCCATCCTCCCGAGTGTTCAGTAGCTTGAGTGTACTGCTGCTAGTGACACCTGCTGGCTGAATTGAATATTGCCTTCACTGAATTCATTGCATTAACCCAATTGATGTGAAAACGTAATAAATCTTTTTTTTTTCTGGATTTCCTGCCCTAAAAACTGTGTGCGTCTTATGGTCAGGTGCGTCTTATAGTCCGAAAAATACGGTAATATATATAGCTAGATATTACCTTTTACACTCGTGAAGAAGCCGAATTTTTCTGAAACCCAACATTGAAAATATTCGGCTTATAATCGAGTAAAGATTTTGTGGACAGAGTTTGTGAGTTGATTGCAAAGCCCATGAACATGATATCATCACCAACATTGCTGGAGATGAAGGGAAGAGTTCTAGCAAAGTTTTTTTTTTTTTTTTTGATTTTTAAATCCACTTTCTATTTATTATAGTTAGTTTAGTACATGTAGTTTTTGCAAAGTTTATACTGTAAATGCTGCGTAATATATCGATGCTATTTTAGTAAAAGATGATGGTAATAATATTAAGGTTCAAAGTCAAGTTGAAATTTGAACTTGATTTATGCCAAACTACATGAGCTAGAGCAGAGAAAATAAGTGTCTTGACGGGTGTACGCCGGTAGTCCCGGCGAACACCAGGCAGGCACAAGGTTGTCCTCCAAGGAGAGGAGGCGAGGGGACTTAAACGGCCACAGAGGAGTACAAGTAAAGCAAAGTCAATCACAGATAAAAAATAAAAGCATTTATATAGAAATGTCCATAAATCTTGGTGTCATGCAGCGCTTGTACATGATAATAGAAAAACAGTGCACTGTTCTCAGGTCATACTGGACCCATCCCAGCCATTCATCCAGGGTTTGACAAGGCCGAAGGTGTTGTAAGCGTAGAAGCACCTCGACGTACGTTTCGTCACAATTACTTCATCAGGAGGTGTATACGCAAAGTGACAGGAAAAGGATTATGGAGATGGCCAATGATGACGTGAAGTGGAATTGCCGCCAGGTAGCATCGGAGCACGGGGAGCCCATAGACACAACATCACAACCCACGAAGTGGGAGCCTAAAGGTAGCAGAGTCAGTCAAGGTAAAATCAAAGGTATGAACAGGTTGTGGAGCTTCAATAGTAGTCAAAGGTCAGATGTCCTCCCCAGTCAGAGTATGTGCAGAGGACATCTGACCTTTGACTACTATTGAAGCTCCACAACCTGCTCATACCTTTGATTTTACCTTGACTGACTCTGCTAATTTATTTACTGGGAATTTATTTTTTCTACGTGAGCTAGAGCAGTAGCCCATCTTCCCATAATGCAGTGTGCATTTTATTGAGTGGTAGTCACATGGTTATGAGGGGGGGGTCAGTGTTTGTTTTGTGTAAGCTCTACTAAATTGTGTTTATCTTGGGGCTACGTTTTCACTATACGTCAGGACCCCCACCACTAAGCGCAGTGCTTTGGCAGTGATCCAGACGTAGCACATAGACTTTACCTGCTCGCTGGAGATGCTGTGTTTTAGACAGTCACCAATGCAGAGGCTCAACGTACTCAACTATGTTCAGCCCTACATCGGCGGAACGGCTCGGCGCAGTGAAGAAACCGCATCCACCGAGCAGGTAAGTCTATATGCTTCGTCTGGACCTCCCGCCAAGCAATACACTTAGCAGAGGGGGTTCAGACATATATACAGACATTTATACCACAGAATGCCGCGGCTTCATTGCAGTGTGCTGTTAGGGTGCTGCTTTTCCGCGTGTTATGCTAAATTAATGGGCAGGTAACTGCGCACAAGTTGCTGAAAATCTGTACACAAATCGGCCGCCGTTTTGTTTTGTTTTTTTGCTGCGCGTCGTAGTGGACTAATGCCTTTATTTTTATTTTAGAATTGGTAGAAAATATATTTTGTATTGAATTTTTGTCTTGTTTTTTGTTTCAGGTTGTACAGGGATTCCTGAACAGATCAGACAGCCAAGTGGTGTCATCACCAGTCCAGGCTGGCCGCTAGAATATCCTTCAAAAGTCAACTGTAGTTGGTGCATTCATGCCAACCCCGGGGAAATCATCACCATTAGGTATGTATTCCCTTTACTGATGCTGCGTTCAGGTGGAAGACCTGACTTAAGCCAGCCACACACAGGTTGATCTTTGATTGTTCTGCACGTTCGCAGCGATTGTTTGGCCAGGGTCCCCAACCAAAGTATCAAACTGGATTCTTACGTCGCCATGTCCCAGTGGATCTAACGAGTATTGACCAGTGTGGCCAGCTTTAAGGAACATTTGCCAGCAGATTCCCCACGACTTGCGGGCAGTTTAGGGGAGTGCGCCCTATTGATATAGCATACAAAAGGCGTCGGATAAACAGCGCCTGAACAGCATTGGCCACTGTTTTTCCACAGGGGCTCTCCGCTCAGATTTGGAGAGTTGGACAATGTTCTATTCATCAGAAATGGAAGTGTCCTCTCTGTGTCTTTTCCCTGCTGCAATCTGCGTCCACCGCAGAGTAAACAACATCAGGGACACAAGCCCTCAGGGGGGTTTCCACATCCGTTGGGACCCCCTTCGCATTGCTTAGCGGGGATTCCGATGGAGCACATAGACTTTACCTGCTCAGTGGATGCTGTGTTCAGACATCTGCTGATGCAGAGGTTCAGTGTACTCCACTACATTCAGCCCTGCATCAGCGGAACGGCTTGGCACTGTGAGAGCACAGCATCCACTTAGCAGGTAAGGGTTGTTTCCACATCTGTGAGAACCCCCTCAACTAAGCGTATTGCTTGGCGGGAGGTCCCGGCGGAACACATTCACTTACCTGCTCGGCTCGGATTCTGTGTTCTCACAGTGCTAAGCTGTTCCGCTGATGCAGGGCTGAACGTAGTGGAGTACATTGAACCTCTTCATCGGCGGATGTCTGAACACCGCATCCGCCGACCAGGTAAAGTATATGTTCCCTCCATCGGAATCCCCGCTAAGCAATTCGCTTAACGGAGGGGGTCCCGATGGATCTGAACCCCCCCCCCCCTTACATTTGTCACTATCCTTGTCCATAAAATATTCATTATGCACATTATCTACTTTGAGCATATAACCTGGACCAAACACTTCATGTGATTATGAATAGGCCTCACACATTTATATGTAAATTCAGCCTATCCCTCAGGAACTATTGAAGGTTCGAGTCTGGAAAACGTGAAGTTAATTTGCTGGTGCTCAGTGTAAATGTTAGAAGTCTTGTATCTCCTCCTGAGAGTGTGGAAGGGTGCAGAGGGACAAGATGTCAGGTCTAATGAGTGGCTGCGGACTGTCCCCACTAGAGCAGGTCTGGCTGCAGACACTTGTGGCCAATGAACCCTCTTGAATCGACATGGAAGTTAATTACCAGAAGGTTCTTTAGTGCGAACCAGAATACTAATTCCCTCAAGCGGGCTGTGAAGAGCGTGACCTTGTCATTACCGGGGCACACAGCCTTCTATATAATGTGGAAACGTTTCCTAGGCTTGCCTGTATTTCAAGGCTCAATTTGACCCGATACCTCTAAAATTTCCATTTGGCATATATTAGAATGTTGCTTTAAATACACCAAATAAATCACTCGAAGTTACCTTTTCACAGGGCAAATCAAAAGGCTGCTGTCGCTAACCTCCCGCTTACAATGTCTGTTATCTGAGGATGTAGTATTCAATGAACTGAACAATAATAAATATTTGGGTCTCAAAGGTAAGAAGCCCTTACCTGGAGTCATACGAGAGATTCCATATCTATATTTTTCGGACCATAAGACGCACTTTTACCCCCCAGAAATTGGGGAGAAGTGCCTGTGCCTCATGGTGCAAATACGCTCCTCGTCAGCTTCTTCTCTATTCTGGCAAGAAGAATTATTCTTTTTACTATTATGATTTATTTATATAGCGCCAACATATTACGCAGCGCTTACAATACATTAGAGTGGAGATACAACACAGGATAGTACACACAGGTACAGGTTATGACACAGGATTAGTTGAGGACCTGGCCCAATCGGGCTTGCAATCTAAAATGTTGGGAACAATAGGAGAGTTTACAGTAGGTGGGGGGGGGGGGGGGGGGGGGGGGACTGGTGGTGATAGGAATGAGAAGATGGATAGGCCAGACTGAAGAGGTGGGTTTTTAGGCTTTTTTTTAAAAGTGGCAAAGGTAGAAGCAAGTCTAATGAGGCGAGGGAGAGAGTTCCAGAGAATAGGAGCAGCCCTAGAGAAGTCCTGAAGCCGGGAATGTGATGATTGATGAGTGGGGATGTCATTAGTAGGTCACTGGAGGAGCGGAGAGGGCGGTTAGGGGTGTATTTGTGTATCAGGTTGGAGATGTATGTAGGACAGGAGATGTGGAGTGATTGACAGTGGAGTGCAAGACAGAGAACCTTGACTTCAATTCTCTGGACAAGTGGAAGCCAGTGAAGAGATTTGCACAGAGGAGCGGCAGATGAGGAGCGGTTAGAGTAGTGAATGAGTCTGGCAGCACCATTCATGATGGACTGAAGAGCTGACAGTCTAGTTAGAGGAAGACCAGAGAGGACGATGTTGCAGTAGTCCAGATGAGAAATGATGAGAGCGTGTACCAGGACTTTGGTGGTCTCTGGGGATAGGAAGGGGCGATCTTGGAGATGTTGCGGAGATGGAAGTGGCAGGATCTAGCGATGTTCTGTATGTGAGGAGTAAATAGAATGCGGAGGGGAAGATGACACCAAGGAAGCGTGCTTGAGAAATGGGGAGATGACTGTGTTATTTACTGTAAGTGAAGGGGGAGGCTTGGAAGGTGATGGAGGAAAGATGATGAGTTCTGTTTTTCTCAAGCTTAAGTAATGTGTCAGCCATCCATGAAGAGATGGCCAAGATTAACCAGAGAGGTGGAGGAGCTGTGAGAAGGGAGATCTGCCCATGGATGTACTGTATTGTTTCTATCAGAAGAGCCCTGCTGATAAAACCAATGAATAGCTAAGAAAGATAGATGAAAGCTGCCAGAGGCGTCTCTCCCATCTTTCTCTGCTTGTGTGACAAAGCTGCACCCACTCTGCAGCTTCTTCCTTAGCCCCACTCTTCCCCCAATGTGTAAAGGCCCCCATACACGGGTCCGTTTCCTATCGGATTCCGGGACGATCGATTCCGGGCGCGTGCACGCGAAACGATCGTCCCGGAATCGCGTGAAGCCCACCTTGTCCGTCTGATCACGTCCGATCGATTGGGGGCCCAGAATCGGATCCGACAGAGAACCAACATGTTGGTCTTTCTGATCCGATTGCCATTTGTGGAGTAAGCGATCGGACACGGAATCGTCCAGGAATCCGTGGGACAAGGTGGTATGTAGCGATCGGACAGACTTAATTGGCCGCTCGATTGGACCTCCGATTCCCGCTGAGATCGCCGGAATCGATCGGATAGATGATCGATCGGCCATGGAATCCGACTGTGTATGGCTAGCTTTAGAAAGATGATGTGAAGTGCAACTTGTGGCTAAAATTTGGTATATCAGGGGGATTTTTTTCACAATTGATTTTAACACTTTAAATATTTTTTTCCTGCTCTAAAAACTGGGTGCATCTTATGGTCCCAAAAATACAGTATCTGCCAGGCTTTTGGAGACTCATTCAGTGCAAAGTCACCAGTGGCCACTGGGGGCACCATGTAGTGGGTTTCTGAAGCTTTTCAGATTTTTTTTTTGTCCTTCTGCCTTGCTTGGCAGGGGTCCCGCCGGATCACATACTCTCTATGTACATTTACCTGCTCGGTGGATGCTGTATTCTCACTGCGCTGAGCCATTCTGCCGATGCAGGGGTTAATGAAGTGCAGTACATTTAAACATGCTTCAGAGGATATCTGAGCAGAGAATCCGCTGGGCAGGTAATGTGTATGTGATCCGTCGGGGCCCCCACCAAGCACTGCGCTTAACGTAGGGGGTTCCGACGGATCATATAACGCTGTGGAGACATGGCCTAAGGCAAGGCCTCCTATATCAGTTAAATCCCTGTGTTAATTTTAATGAAGATGCACAAGCCTTGATGCAGCCCATTCAGTGCATAGTGGAGCCCTAGCATTAGGTAGTTACCACACATTACATAGGTAAGCATATGATTCCTCCTCCTGTCTTATGACCTATACATGCAGAATCTCTTTTTTTGTCCCCAAGACAAGAATAATGGCGACTGATACTGTGTGTGCCTCTGCAGAACTAGTGATTTGTAGCTCAGACTCTGAGCAAATGCCTTGCTGCGGCGTTTGGATCGAAGGACAGAATAGAGGTTCAGTATCCTCTGATGTTATCCAACGCTTGTCGGCCTCATATAGAATGGCCACCTCAAAGGGCACCATTTCACCTATTCACACACTTCTAAAAAGAGTAATGCACTGGGTATGCGAGTGGTGTTTGGTCTGTGTCTGTTTTGTGTACATATACAATGTGAACGTTTATTATATAAATGTTGTTTTTTCCTTCATTTTTCAGTTTTCAGGAATTTGATCTTCAGGGATCAGCTACTTGCAGCTTTGACTGGTTATCTATAGGGTCGTCTCCAAATACTGATCTACCTAGAGCATGTGGATGGACCATTCCAGCTCCGTACACATCTGTGCAAGATCGCGTTTGGATTAAATTCCACACAGATGACCGCATTTCTAGAAAAGGATTCCGGCTATCCTATACTGCAGGTAGAGGTAACATTGAGAGTTGTTGCTTCAATTACAAAAATGCTGTTATGTTAGTGGTTTCAGTTAAAAGTATGGAAATGTGAAAATACAACAAAAAATAGTTTGTTTGAGGAGCCTGAGTTTGTAGAACCTCCTGGGTGTTTAGCGGATTTGATTGTAGTCCACCTTGATCGCCCAGAGCGCACTATGTGCCTACCACCCAGGAGGTTAAAATGCTTCTTCTGGATCTGCAGAAAGTGCAACCAAAAGACTTCTCGCCTATCCTGGTGAAGTCGCAGGTGACGCCATGAAACCTCGACCAGTAAAAAAAATTATAAGCAAGTGTGTTACTTCTTGTGATAAAATAAAACCCTACAAACTCGGGCACCTCAAAAGAGCCATTTATTGGCGGTTATCTCTTTCACATCTGCTGACAGCCATCAACATGTTGTCCACTGCACTCCAGCAGGTCCGGGACAACCTACCTTAGGCTTCCAAAGCTAATTGCCTGCTGGTTAAGGGCGCATTGGCGGTAACATGCCCTGTGCCCAATGCTTTTCGGTCATGATATTCAATGGAAGCATCGCTGCAATGAAAACATGTGACAGTTGCATAAATGCAATAGTGGAACCCCTCCCATCCAAAAGAATGTAACGGTCCTGTCTGCGTCGTTTTCCCCTGCTATCAGCACATATTGATTTGGGGAAAAAGATGCAGGGCCCCCATCAGGCCGGTACAAGGGGCCTTCCCATCTGCGCGATTGGTGCCATGCCCACCACTATTGTTCCAAGCAGTCCCAGTATACTCTGCATGGCAGGTTTATAATCCTTATATGATTGTTGGTAGATGTGATGCTGCTACACCAACTATCACACTATCACATGACCAGATAACAAGCCAATGAGGGTCTATGCTGCAACCACTATGATCGCCACTATGACTCCCCATTACAGGAAACAAATTCTGCTCCACCCCCATGCCCCCCTTCCGCCATTGGCCCTGTACTATGCTAATGGCAGATGATTATGGTGGGGACATTGGGTTATCAGCTCCTCAGAGAGACAATTAGTGATATGACGTGGACATTAGATTGTCAGGATTAAGGACCACTGCCGTGTCTATTTCTCTTGCCTTCCTTTCTTCTTCTTTTTTTTTTTTTTTTTTTTCTGTGTTTCATTCTAAATGAACCCCTTATTTTTATTTACCACATATTTATTTTCCGCCGAATATTTCCACTCTGCTGTGCCCAATGTTGGAATACTGATGTCTATATTGATATTTTTTTCTTTCAAGGTAAGAAAAAATGCGAGCGGAATAGATTTCGCTGCGACAACGGAAAGTGTATTGCAGAATCCTTCAAATGTAATCGGGTGGACGATTGTGGCGATTATTCTGATGAAAAGCTGTGCCCCAAATTCAGCCACCCCACGGAGGTCTCCTTCCAGCCCTGCGCCACCAACCAGTTCCAGTGTTTGTCCCGCGTCACCAGAGCTTACACCTGCCTGCCCAACTCCCTGAAGTGTGATGGGAATATTGACTGTCTGGACCTAGGGGATGAGATTGACTGTGATGTCCCCACCTGTGGGCAGTCGCTGAAATACTTCTATGGGGCATTTAGCTCCCCCAACTACCCTGACTTTTATCCTCCTGGCAGTAACTGTACTTGGCTCATTGACACAGGCGACCGGCGCAAGGTTATATTGCGTTTTACAGACTTTAAACTGGATGGCACCGGGTATGGGGACTATGTGAAAATCTATGATGGACTGGAGGAGAATTCTCGTAAACTTCTGCGAGTCTTGACTGCTTTTGATTCCCACGCTCCCCTTACGGTGGTTTCTTCCTCTGGACAGATACGGGTGCATTTTTGTGCTGATAAGGTCAGCGCCGCGAGAGGATTTAACGCAACGTACCAAGTTGATGGCTTCTGTCTGCCATGGGAAATCCCCTGTGGAGGGAACTGGGGCTGCTACACAGAACAGCAGCGCTGCGATGGCTACTGGCACTGCCCAAATGGAAGGGACGAGCTGAACTGTACCATGTGCCAAAAAGAGGAATTCCCCTGCTCCAGAAATGGAGTCTGCTACCCTCGTTCTGACCGATGCAATTACCAGAACCACTGCCCCAATGGATCAGATGAGAAGAACTGCTTCTTCTGCCAGCCGGGGAACTTTCACTGCAAGAATAACCGCTGCGTCTTTGAGAGCTGGGTGTGCGATTCGCAGGACGACTGCGGGGACGGCAGCGATGAAGAGAATTGTCCGGTGATCGTGCCAACGCGGGTGATTACTGCAGCGGTTATTGGGAGTCTGATATGTGGGCTGCTGCTGGTCATTGCGCTGGGGTGCACCTGTAAGCTGTACTCTCTGCGCATGTTTGAACGCAGGTATGTAATCGTATGGAAAAAGCTTGTTCCATTCGCCGTTCTTGTATACTGATGCCAAATATTTTCGCTAAGCCATTAGTTGGCTTTAGAAATAATACTTTGCTATACAGGTGTTTTTCTTACAGTATCATATATATGCCACACACACAAGGGCCAAAAGGAAAAAGAGTACACCTAAATCTACATTTTAAGGGCTGTTTTTCCCTACTTCCCCTGTACACATCGCCAGCACCATCGATGAGGCTGGCCATGTGGGGCAGGAAAGCGATGCCTCATTTACATGGAGGTCTGTGGCCTCCCCCCTGACCTGAAGAGCCCGTGCCAATGCAAAATCGCCACAGGCTCGCAGAGCCAAATCGTTACATGTACAATTTTTTTGTCCTACTAAAACCAGAAATACCGTACAACTTAAAGCGGACCTACCACCTCACTGGACACTTTAGATTATTTACAGCAGGAGAGGAGATTTTCTCAATCTCCCCTCCCACTGTGTGACGTCCCTGCCACGGCACGTGTTTTGTAAATACTGCAAACAAATGCACATGGGATGAAGTGCTGTAGTCCTCCTGTGGGATTTTATGGCAGCTTCACATCTGCGGGATCTAATGCAATTGAAATTCCATCTAGTGGCCGTTTTTTAAAATTAGTCAATATGAAGTGTTCATAAAGTGTAGGCGGAACAGCTTCTCTTTGCCATTACTAAACATGATGGCTTCAGGAATAAGAAAGTGAGGATGTTTTTTTATTTATTTATTTATAATTTTTTCTACAGATGTAAACTGCTGACAGGTGAGTTTTATGTCAATGTAAAGTGTTTTTCTTTTTTTTTTGAGTATTGAACCGATTTAAGATCAGACTGAGAAGTACTGGTGACGTGTTTCGCCAATACTAGGCCTTTTTCAGTGAGACCATACTGTATAGAAAGATATCTCAACATTAAAACGATCATTTGAGGCTTATTAAATTTTAATCAGCATTGCTTATAATATACTACTTACAAAAGCACAATATTGATTTAAAATCTCAAATTATCTTTTTTATGTTGAGAGACTCAAATCATGTATTTTATATATCTTTCTATGCAGCATGGTTAGTGTTAATTTGTGCTTTAGGCTATGTCCCCACTTTAGCGATCTCCCGCGATTCTAATCGCAGCAAGGGCCATGGCCGATCGCATCCATAGTCCTGAATGGACGCTGTGATGGCTACTGGCACTGCCTAAATGGAAGGGACGAGCTGAACTGTACCATGTGCCAAAAAGAGGAATTCCCCTGCTCCAGAAATGGAGTCTGCTACCCTCGTTCACCTCATAAAAATCGCTAGCAATCGCAGACCGGTGGTAGATCGCTAAGGTGGGCACATAGCCTTACCTAGAGACTGTACACATGACCGTCTGAGGGTACTTTGTCCATAGGGGTGGCTATTTTGCTGCACATTTTTATTAAACAGAACAGTGTTATCGCCCTGTTGAGGTACATAATGGGTCTATGGTCAGAATCAACCAGCAGTAATACTGTCCCAGGGAGACAGAACAAATCGGAACGCACAACTTTTATGGAAAAAAATTGCTTTACAAGATTCCTTTCTAGGTTTTAGTTTTATGACTGTAAATCAGTAATCAGAAGTTATCCAGTAACAGACCCTGAGATACAGCAGCTTATGAATGGATCCCAATTTGTTGTCTTTGAAATTGCCTTAGCATGGACTTAACATAGTTCATGGACTTATTCCATCTCAGGAGGCTGAACCTCTAAAAAGTTCACTACTCTTTGTTTGTGTGAGATGGGAGCCAGTAGTAGCCTCGGTATTGGCCTGCTAGATCAGTGTTTTTCAACCTTTCTTGGGCAAAGGCACACTTGTGGGCAAAAACACTGCCCCTGGTCTGTGGGGATGCGTGTTGCTAAGCAACCGCATCCTCACAGAGCCGGTCCGTGTATAACATGGATTGGCTGTATAAGTCTTATAGTAGTAAACACGGACCGGCTCTGTGAGGATGCGGTTGCTTAGCCCTCCTATCTAGCTGCCTCTTATAGTATAAGACTTATACTATAAGAGGCAGCTAGATAGGGGGGCCGAGGGTGGGGTCAAAAACCCAACATCCCGCGGCATAAGTGGTTGAAAAACACTGTGCTAGATGACCATATAGAACCATAAATCGTAAATTTCATAATAAAAAAATTCGCTATAATGACAAATCTGAAACTTTTTATACACACCACAAACTGCCTAAAATATTCGCTATATCTCATTGTAGTTTGTATATTGTCTCTCCTTCCAAGCATGATCTGTGCCCTCTGCCAGCATTATGTATGTGAGAAGTGTAAGCATAGAATACTATACACACACACACCTAAATCTAAAACATAAGTAAACATGTTAAAGTTTATCTAAACCCCAACATTGTTGATATGTTTTCAATAAAAGTAGCCAGGGCTTAGAACGTGTCTAAAACGCAGAGTGGGCCAATTTTAAACCCATGGGCAAAGTCACGGCCAACCTTGATATTTATGAGAGAAAATCTGTAAAGTTTAGGAAGTTTTTCCTTCCTATAAGATATAACAATATACAGTATTATTATTATCATTTATTTATATAGCGCCAACATATTACGCAGCGCAATAAATTAGGGTTGAGACAACACCAAATAACACACAGGTACAGGTTATGACACAGGAGGAGTGGAGGACCCTGCCCGATCGGGCTTACAATCTAATAGGTTGGGAAACAGAGTATACAAAATGTATATATTAAGGTGGGTTTACACGTCAAGATTTTTTCTGAAAGATTTTTCATTCGTGTTTCCAACGATTATTTTCATTCGATATTTGCGTCGGTTGTACAAAAAAAAAAAAAAAATCTAATTACCTTCGATAAATGGACGAACGAAATCCGATAAAAAAAATCGAAAAAAAAATCGAATCTGAAGTTGAACGAAACAAAAATCTTGACGTGTAAACCCACCTTAAGTTTTGCTTAACCTCTGGAGCGTTTGGCCTGGACGTAGCTTTGGGGAAGTTTTGTTAACCTGCAAACCCGTTCTAGGATACTAGCCTATCCACAGCAAAACTGAGTATCAGTGGACTCGCCACCTTTTCTTTTTTTTTTTTTAAACACACCTCGGAGGAGAATCGATTGCCAGTGTGACCTCAAATGTCAAATTAAAGACACCTATTTCTATAATACAGTAAAAAAAAAAAAATTCACAGGCCAAATATAATTACTTCTCAGGCAACATTTTACCCCCACCCCTGTCTTACAACTTTCTTGAATCGTTGGTAACTTGGTGGGCGTTTTTTTTAGCTTGTTGTGGTAAGACTACATTGTCCTCCTGTCCCCTCTTAGTGAAGTGTATGAATATTTCGTGTTTATCTGGCAGTGTAGGTACCTTCAGTAGCACAACATTATATTGCGGCCTGTGGTTGTCATTTTGCAGTATAGTATAATGTGGTGAAAACTTGATCTAGTGATCTTCATGTAATGTTGTTGTTAATTATAATTCATATTGTATTTGAGATTACCAATACTTAATTACTTGTCTTCATTTGAAGGTCCTTTGAGACACAGCTATCCCGCGTAGAAGCTGATTTGCTCAGACGAGAAGCTCCTCCCTCCTACGGACAGTTAATCGCACAGGGATTAATCCCGCCAGTAGAGGACTTCCCTGTGTGTTCTCCAAACCAGGTAAAGGTTTTCCAAAAACAATCACTTTTTATAATGAATCAGGAGCTTGATTAATTATTTTACTTATTTACTGCCACACCAAAATGCAGAAGCTTCAGCATAGTACCTAAAATGACATGTTTTCTACTGGAAGAACTCCTGGGGTTTCAGCAAATTACAGTGTTGACAATACAAAGGAGCTGTCAGGGTTAGATATTCCCTAGGGGCTCACTAACATGCTACAGGGGTATAGATCAACACTGACCATGCTTTTTGAGGTGTCTGTGGAACATTGCTCCTGGGTGGTTCACCCCTGGTGTGCTTTTTTTAAAAGTGTTCCACAAGCGATTGCGGCGGATGACCTTGTCCACCTCAAACCCAGATCTTGCCAACTCTGAACAAACCGGGATGATAGAAAATTACCATACCCCTGGAAAGCTGCGCTCTTCAATGGGGTCTGGTTGTAACCGTGTATGACCCATGTCCTTTATGTGACCACCCTGCTTACTGTTAGCTGAGGAAATCCCCAGTGTCATGTTGCCTCTGTGTGAATGATAATAATTGTTGAGTTTTAGTTAATTCATCTTAAAAGTTTTAAATCCGTTTAGATGTGTCTGTGTGTTGTTTTTATTTTTTTTTCTTGAAGCTTAATTATCTTTTCTATTTCACAGGCCTCTGTTCTGGAAAATCTAAGACTAGCCGTCCGATCACAGCTGGGCTTTACATCCATCAGACTACCGATCACAAGGCGATCCAGCAACATTTGGAACAGAATTTACAATTTTGTGCGATCACGCAGCTCAGGATCCCTGGCCTTGGCGTCAGGCGAGGGGGACAGTTCTTCAGGCCGTGGCAGCAGCAGAGATGATCGGGGTGGCGCACACAGAGGACTTTTCTCCGTGGAGTCAGATGAAAATGATGGCGACCACGACCGAAGAGATGCTCAAGGAGCGGTTGGTGGGGTTGCTGCCCCTTTGCCTCAGAAAACGCCGCCTGCTTCTGCCGTAGAAGCTTCAGTGAATGGAGGCGGAAGCTCTGTGACTCCGGCCTCTAGCAGCAGCTCGGCTGACAGCCGGCAGGACACACGGTTACCAGAAACCGCTGTCATCAGCCCAGCTCGCCAGCAAATCAGCAGTGCACTTAGCCGAATGACTCAAGGTTTGCGTTGGGTACGAATTACACTTGGGAGGTCAAGCTCTGCAGGCCAGAACCAAAGCCCCCTGAGGCAGCTCGACAGCATCAGCGTTGGGCGGGATGATGACGATGACGTAGAGATGTTAATCCCTTCCTTAGACTTTGATCTTAATGACTGCACTAGACCCTTACTTGATGTTGCTTCTGAGCAGGGACAGGGACTTACACAGCAAAGCCCAACGCCTCAAGGGGCCCGGCCATGCGGCCGCGACGGCCCTTGCGAATGCTGCGGAATCGTGCACACCGCTCAGATTCCAGACACCTGCTTGGAAGCCGTGCTGAAGAATGAAGCAAGCGACGACGAGGCATTGCTTCTTTGCTAGGCGTCCGCACACCGCTTTGGTCGATGTATGTTCAGAGCAATATCCAGTCACTGTTTTGTACTTCACAGAGGTCCTGGAAAGTTCAGGCGACAGTGAGCTCCCCCAGGCACGAGTTCTGCTTCATGGCACTTCTGGTTATTACAGTGAAATGTTTTGTCCGCAGAAATCTAGGTGGATGGTCCGTGAGTCCTTGGCGCAGTGTACAGTTCGTATATAGTGTATGCTACAAAATGATTGGTTGTGTTAAAGTGGCCCTTATGCAACGCAGGCGTTTTTTAATTTAATTTTGTTTTCTTCCTGGGGAACCATTCCCATCATTGCTGCACTTTTTGCTGTAATGAGATCAATGTTAAGTTTTATTCCGATTTTCTTTTTGCCTGGCAGATTGTTGCCTCTCCATTATAGGCACTTTTTACATTTCTCAGTCTTGAGTAGATGAATCCCATTTTTCGGAATACATAACTTGCAAGGTTATTGTAAACCAGTAAATGTATTGAACAGACTGCAAGATTGCATGATGGGCACCTAACAGCACCTACGTATACCTTATGTCAAAGAGCACATGTCCTGCAAGCTTACAGACTTCTCTCACAGTGTCACGCCCCAGGCCCTGCCTTTCTATTACCTATTGTAACCCCGTAGCATAGAGCAGGGCCCCTCTTTTCTAAATAGGAACATTATCAAGCCCCCCCC
>CM070036.1:15841662-15852367 GCA_036250615.1 Ptychadena robeensis | reverse complement strand
GGGGGTGGCTGTGTTGTTGGTTTGAACACTGATCACCATCATCAGCAAAATCTACTTTTAAATGTCCATCCTTTTTCAGTGGTACGTGAGTCTGTGGCCTGGTTCCTGGTATATGAGTGTCGGGGCGTTCCATGGAGAGTAAAGCTTGGGAGAATGATTATATTGTGTAAGTGACTGTCTCTGCTCCCCAGATTTCCTATCATGCAATGGTCAGTGGGAATTCGGAGAACTGACAGATCACGCTGCAGCTGTCTTCTTTAACCACGACTACCTCTAACTCAGCAAGTTGTCTGAGAATAGTAACAGCATGTGGAGACACAGAGTGGAGAACAGCGGGGAAATCTGAGAGCCGGCGGGGGAAGGCTGACATGGACTGTACATCGCTGGGCTGGAACAACATAAACACTGCAGTACACCGACACTGCATATGAGGAGCCGTTATTGCAGCACTTGTCCTAAAATATAAGTATAGCCAGACTGGTGGGGGTATAAAATACCCTGTCGGGGTGTCTGTGTCCCCATTGTGAAGGTTTACCCTTTCTACTCATCCAGGTAGTCACCTTCATTGACATAAACAAAAAAGAAAAGTGTTACCTGAATGGCAAGTGATAGGAAATCTTCCAATGAGGACATGCGCTCTGCTAAGCACCGCCCACGAGGAGCATACCTGCAGCAAGTTGTAATTTAAGAGGCGTTTTAACCCTTCTCTATTCAGAAAGGTCATAAGTCAGGAGAAGGGCTGTTTCTAGAATTCTGGGGGCCCTATGCAAGTTCTTGCTAAGGGCCCCCTGCTGATCGGGGGAGGGAGTTGCTCTGCAATTGGTGGAGCTATCGACTGGGGTGGGGGTGCTATTGGAGAAGAAGAAGAAAGTAACACGCCTATACATGCTGCTCCTCTTCTTCTCCTTTCAGCACACACACACCCCGCACAGAAAGGGAGGGCTTCCATGTCGGCGAGGGAGGGCACCAGATATGCATGCAAGGGAGGGCCCTGGGGCTCTATGAATGCGCATATTTGGCATCGTTGAAGAAATGGCCCAGGGGCAGGGGTGCTCAAAAGGTGGAACGGTAGATCACAAAGACAACTGGAGTAGATCAGGGAGACTTTCTCATTTTCTAACCTTTAATCAACCCCAAATAAGGTGAAAGCCAAACATTTATAGAGTTGTATTGTGTTCATGCTATTATGCAAGGTAAACAATATATATTTAAAATATATAAAAAAACTTGGTACATAAATAACTGTTTTCCAAATTAATGAGCACACCTGCTTAAAACGGCTTTAAACTAAAAAAACAAAAAACATATACATAAAATAGATATTATCGTCACCTGTCAGCAGTTTACATCCTGGGATATTGCTACGCCATTCTTGGCACCAGCATCTTTAGTGCTGGCCAACCAAAGCCACTTCCACCTATAGAGAAGACCCCCCAGCAGGGGTGGTCCTAGGCTGATCAGTGCCCTGGGCAAGAAAACCACACCCCCTGAGAGCTGTCATGAACACCGGCACTAAAACAATGACCCCCCGGGAAACCCCTCCAGAGACATGCGTCTCCACTGCAGGAGAGATCTCGTTAAATGGTGGATTGCTGTTGCAGTGGTCAGAGGTGTGCATCTGGGGGGGGCACTCGTCTCTGGAGGAGCACCTCTTATCACTTTAATCACTGCAGGGCGAGGGGGGCAGGGATGTTGTTGGGTCCCTGATGGAAAGTCTTGCAGATGTTAAAGACATCACAATCCCGCAGGACTGGGCAGACTGAGCGACTTCATACAGCCGCAAGGGCATTTGAGACAGAAAAATCGTCCCTCCTGCTATCAGAAAACGTTTTTTTTGTTATTTAAGATTGCGAATGCGCTGCAGCTGATACTGCGGAGTGACCTACAAGGTGCTAGGTCGGCTTTAAGTAAATATGTGTACACACTTGTGGATTCTGCAGAATATAGAAAGGATGTATTCCCTCCGTGGGTGAGCAGTGTGTGTTAAAGGATTGTAGAGGGCTATTCATTCCTCTCTCTCTGCTTAAGAAATTTTATTGCATTTCAGCACATCCTTCCCCAAACTGATTGCACCACCTTGTACCACGCCTGCATCCATGTAGCAGCTTTGATAGTATAGTGATATATACAGGGAGGAAAGTAAGTATTTGATCCCTTGCTGATATTGTATGGTTGCTCACCCAAGACATGACAGTGTATGGTCCAGTCCATTATATGTTCTAAGCGGTGTCCTGTGCCCATAGCAGTAACCTTAGGCAGCATTCCTTCTCCTTCAAACATGGCGAGTTGATTGTGGTCTTATCTGACCCCAACACTTTCACCCCGTACTCCTCTGGAACATTCAGATATTCACTGTCAGACTGCGATGGGCCTGTACATCGGAAACCTGTGTGCCATTCACACTGTGCTGCTCTGTAGTATTACCTTCACTCAGATCATTAAGGAGAACACCCTGCAGCTAGTATGGGAGTATACACGTACTCGTGTATACTCCCATACTAGCTGCAGGGTGTTCTCCTTAATGATCTGAGTGAAGGTAATACTACAGAGCAGCACAGTGTGAATGGCACAGTGTGAATGGAGACCTGGCACAGTGGCACGCACTAACGAAGGGGCTTATTTACCTGCGGGGGACCAGTTCACGTTGTCGTAGTGTGAAATGACCCTGAATGCCCCATATTCTCCCAGAAATTTTAAACATACATTTTTTATTAGACATGAGTAGAAATCAAAACCATATTAATGGGTCAAAGTCAGTGATAATAATAGAATATATAATATAATGTTTTAGGAAGAAGATTTTATTTTTTGCAGGGACAGGGTGCAGGAATCCTCATTCGGGGGGGGGGGGGGGGGGGGTGGTTGTGTTGTGGTCCTAGTGATAGGGGGCCCCTAAATTTCTGATGGGCGCACCTCTGCCCAGAACACAAGATGCAGTTGACCCTTGCAGGGGGATGGGTAGGGGTCAAAAAAGGCCTAAAGTTCAGCTTTAAGCTTTCTTCAGATGAGACAGATCCACACCAGGACAAAAAGGTTTAAAAAACAAAAGCCAAACACAAGAGGATCAGCTTTTCAGCCACCACTCCTCTTAAGCAGGGTACAGACCTGCAGATATGGGCCAGATCGATGGCCGCTTCAAGCGCCGTGCAAGCTCACGACCATCTATCTGTCCCATATCATATGCGGCCATCCCAGTTTTCGAGCGGGACCAATCGTAGACCTGTGTTTGGCAATATTTCCATTAGCGTTAAGGATGCACTGCGTTAACGCATCCGCCTTAACTTGGGGGTCCCAATAGGACAAGTCAGAGGTGTGTTCCTGCCTGCTTGAATGCAGGGAGCAGTGATTAAAAATGGGTGTTTGGGTGTTCAATGAGTGAGTTAAAGTACACATAGTTGCGTACAGCCCCCCATACACGTCTACATTTTCTGTTCAATCAACTTAAAAAGATAATTTTTTTTGGGTCAGGGAAATTGGTGATTGATTGGATGTTTGCCAACTGTAGTAACAGATATTTGATCAACTTTTTGGGGATCAATTTCAATACAACCAAATAAAATTTACCAGAATGTCCAATCATTGTTCAATAAATTTTTTCCCCAATTGTAATTGTTTTAGATTGATCTAACCATGTGGGCTGCCATAGATTTTCAATCAATCAACCAAAAATGTGATTAAATTAAGTTGATTGGATGAAAAATCTAGACATGTATGGGGGCCTTTAGGTTGCATTGCATTCATGTCAACACCAGGCTCTGCATGGAAATTAACACAACCCAACTCAATACATTCCTACAGCGCATGTGGAAACACATTAATTGAATTTCAACGTCATGGAAACATAGACTTTCTATAAACCTCATTTCATTTTCCCCACAATTCAGTAGTAAGTCAAAGCAACCGGATTTGCTTCTTGAAAAGGTTTCACTGGTCACCTGACTGGACATCTTCACAAAATTAGATTTGTGAGTTAATTGCTGAACATTGTATCATCACTAAAATTGCTGGATATTTAGGGAACGTTTGTGGGAATGTTATAAAAAAGTTATTGCTCTAGCACATGTAGTTAACATTCCTAGCTAGGCTCTCATGAACGCTGCATAACCCCAGAAAGCTGCGGCGGGCTCTCTCTCGGGCCGCAGCATTTCTGGGGTTATTGATGCCGGTGATGTGGACAGGGATGGGCAGAAATTTTATGCAGTGTATTTTGTACACTGCCGTCATTGCTTGTACTGCACCTTTAAAAACGGTGCGGTATGGGAAGAGCGCTAGGGAAGTTAAGCATAATTAAAGTTCAAAGTTAAGTCGATATTTTGACTGTCAAAATTGTTAGTTACCGTAACTTTGAACTTAATTAAAAGTAAAAACAGTGTTTTTCTTTATAAAGTCCGCAAACCGTTCTTTATTTCCCCAGCAATTTTGTTGATGATAACTTCAAGGGTTTTCCAATCGACTAAATCGGCTTGTCTAAATTTCATGAAAATTTCAAGATTCTCTCTATCCGACTGAGGTTACTGGTGAAAATATTGAGTGTAGTGTAGACCCGGGTCACCCTGGAGTCACAAGTTGTCCTTGTGGGTTTACATTCCCTTAGCTGTGGGCGCCTCGGAATCTGCCAGGTTCTTTAGGCCTTGTAGGCCCTTGCTAGTGCTGTAACCGAATCCCATATGTAGTTCAGTAATAATGAGAAGTTCCCACTGCTGGATTAGGGGATAACTTATACAGCTTCATTATCTCTGGTCCCAGTGATAGGGTACAGTTTGTGGAGTAAAGGCCCCCACACACGTACCGAGTGGGGGCTGACAGAGCAGGTCAGATCAGCTCTGGAAAGCAGCGTGATGACGTCATCACGCTGCTCTCCCGAGCTGACAGCATCGGCCGGCACTCTTTGTGTGCGGGTTGTTAGCTTCAATGAAGATGCCGCTCTTCATTGAAGTTAACGGCATTGGCCGGCATCGGCCAGAGAACATCGGCCAGCCGAGCTGTGGGGCGACAGGGATCTGTCACACCATGTGGGCACCCCCGATCAGCGGCCAATTTTGTCGCCAACCGACGGCCACGAGTGCGCACACCCAACGGTCGGCGGCAAAATCAGCCCCCGCTCGGTGCGTGTATGGCTTAAGTTTCAAACAGTCCAATAATACACAGCAGAGTATGTACAATGAATGCTAAAGTTCTACTCTTGCAGAAGGTGCTGATAGGTCAGAGAGAGTGAAAGTTCAGTTTATTACTTCCAGGCTTGTATAAGTGGGGGAGTTTCCAATTTTAGCCCCTTAGCCCTTTAAGGAAGTGCACTCACGTGGTGTAGCTGATTCCGGTAGTCCCTCAGGCCTAATGCAGGAGGCCTATTCCCACGGGGAGATACTGAGGAGGCACAGAGCTCTGGCTGTCTTCTTCACAGGCAGCTTACAGGAGACCGTGGAAATCTTATCCAATGTGTGGAACTCTTCCTTTTGGAACTTACAGGAGACCCTGGGTAGATCCCATCAATCAAATTTATAAACTCAGTGTCAGAACATGCCCCTATCACTGGGCAGATTTTAGGGAAGACCCCAGTATGTCTAGCTAGAAATGCTGGAACATTCTACGCAATTCCATTTCACTACATGACCCTTTCATATTTCGTCCATTTATAAAGACTGAAGCTCCCCTGTGTCATTTCACCTTTTGCTGAAAGTTGACCCCCCTCGTTACCAGAATAGTATCACAGGCTGTTGTACTGTAGTTCAGGCCGTTTCGGAGCCACATTGCTAGAATGCCTTTTCCTTAACAATCTTATCTCTGTTTACCCAGCTCGTTTACTGCTCCAAATCAGTTCTATATATTATATTTACATATCACAGCCATTTCCATTTGCATATTGCCATATAATAGTCATTGTATGTATAGTCTACGAATGGCTGAGGTTCCATAGGACTTCTGTGTGTAATCTAGGACATCTTTATGGTCTCAGATAGCAGATCTCAGCTGTAAATGTTTCACCTTTCCTAGTTACAGTCGCAGCTTTTAAAGCAGTTAATCATACATTCCTATGGTGGATGTGTGTAGCGACATAGTAGAAGTCAGAGGAGGGGTCAGCCAGTCCTGAACATAACATATAAAGATCATATAACATTCCATAGAGTCCAGCAAGTGTCAGATACACAGCGCAGCTCGGAGCCCACACCAGTGACTGGACATCACCACAGGCCATCTTCACTGCCACCAAACCATTGGACTTATGGCTACCAATCGGATTTTAATCAGAGGCGGTAAAATAGTGAACAGCGACTATTCCCAGTATGCTGATGTTTATATCGAAGACGGAATCATAAAGAATATTGGAAGCGATCTGCGGCTGAATGACATAGTTGACTTGAAAGTAATAGATGCCGCAGGGAAGCTGGTCATCCCTGGAGGAATCGATACCCATACACACATGCAATTCCCTTTCATGGGCACCTTTTCTGTGGATGACTTCTACATAGGTACCAAGGTAAAGAATCTGCTCTATCATTTATATAATGACGGTTATAGCTTACAACAGGTAAAGTAAATCCAAAGTGTCATTCTTAAGGCCCCCATACACGTGTCGGATTCGCACCGGATTCCGGTACGATCGATTCCGGGCACGTGCACGCGAAACGATCGTGCCGGAATCGCATGCTGCCCACCTTGTCCGATCGATCAGGTCCGATCGTTCAGGGGCTCAGAATCGGATCCGACGGAGAACCAACATGTTGGTCTTTCTCATCCGATTCTGCCCGGATCAGGGGGAGTTGCCATTTGTGAGGTGGAATCGCACACGGAATCGTGCCGGAATCCGCTCGGACAAGGTGGTATGCTGCGATGGATACTCTTAATTGGCCGATTGATCACACCTCCGATTCCCGGCAGAATCGCCGGAATCGATTGGATGATGAATCGATTGGACATGGAATCCAAAACGTGTATGGCTAGCTTTAGTGTTACTTAGTGTGTTGTTTTTTTAATTATAATTATTATTTTCATTTCGTTATATAACGCCAACATATTACACAGCACTGTATAATACATTTTGAGACAACACAAGATAACACACAGGTACAAGTTATGACACAGGAGGAGTTGAGGACCTGGCCCGATCTGGCTTACAATCTAATAGGTTGAACTGAGTTAACAATAGGTAGGGTGGGTAGAACTGGCATGGTGGTGATGATAGGAATGATGGGTAAGCCAGATGGATAGAGTGGGTTTTCAGGGATTTTTTAAATGTGCAGAAGGTAGGAGCAAGTCTAAGGGAGTTCCAGAGGGTAGGAGCGGCCCTAGAGAAGTCTTGAAGCCGAATATGTGATGATGTTATGAGCGGGGATGTCATTAGTAGGTCACTAGAGAAGTGGAAGGGGCAGTTAGGGGTGTATTTACGTACAAGGTTGGAGATGTAAGTGGGACAGTAGCTGTGGAGTGATTTTAAACAGAGAACTTTGAATTTAATCCTCTGGACAATTGGAAGTTGGTTTAATTTTTAGCATCATATTGTATGAAAATATTTGATATTCCATGGCGCAGCCACTAGAGGGCACTCTGCATTTTAGATGGGGCATGAAGGATATTTGCAACTTCAGTAGTGCTTCGAGTAGAGGAGCCTATCATGTTCAATGCCATGCCTACATATGGTATACTATAAAAATCTGGAAAACATTCATAAATGTGTATCAATACCAGTGATCCAAAAAAAAGCAGACATTATCTAATTGACTCTCTAAACTGAAAGCACTCACTATAGATTTAGGTATATACCTAGTCATTAAGGCCAAGTGACAGGTATAATTCTATTCTCATCTGAAGATCAACAAATAATCAATATATAGACTCTGATGTAGACATGTGAATGATGTCCAACAGACATGTTTCCTGGCAGGATGGGAGGTGTAGTCTTATACTTAGGTCCCACATTGGTAATGACTAGACAGGAGCAATCTTACAGTGCTGGGGTTAAAATATAAGAAGTTAATTACAGGTTCCTCGAAAGCATATGACAACCCTTCAGTTTATTGTTACAGCCCGATTCAGGGATAGGTGCTACAAGAATGAAAGGGGTGTGTGTCACTAGCACGGGGAACACGTGGCATATGCAATTTTCCATCATATATTTTGTGCAACTTCTGCTTCACATCTGTCCCAGCTGGATTCTCTCTATACTCACCCTTCACCAAATGCTTGTGTATCTCTGCCAGGTTCTCTTTGTGCCATCCCTTATCACCGCTGGCCTTACTTCAATGGGGATTTTTTTAAATGGGGAGAGAACAAGCCCCAAAACTCTAAAGCTGGACATAGACGGGCCAATTCCTGCCCGATTTAACAGCCGATCAGATGCTGTGCTCTTTCCCGCATCCGATCGTCGGTTGGGTCGGCAGGGAATCGGGTGCGCCAACTGGTTATATTGACCAAAAATGTGCCGTATTGCACAGTGATCCGACATGACAGCAAGTTCTGATCCGATCCCATTAGTTCGGATGGGGACGGCTGTCCCCAGCCAAAGTAATGTCTGGCACACAACAGGTGCCCGGCCGATTCTTGACACTAGCCGTCGTGCGTGATGATGTCATCACGCCCGCTAGGTCGGCTCGGCAGTCGACAGGAAATTGTCCTATCTATGCCCAGCTTTAGTGTGATAGTGTGCCTGATGGGATCTGCACCCCAGCCTACAACATTACAATGACCCAGATTTCAGCCACTAGTTGCCAACATATTTTTCATACCGACTTCTTAATACCAGTCCCCGGTCGCTGTGATTTTCCATACAGACAGCTGCCAGAGAAGCAAAGCAAGAGGATCAGTTAGATTGGGTCAGAGAAGGAGGATCAGAAACATGAAACTAATTTCACAATGTAGATAAACTCTGGTCATTGCAGCATTAGCTGGCAAACCATCGGGTCAGGGGGTCACTGGCCTCCAGGACTTCATTCTATAACACCAGTATCTGTGCTGTCTACCTGGAGACTCTTCTCCCCCGATTCCCTGGAGTTCGCATCCATTAAACAGAAAGAAACATCAAATATATATTGATCTGAAGGAGAGGGCACTAACAATGTCCTCTGTCCCTGCCAGGTTCATTTTCCACATTTTATGTCCTCCTCCATGTCCCCCCCCCCCCCCCCCCCCCCCCCCCCCCTCCAAGTGACGTGATGACGGGGAGGCGGCAGGAAATTTGAAAGTACATTGCATGAAATCAGTTTTCTATGTAGAAAACTGCTTTCAAAGTGCATCTATGTACAAAATATCGCCAAAATAAAAAGTCTCTGGTGCCCCAGATGTGCCCATATGCAGTAACCCTCTCTTCCCTGGTGTAATTTTACCACATCCATCACACCAGGTTAGGGAGGGTTAACTGCAAATGGGCACATCTGGGGCACCAGAGACTTTATTTGGGCGAGATTTAGTACATAGCAGCAAAGCTTTGTGCCCTGATTTCTGTATTTTCTCATTAATTTTATTTTACATAATTGTGCGTTTCAAACATTACTATATTCAGGATGTCTATTAGACCCTTGTACGGACAGATTTTGGGAAGTTACAGGCCTACAACATAAAGAAAAATTTACCATTGAAGTCTATGGTGCACTTTTGGTAGAGAAATCTGCACCTCAGCAGTGCGCTAGGGAGGTTAATTTGCATAGGGCAATGTTTGGTTCTGCGTATTCAACAC
The DNA here is from genome assembly GCA_036250615.1 of Ptychadena robeensis. Classification (NCBI taxonomy): domain Eukaryota; kingdom Metazoa; phylum Chordata; class Amphibia; order Anura; family Ptychadenidae; genus Ptychadena; species Ptychadena robeensis. The sequence continues at coordinate 15,842,700 of CM070036.1, read as the reverse complement.
GTGTCTATTATTTCCAATGGGCCTGTTCGTGGGCGATGTAATATCGGTAATAGGATGAATCCCAGCCTTAATGTGGATGTAAATCTAGTTCCTTAACTTTAAATAATGCCAGCCATCCCCCTAGAGATCTATCCCTGTATAGCAGTGGTTCACAAACTTTCCCTGCAAGGCCCCTTTTTTAAGACAGGAACATCAAGCCCCCACCCCCCATTTAAACGACACAGTTTCAGAATGAGGGCCATTTTACACTAGATTGCGTTGCAGTATCATGTATTAGTACTAGTGTTAAATGGCCCTCAGACTAAAGGTGCCCACATATGTTTGTGTGCCAGCCATTACTTTGAATGGAGATGCTGGTCATTTACATAGAGACAAACAGACACACAAACTACATGCACTCTACTTACTGTCTGCAGTTAGTTCCTCCATGATTGGCTTCCTGCATGTCCCTCCCTCAGCCCCCTAGCTGTGCCCCCCCCCCCCCCCCCCCCCCGGAATACCTCCGCACCCCCCTGTTTGGAAACTGCTGTATAGGGAATATCTACTCCTCATTCAATCTAGCGGGGGAGGTAAAGAAAAGTACTTTCCTTATGTTCACTCCCATAAGACGCACTTAGGTTTTAACGGAACGGAAATAAAATATTCTATATCCTTAATTATTCTTAACAAAATTGTATACGAAAATATTTATTAAAATATACAAAATAATATTTCAATAATAACGTACTCTTTATTGTTATGAGAGCACATCAGGGATTGATGCACTATTATACTATATATTATATCTACAAGCCAAAGCATTTGAACTTCAGACCAAACATTACGTGGTAAGACAGTAAGGAATGCTTAAACTTGTGGTTCTCCAGCAAAGCAGATTGGGAGGACAGTAAAACATGTTTAAGGACAGTAGGCAATGCTGAGACTTTTAGTTCCCCGGCACAATAAGTCTGCCAGACATAACTACAGACAAACATACAAAACCCAGCACAAAGCTATGGAGGATCCTTGTCCCTCTCCAGGGGAGGGGGGGGGGGGGGG
>CM070036.1:15786100-15802843 GCA_036250615.1 Ptychadena robeensis | reverse complement strand
CTGAAGTTTAGTCCACATATAATATAACACGAGAGATCACATACCATAGAATTATTTGGTGATAGGTCATCCCGAAATACATTTGTTTTGTTTTTGGATAGAATGTGGAAAGTTAGAACCTACCGTATTTTTCTGACTATAAGACGCACCCAGTTTTTAGAGCAGGAAAATCAGAAAAAAAAATGTGAAATGTTCTAATCAGTTGTAAAAAAAATCCCCTGCAGTACCCAATTTCAGCCACAAAAATGGTGTCACTAGAGAGCCCACTTCCGGAAGGAGGGGAGGGGGCACTTTTTGCCAGGTGAGCTGCACAGTGATCGCAGTTATAGGCCGACATACATGGAAGCTGCTGGCTGAAAGCTTCCATGTATATTTCTCTGCTGTACTGCTTCTATCAGCAGCACTCTGCTGCTAGAAACAGTACAGTACAGATGAGGGAGGTGGCTGTGGCCGCATCTCTCATCTGAGAGCTCGGAAGAGCTGGCTGGAAGCTAAGGGTTGCGCTTCGGAAGATAAAATGCAGGCACTATTTCCCCCTGATTTTGGGGGTGAAAAAGTGCGTCTTATGGTTAAAAAAATACAGTAACTCAAGTGTTATTACTATTTGTGGCTCCATTAGAGATAAAATGAGGAAACCTCTATGGAGCCCTGTGCAGAGTAGGGAAGAAACAGAAACTCTGTAACTACAATGATTTGGGGTAGATTTCTCTGCAGCTCAGAAAATTCCCATTTCATGAACCAATTTTGGTGTAACTGATGTAATAGTAACTTTACTTGTATTATTTACAGGACTATTTCTGCCAAAACCCACCACCAGGCCGTGAACTTCAATGTATTTGAAGGAATGGTCTGCCATGGAGTGCCTGTGGTGACCATTGCCGGAGGGAGGGTCGTGTATGACAATGGTGTCCTCCATGTAGTCCCCGGTCATGGCAAGTACATTCCACGCAAGCCGTTCGCTGAGTACGTCTACAGCCGCGTCTTAAAGAGGGATGAAGTAAGTCATAGATTTTACGTTGCCTTTACGTCGCCTCTAAATTTGTTCTTCATCGTTCTTCATTTCGATGGACTTGTCAATTGAATATCGATGGATTGTACCAGCACACAGAGTGTAATGCCCCCCATACACGTCAAGATTTTCTGTTCAATCAACTGAAAAAAGATCAATTTAGGAAATTGTTGACTGATTGTATGTTTGCCAACTGTAGTAACAGATATTTGATCAACTTTTTGGGGATCAACTGAAAGTGTAATCAATTTCAATACAACCAATTAAAATTTACCAGCACGTCCAATCATTTTTTAATCAATTTTTTTCCCAATTGTAATTGTTTTTGGTTGATCTAACCATGTGGGCTGCCATAGATTTTTAATCAATCAACCAAAATAATTTATAGAATTCAATTGATTGGATGAAAAATCTAGACGTGTATGGGGGCCTTAATGGGTGCAAAACCAACTGATTACTTTCCTTAGCCCTGTGCCCACTCTCCATAGTACCATCAGATACACATCCATCTAAATACCCATCAGATACTTGTACAATCTAATGACATTTACAAACATGTCCCATCATGGCTCTATCCATCCATTGTATACTCCTTTTCCACTTTTGTTTGATCAACATTTAGTTATAAAGGAATTGATTTTCAAATGATTGACTTTAACAATAGATTTAATATTTAGACAAAACAATCTAACCGTGTATGCCCAGCTCTGAAGCATACACAATTCTCACCGTTCCAGCAGAGCCCGCAATAACCAACCAATCTGTGGTCATAGAGTACAGTTTACCTTTATTATCCCTTAAGCTGGCCATACACCTTTAGATCTCTCTGTCAGATATCCTTTAGATCTACCAACAACTATGTAGTGCCGGGTCCTCTGCGATTGAACACAGGTAGACTTGATGGTTTAGAAAGTCCCTCATATTACATGGTTTTGGTAAAACAAAAGGAGATCTAAAGGAAATCTGACACAGAAATCTAAAGGAGTATGGGGACCCTTATTAAAACTGATCATGTGACCGCTCTTAAACACAGGATTGCGATGGTCATTGGTAAAAATCCAGTAGGAATTCCATTATTATTAGGTACAATATGCACAGCAGACATTCGTAAAAACATAATTTCCCACTGTTTTCCTTATGAACAGGCCAAGTACAAGGCCAGGCACGAAGTTTGGCCAAACAAGGGTTTATTTTTCCTGTTTGATCCTTTAAGACAGGCATGTCCAAAGTCAGGCCTGGGGACCATCAATGGTACATTCACCTTTGTTTTCCTTCTTCTTTATCCTCTTTCCTACCTTATCCATCATGGAATACAATGTCTATGCATTTTCCTTGGTGAGTATTTTGTTACTAATGCATTGTACATTATACAATATACATTTTCACCACAATGTTTCACAGTTGGTGCCATGATTTTTTATTGTTCATAATAAAAAAAAGGGCAAAAAAACATTTGAGCTGAACTTGCAAAACAGATGTTCAGTATTGTCCTTATCATTGTGACTGCAGAGATTCAGTATTTATAGCAGTTTGTGTGATTGAATTATCATCTCAACATATCAGTAATGACAATATGTTTGTGTAGGTATGTCAGCCAGTTCCAGTACAAAGACAGCCTTATAAAGGAGAGGTCGTCCAACTGAAGTGAATCCGGACCCATCGGAAGCAGGTATTTATATCTTGTACATATTGTGGGGGATCAGCTCCAAACGGTTGCTCTCAAACAGCATTGATCCACAAGATTGATTATCTTTTAGGGCTCCTGCCCAGGTTTATTTGTACACAAACGGTCAAAAAACACAGAATCACCCTCACAGGGGTTAACATCCAAACGATACAAAAAAAGTCCTGAAAATGCCTCCTGGCTTGGCACCGATCCACATAAATAGGTGTCCTACACTCGGCTACTCAGCAGCCACAGGCCTGGGCCCCACACTCCCTGTGTGCCCCCTGTACCAACTGCTCCAGCAGCCCTGGGCCCCACACTTCTTGTGTGCCCTGTCTCCAACTTCCATGAGCCCTGACTGACTGGCTTCAGTCTCTTTTTCTGGAGACACACCTGGCTCCACTCACCTGCAACCCAGGTGTTTAATCATTTAGTGGACCCTGGGGCAATAGAGAGGCCCACCCAATTCCATCCTCTCTATCCCAGAGTCCGGGAGCCCTTTAAGGAAACAAAACAAAACACTCAGCAACCGAACGGTGGTGGGGAAATTAATCCCGGACTCCTTCCAGGACACCACATAGAGGTCCATCCACACAGGGACAGATGACCAGTCTGTCACAATATCTATTATATGCCTTATGTAGAAGGTGAAGTAGTTGTGGTGACCTGAGGCTGGCTCCACTAATGTAAAACTCTAGAGTTCTGAATGTTTACTTTGAAATCAGTGATACAGCGTCACTGTCACTCTGCGTTGCTTCATTTTCAGCATAGTAATCAGGAAGCGCTAATGCTCCGTTGAGCCGCTTCCTGCGTTAGCGGATCCATATCCCTTTGAGAATGCAATAATTGCGCCTTAACGCAGTGGACACTTCTTTGACGTTATATTTTGCGTGTTTTGGATGTGTTTGTGTTTCCTTTTAAATAGGACAGTACAGTGTAAACACTATGTTCCAAAAAGTGTAAAAAATATAACACTGTTGGTATTTAAATATATATAGATAAAAATATAGACCATTACCTACATTCTGACCAATGTCCAACTGGTGTACCAATCCAAATATAAGACCAACTAGAACGAAGGGTGTATTGTGTTGAGTTCAAACATTATCTGCTTGTGGGTCCGATAATATATTCATGGAATCATGGATGGGTGGTGGACCGAATCCCAACAATGGGGGAGCTAAGCCCCAGGGGGCTCAATATGAATATATTGAAACCAAACAAAGAGGATCTGGTGGTGGACCGGATCCCAACAATGGGATGGCTAAGCCCCAGGGGGCTCAATATGAATATATTGAAACCAAACAAAAAGGATCTGGTGGTGGACCGGATCCCAACAATGGGATGGCTAAGCCCTGGGGGCTTAGCCACCCCATTATTGGGATCTGGTCCACCACCAGATCCTTTTGTTTGATTTGAATATATTCATGGTTGTTGCATAAACACAATCAATAAGGATATGTGTCCATGGACATGTTGACGTGACTAGCTTATGCCCCCCAACCAGCCGATAGCCCTTCTGTTTCCCTGCAGTTTGCAGGCAGATTGCCAGAGGTTTAGGGCACATTGCCGCCACATTGGAATAGGAGGCATTGCGTGCATACTGCATGCCATCAATGGCAAGCAACAAGTCCATGGAATATCAATGGACGCGTCAGGGGGACCTGGAACCACGAATGATGCATTTCATGGGAGGTTCCTGCACTATGCAAATGAATGGGATGGGTTGTATCCACGTGTTTTTTCGGTGTGTGATGACCCCCGGAGAAAAAGTCGCAGTGGAAATATGGTACAGGAGGAAAATGTATTATTAATGGCCAAGGGTTTGCTTTTTACCTCAGTAAAGCTAGTCATACACATTGCGATTCTTATTAGTTTTGCGGGCGTTTGATCTTAGCATGGTGACGTCAACACACTAAGTGCGATCATCCGCAAATGAATGGGTACTCGCTGGACTCTTTGGATGGGGTTAGAAGGTCCCCATCCAAAGTAATTGGATCGCACAGGGATCCCTATGTAATCCGTTCCCTGATCGATTTAGACCCTTTTGGGTCATTTGGTCAAAGTGGGCAACTGCAATCCGTATGCAGGTCGCAATATGTTTGGCAAACTTTAGTGTTAGCTAGTGATGGCCAAAAAGTTTGCCCGGCGGACAGTTTGCGGCGAACATAGCATGTTCGCAGTTCGCAATGCCGGCGAACATTATGGGTGTTCTACCCGCCCCTTATACCTTAACATGGAGACAAAGTGTGACCCCTCACCCTATAGTCAGGTTGGACAGTACAGCCAATAACACATTTTTTCCTCCTGGAGGACACCCCCCCCCCCCCCCCCCCCCCATAGAAGAAGCAGCCCAGCGGCCATTTTACATTTATTCTGAGTCTCCAATACTGGATAGATAGGGAGAGCTGCTGCTGATTGAGGGATGGCTGAGCTACGTTACTACTATACTCCATCCAGTGATCTGTAGCTAAAGGTTAGGTGTTCTGTTACATGCTACATTCTCTGGGGGTGGGGTATGCTGTATTATGCATAGCAGAGAGATCTGACTAAATGGGATGCGCTGCAGAGGGTACTGTCAGGTAACTTTTGTTAGAAGAAAAGAAAGAAAACAGCATTTTAACAAATCCATATTTTGGGGGAGAAATTTAGCCAATGATCCCCCTCTGACATGAAACTGTCCAGGTGGTCGCACCCATTTGACTTTTTTTATTGGTATTTTGACTACAAATATGACCTAAAGGTTTGAGAATTTTACCCTTCATTAAATTCTTTGGAGGTTCGCAGTTCACATGTTCGTAGCGGGTATTTGCAAAAGTTCGATTCGCCTGTTGGCAAACAGCCGCAGCTGATGTTCGGCCATCACTAGTGTTAGCCTTGGCCGCACCCCTTTTCATTGTCCTACAAGCATGCAGTACCTGAGCATACTTGTATTGTGTATTTGGCAGAGCTCTTAGGTCTTGTCGATGAGCATTTATTACATACAAGTTCACCTCTTTGATTGAAATGATATTATTCACTTTTGAATATATGTATTTTTTTAATCAACAGAATTTTGTGTTCAGAACCAAAGAAGACCAAGGCCAAGACTATGAAAGACTATGATACATGTCTTGTATTTTCTATGATATTCTTATAATGTCTGCATCTAGAGGATTCATTGTCTCATTGTGCCGAGCACCCAACACCAGCTTTGTAAACCCAGACAATAGTTTATTCTATATATCAATGCTGTAGCTCCCATTTTGTTATCTTTTTTCCAGTCTAAGTACAAACTCTAGCTTCATGCTGTTGTCTCGTCTGAGCTTACCTTATCTACAAAAATAAACTTTTTACTATTTTGCTATGGGGCATCAAAATGTTAAGTATTTACAGAAAAAAAAACCTTTTTTAATAAAATTATTTTTCTATAACTTTACATGGCTATGAAAAGGTCTAACAATTTTCCATGATTCTGTTCAACATCACTGGACTTCAGTGGTACATACATCATTTATTCCAGAATGCTGTTGTGCAAATTTGAATTTTGTGCGATCTTCCCATTGTATTGCTGTTCTATTTAGGTCCCCATACACCTTACAATCTTTCCATACAATTTCTGTACCATCAACACTTCTTCTACCAAAACCATGTAATATGAGGAGCTTTCTAAACCTTCCCATCACTATGTATTCTATCAGGGAGGACCCGGCACTACATAGCAGTGATATATACCTTCCTATCACTATGTATTCTATCAGGGAGGACCCGGCACTACATAGCAGTGATATATACCTTCCAATCACTATGTATTCTATCAGGGAGGCCACTATACTTCACAGTTGTTATTAGATCTAAAGGAAATTGTATGGCATGATCTAAAGGTATATGAGGGGGCTTTAGATTGCAGGGCCCTCATCTTCATAAAATAACCATACCCGAGTGTTATCTTGTGTTGCTTCTCATATCTAATTTAATGTACATCGCTACATAATATGTTATATAAATAAAAGATATTAATATTATATTCATGTTGGCCATGTTGGAATATATACAGTATATTATATTCATGTTGGCCAGATATCCAATGTAGGCTGCAGTTGGCAGAGGGTGGCAGGTAATATAAACCCAAACTTCTGCTGCTGACAGTGATAGTTCCTCTTCAAATCTTCAAAACTTTCCTTGCATCCTAAAGCCCCCCATAGACAGGCAGACTCCTCCATACAACTTTCATGAGACTTACCAACAACTATGTAGTATAGTGACCTCCCTGATAGAATACATAGTGATTGGAAGGTGTAGAAAGGTCCTCCTATTACATGGTTTTGGTAGTAGAAAAGTTGGTTGTACAGAAGTTGCATGGAGGAGTCTGCCTGTCTATGGGGGGCTTTAGAAACCACTTTGTTTTGTAAAAATAAAATGTTGCAGAGTGATTTTGTTATACTTTTTCACACTTATCTCATCTTATTCTATTTTTGATTAAACGATGGCAATATAAATGTCTGATAAATATTAATGTCTGTAAAGCCCCCCATAGACAGGCAGACTCCTCCATACAACTTTCATGAGACTTACCAACAACTATGTAGTATAGTGACCTCCCTGATAGAATACATAGTGATTGGAAGGTGTAGAAAGGTCCTCCTATTACATGGTTTTGGTAGAAGAAAAGTTGGTTGTACAGAAGTTGCATGGAGGAGTCTGCCTGTCTATGGGGGGCTTAAAGCCTAATCCAAGAAAGTACCTACTACCTGCGGGGTGGCGATGGTGGTGTGATAGTCTGGTCTGGCAATGAGATAATTCATGTATATGTGGTTGATGATCATCATGTGTAAAATATACTAACTCACTGCAGTCACACTATACTAACTCATTGCAGTCACACTAAAGCCGGCCATAGACGTCCTGATCTATGGCCGACTTTTAGCAGACTCTTCACAGCGTGGTGACGTCACCGCGCTGTGAGGAGTCGGCTACAGAGAGGACAGGAATCCTGTGTGTTCCACTAACACACGGGACTCCTGTCAGACTCCTGTCAGAGGAGACTTGCGGGGAGGAGACTTCCCCTCCGAGTTAACAGCCTGCAGCAGGATCTTGCAGAAAAAGAACCAGCAGGACAGATCCGTGTGCGATCCGACCAGCAGGCTTTTCTTCTACGAAACTTAAGGTGGGCTCCCTCATAGTTGCGGCCGACCAACCTTAATGTGCTCGGCGGGAGCGAGCATGCAGGTTGGTCTGCTGCAACTATGGCCGGGAATCGGCCTGTCTATGGGGGGCTTAAGGCCATGTCTCCACTTATGTGTCTAAAACACGCATGCTTTTTAAACTGTGCGTTTATTTGGCGAATTCATTCATTAATGATTTTACATGCGTTTGGATGCTTTTTCTGTTGAATCCCTTCATTCTCTATGAGTGGACGTTGTGCACGTTGATCGCATTGCACAAAAAAACTTTCTTCTAAACGCTTGTCACGCCGCAATGCAAGCACAATGTATCAGTGGAGTCTGGGCCATTGAAATGAATGGTTGTCTTTTGAAACGCACTAGTGGAGTCTGAGCCATATACTAACTCAGTGGTGGGCAACTGAGTTGATATGGAGGGCCACAAGTGCGGCCCTCAGCATCACTAAAGGGCCGCACATAACATTTTCAATCTATACTGATTTGTATAAGCATTTTATAATGAACACATTTACAGCAGGCAGAGCTAGAAGACATTATGTTTCATTTTTTAAATAACAAAATTTGTTTAATATTATACTTCAACCATTAGGGAACACTGTAGTATGGTAATGCACATTTTGTGTCATGTATACCATCAAAGATTATGTGCCTCATAAATATAATCGGCAGACAGGTGAGTTCCTATGCCCTATGCATTAACAATTAGCTTTCAGGGGCCACAAGTGGAGGACTGAAGGGGCTGCCAAAGAGCACCGAAAGGGCCGCAGGTTGGGTACCTGGGTACTAACTCATTCACACATATACTAACCGATTGCAGTTACACATATACTAACCCATTGCAGTCACACATATACTAACCCATTGCAGTCACACATATACTAACCCATTGCAGTCACACATAAACTAACCCATTGCAGTCACACATATACTAACCAATTGCAGTCACACATATACTAACCCATTGCAGTCACACATAAACTAACCCATTGCAGTGCACTTAAACTCAGTAACCAAAAAAGCAATGGTAGAAGAACTAAAGGTGGCCATACATGGGCCGATTATTTATCGATTCGAGCACTAACACTGTGTGCATTCACAGAGATTGCGCTCGAATTGATTATGGCCACTGCTTGATCCCGAAGAAACCTCGATTGAACAGGAAACCAACATGTTGGTAAACCCTGTTCTTTTTGCATTACTTTGGATGGGACCGAACGGATCGATTGTTCAGAAGTGCTGTGCATCGAGCCTCTGTTCAACAAAGCTTCTCAATAATAGGGAGTTTGTCAGCGAGGGACACAAAGTATCAGGAAAGTTTAGGTGCGCTTCAACAGTCCAATAAACTTTTTGCTTCATCAAATAATCTCTGTATAGTGTTGCAGCTTCAGCAGACGTGTCAGGGACCAGTTATCTCTTGTAAAACATGTTAAGCTAGCCATACACGGCACGGATTCCCTGGCTGATCGATTCACCATCCCATCGATTCCGGCGATTCCGCCGGGATCCTCAGGTGTGATCGATCGGCCAATTAAGGAATCCGATCGCTGCATACCACCTTGTCCTGCCGGATCCGTGTCCGATTGATCACCTCCCGGAATGCAACTCCCGCTGATCTGGGCAGAATCGGACCCGAAAGACCAACATGTTGGTTCTCTGGCGGATCCGATTCTGAGCCCCCGATCGGTCGGACCCGATCGGACGGACAAGGTGGGCTGCACGGGATTCCGGCCCGATCGTTTCGCGTGCACGCGCCCGGAATCGATCGGGCCGGAATCCGGTGCAAATCCGACCCGTGTATGGCAGCCTTTAGTTCTAGATCTCCAAAGTTGCCAATTGAACCAATGTTACATGTTTTATAGTCTATAGCACTACATTCTAATGTATTAGTGTATTCTTTCATTGTATAACACATGAACACTATTGCATAGTATAAAAATAAAACACATTTAATTTTACAATTGTTTGGCTCCTTTTCTTTTGAGTTATGAGTTGTAGAGTTGTAGAGACATTAAACCTTGAGATTTCCTTAGAAATTCCACAGAGCTGGGTTACAGGAAAGCACAAGGACACTAAAGGTGTGCATACACGGCTCAATATACGAGCCATTCAAGGAAGCTCCAGCCCAGCGCGATGAGCTCGATATCGGAGGAGCTGGAGGCGCAGCATTGCTGTCTCATCCAGCTCAGCCGATGCTTTGGATGGGGACATCAATGGTAATTTACGGTCCTGTCCGATAACTTTGTTTTGAAACGGGATTGATTGATCCTACTCGAAGGAAGGAACACACAGGTAGATTTTTTTGTAGAATAGAGCACCGTGCACGGCACTTGATTGTACTCAAATCTATTTAGAAATCTACCCGTGTATGCCCAGCTTAAGGATGCTAAATTGCTACTTTTATTTCCACATCTACGTGAATCGGTCCAGATCTTATACAGAGAACATGGAACCCCAAATCATCAGAGATGTGATATACAACCAGTGGCAGCTTATGTGGTTACTGGTCTGACACTCATTAACATTCTTAGTAACCAACAGTATAGTACAGGAGAGGGTCACTATTTGCACACCACAGCACCCCGGTGTTTGTGGCCAACCATAGGCAAATGTCATACAGGCACCTGGAGGCACTTGTCATTGCTTAAGATATTTATAGTGGACCCTTGGCCTAGTGGATATAATACGTTCCTAAGGGTCGGGAGAACATACAACGGAAGGTGGTTTTTGTTGGGAAGGAGAGTCCATATAAACATCAGGAATCCAATGTCCTCTCTGGTGTCCTTTCTCTCCTTGAAAGAGTGTATAGCCTTTTGTAGATTGGTGATATGGTCCATTATGACTAGAGATGGTCGAATTTTTCGACTTGCAAACTTTGTGAGCTTATTGCAAAGCCCCTGAAAATGGTATCATCACCAAACTTGCTCACCAAAGTTTTGCTCTAGCACATGTAGTTTTTGCATAAATTAAGTTCAAAGTTAAAGTCGAAATTCCAATTTTCGAATTTTATACTTGACTTTGAACTTAATTTGTGAAAAAACTATTTGTGTTAGAGACTTACTTTATTTTTTGTAGTATACCCCCAACCTATCTCTACATCTCCAGCAAGTTTGGTGATGATACCATGCCCAGGGGCTTTGCAATTAAGTCGAAACCGGCGAAATGTTCGAATTTTTGAAAAATAATTCGACCATCTCTAATTATGACACGCTAGACTTATGAGCAAGATCTGTCACATGATCAACACTCTTATTTCTTCACAATTTCATACTTTTCAGGTGTGATCTCCTTTACCTTCTTTTTTTTCGATAGAATGGGGCCATTTTGGTGCACCATCTGAAATTAAATCCTCAAACATGCGTACCTGAGCTGAGAGTGAATCTTACAATTTCTATTTACAACTGCGCAAGCAGAAACGTGTTTTGGCCATAATTCTGGTTGTAAGTTAAGAGTTAATAGTCTGGTTTTAACTCAAGTTGGTGTTTAGTCAAGCCGGTTGTAACTCAAGGGTCCAATGTCATATTTTTGTGCCTCTTGGTAAGTCCACACAAGATTTTCACTTAGGGCTAGTACACACAAGTTGTTGCCAATTGTTCTCCAATGTATACGTATATTCCATTATAAGGGTTTCTGTCCACTGCTGCTTATTTTCCCTGGCGGACGCACGTAAAAAGACACAGAGAGGACACTTCCCATTTTGATGAATGGGACAGTGTCCGCTCTGCGTATTGTTAGGTGCACACCTGCGGTGCTGTCTTGAAGCTGCGGGCTACAGCGTCTTCAAAGCAGCACTGTGTGGTGCTGCCGGAGACACCTCCATTGAAGATCAACGGAGGTGTCCCAAGACGCAGGAAAACAGAGCCCGAAGATTTTCTGCGTCTTTCTCCTGCTGCATGAATAGACAGGAGCACGCCCTAAGCCGCAGGCTAACTGGCCGATAAGCCATCCTCATCAAATAAGCCACCCTTCGATTTTAGCCCAAAACGTTTAAATAAGCCACACCCCTTGCGCAAATAAGACACCCACCGATACCTGCCCCTGCATGAATCTCCCATTCAGATGGTACAATGGGTAACTGTGTGACTCCGTCAGGGCTGGCTGCAGTGCACGAAGAACAAGCAAGCTGCTGATCCCAGCTGTAACGGAAGTCAGTAAAGGGGACAATGAATGGCACAGAGTGATCATAGGGGACAATGATTGGCACAGAGTGATCAGAATAAGACAATCCCCTGAAAATAAGACCTAGGGCATATTTTGGCGTTTCAAAAAACATAAGACAGTGCCTTATCATCGGAGAAACAGGGTAAGAAGCAATGTTCGCATATGTACAGATATCACCCTCCCCCCTGTACATCTAAGGGCTTGTTTCCATTGATGCAATCCCGCGCGGCCGCCGCAAACAACCGCATCCATTGAAAACTTCAATATAGTTTCCACTGGTGGGGTTGTGCGCGTTCAGGTGCGGATGCGGTTTAGGGCGCATTTCTGAACGCTAGCTGCAGCGTTTTGAAACGCATCCGCGCCCCAACCGCATTCACATCTGCATTAAAAAAAATTGCGTCGCGTAAACGCGCGAAAACTAGTGACAACTATGGCATGCGTTCAGCCGCACGGCTGCAACCGCACGGGAACGCTTCAATGGAAACAAGCCCTTAAAAGAAAAGAATATAGAGACACAATGCTTCCAAAAGTTTTACAATTATTGACAACATGAAATATTTTGTGTATTCCCATTACACCGATCACATGTTTCATTTACATCCTTAAATAATAGGAAGTCGATGAGATATTCTAGTTCTTTACTCAGTGTGTGTTCTATTTTACAAAAGAGGAAGTGTAGGTGAGTGTGTCACACTCGTGTGGGTGTACAAACCTCCTATAATAGAACCGAAACCTTTACACACAGTGACACTGATAAAATGTATATATATATATTTCAGAGAACCCTCATTTATAGTTAGGGAGCCTAAAGGAAAACTCTACTCTCACAATGGATTACTCCGTACACTGACATGTTACTACGCTGAAGAAGTGTGATACCTCGCTACCTTCTGATGAAAAAAGTTCATACGAATTATTTTCTGGAATCCTTTATAACACCAAACTACAGCAATCAACCAAACAATGTGATAATCCACCGTTTTGGTCAAGCCCACTGGTACCCAAAAGTGGCCCCCCTTTTCGATATAGGAACCATACCCAGCCCCCCCTCATTCAAACTACACAGGTTCAGAATGAGGGCCAGTGCAATGCAGAAACACAGGGTTTTATTAAAGGGAACAGATGCGGCAGCATTACCGCTAGCATGTAAAATATAGCACCATAGCCGCAGCACGGCCCTTAACCTTTATTTGCAATACAACGCACATGATGCAAATGTGGGGCCAGTGTGAAAGGTTTGCTATGCAAACCATGCTGTGTTGTGGTACTGCAATGTGGCTAGTGTGAAATTTTGGGGGGCCTGCAGGGAATGTTTGGGAACCACTGCTACAGGAAGGGGTGGACGTTGCATGCCCTGGTGTAAATCTGCAGCAAGAGAAGCTTCACGCTCCCAGCTAAACTGGCCAGTGTAGACAGGTTGGGAGCGGTGGGTGAATTTTGCTGGGAGAACCAAGAGAGAGATTGGCTGTTGTTCAATCCTCGAAACCAAAGTGTCACCCCTTTTGCTGGAGGTGAATGGTGACAGGAGCAGGCAAGCAAGAATGGGCACGGGCGGGTGGTCGGGGGGACACTCCTACACCTTACATGTAATTTAGTGTGCTTTGAGGGGGCCCAATTGAGTGCAAAAGCCAACCTGAATGAGTGGACTTGGCCCCCCATGGCCAGCCATAGCACCGACACTGCTGCACCCTCTAATGGTGATTCTCAACCTTTTTAGATCCGCGACCCTGAAAGTGACATCACAAAGTGTCACCTCATGTATTTGGATTTTCACTTCTGTGTTTAAAATATTCACACTCCGCAACATCACTTCCATCCCCTGTCCCCACATTATTTTCCCACCCCGCTTGCACCAGATGGTGCATGGTGGGAAGTTAGTAGGAAGAGTAACACCCCATCCAACCTACTCTACCCTCCTAACTTCCCACCCCGCTTGTGGGCATCAGCACTGCTGCTTGTTAGGAGCAGCTCTTATGCTTACAGAGAACTCGGCAACCCCTGTGAAATGGTTGTCGTTCGACCCCCCAGGGTGTCCCGACCCACAGGTTGAGAACCACTGCTCTAATGACCACAGACACCCAGTGACTTCCCTTTCCTCTTTCACATGGTGCCTCTGGCCTCAGCATTTTTCTGAATTAACATTTCCCAATAAACATTCTTCTACCTAAAACCCCCTGAACACCTCCTGCTATACCGGCAAGGCTGTAATGACTATAATATTTGACTGTCCATGATTACGTCCATCGTGTAGGTTCCACCTATTATTTCTCATTTCATTCTGAGTCTTTCATTAGAACAAATACTGCCAAATCAGTGACCTCATTAGCTTATTAACATCTCCTCATTAGCTGTCCATGTGATGTCTTCTTGTTAAAATTGGGAACCAGAAATTTGCCTGCAAAACAGAATATATGTTTAATGTATATTCATCAGTGAACAATATATGAATGTACAACAATTAACTATATAGATCTTCTGTGTTGGGGTTCACCAACTTCAGTCTCCAAAGCTCACTTGTCAGACAGCTTCCATAAACAGAGAATTATGGGTCCACTTTTCCACTTGCTATGATATGCTATAATTGGGCAGAATGCAAAAAAAAACTTACCAACAATGAGTAAATTACAAATGTTCCCTTGTTGCCCCATCTCCCTCCTTCTCTGAGCCATGGCACAGAGGTAATCCAAAATTTTTGAGGGAAGTGACAGCCGAGAAAATGTTACACTGTCTATTAAAAACTACACACAGATACCAATAACCATCTGGGCCGTACACCCAAAGCCAGTACGGGTGCAGTTTGATTTTGAGTCTTCGGCGTCATTGGTGACGCTGAAGGGGTGGTGCCATAGACTTCCATGTTAATGAAGGGGGTGTCACTTTTCCCTGCACACCAGTGACACCAGCAGAGTGTAGAGAGCCAGGGAATCACGGTGGATTACACTACTCCGCTGCGATTGGCCGGGCAGCGGCTTTTCCCCGTTGGGCCAGGAAGGATGACAACTGTTATATGGAGCCCCCAGTGGCCACTTATGACATGGCACTTAATTAACTCCTAGAAGCCTGATAGATAATTATGGATTCGGCAGCCAAATATATTTCTTTCTTCTATGATAGTGGAGCGCTATGCCAGCTCAGAGGTTAGTAAAAGTTTAACTGTGTATAAAGATATTGGGTAAACCTCACCAAATCTACAATGTGTATAAAGATATATATATATATATATTTTTTTTTTACCACCTTGGTATTTCCAGGTGTAGTGCAGGGTAAATTTTTGCTGCAAAAAGTGGTAACTCTTAGCCACACTCGGGTCACCTCACCTGCTCTCATGGTGTCCTTCAGCGACACCGGCTGGGAATTTCTTCTTCCTCTGGACTATCCGGGGTCAGATAACACAGGTATAGACCCAGCAGCCCCGATATCCCTGACGTCATCAGTGACACTGGGGACAAGGGCCGGCTGCCTGTGCTATCTGATAAGCATAGGCATCCAAAGACCTCACTCCCCGGCCTCTTTTCTGGAAGGAACGGGACCGCCAGAGAGATTAAGTACAGAATGCCATAAGAATTGCATAATAGAACCATACCAACACCAAATAATTGTAATTTAGTAATATAACATACAATGGCCAACACATTTTGGAGGGACTACAGTGCTCCTCTTCATACATGCTTAAATGCTGGAATAGGGGGAATGTCACATATTTGAGTTGTCTCTTACCTGTGACAGAATGTTCCTGAGAGTTTGACTCAGTTTGTTGGCCAGTGTTTCTTGTGACCTCTCCTGCAGTATTTTCCGGTGAAGATAACCGACTCTCTCTAACTCCTTGGACGGGTAGAAGGAAGCCATCACCAGCAGTTTGATTTGTATGAGGAAAGCGGAGATGAGACCAAAGAAGACCAGCACACAAATTAATATGGTCAGCGGGATCCAAGAGGCAGTAAGAGAGAGCTCGGGTGTGGGGACACATTGAGGTTCAAACAGGTTGATGATCATGGTGTTGGGGAGTTGTGTTTCGGCTTTTCTTAAATTCAAAATGTCAAGGTCCACTTGGCTGTGCTTTTGAAAAAAAAAAAAGGAACAGTTGTGGCACGAGGGACATATTGTGATGTAATTTGTGAAGACATCTCCTAAGAGCCACATTTTCAATCAGTGTTGGAGGTTATGTTGAAGAGGACAAGAACATTGCTTTCACCCTCCATTTGAGGGGGTCTATTATAGCGGTGTTATAATAACATTCCCCTTTTGCATGTCCTAAAAAAGACACACCTGAGACCCGATCATCGATGCGCCAGTGTGATGGGTCCATAACTCCCAATGGAGACAAGGTCTTTTAAAAGGTGGATTTGGACATTAAACTTATTATGACATCTTGGGTCCTGGTTGTATATTCAGGGGCAGATAGCCCATATAGACCTGCTTTGCACCTATCCATATTTGAGCACATTGGACGATTCACATTAGCATATCCCAAAAAAAGCACATTATACCAGGGGCCTAGCTAGAACTCACTGGGCCCCATAGCAAATTGTTTTTATGGGCCCCCCATAAACAATGGTCACAGTTTGTGACACGCGGTTTGCCAATAGTAGGTATAGGACACAGTATTGCCAACATGGTGAATACCGCACCCTATACCACCTGAAAACAGCGGGTAAACTGCAGTCGGACACTAAGGACATGCACACCCCAACTCATGGTTTAAGGGGCTGCATAGTCCTGGACTGGTTCGGCTGATGGAGGGGGGGGGG
>CM070036.1:15773508-15786000 GCA_036250615.1 Ptychadena robeensis | reverse complement strand
TACGCAGCGCTGTACAATACATTAGAGTGGAGATACAAAGACACAATAACACACAGGTACGGTTGCGCATCTCTCTGTGACCAGGTCTTTATCCTTAGGGATCCTATACAGTAGGGTTGTCAAACTTAAGTACACAGGGGTCCAAATATAAAAATTTGGCCAGTTGAGGTGCCAATATTGATATTTATATAATCTAAAAACTTGCAGGACATTTGTGGCAAACAGGAGGGAGTTTCACTCCCCTCAACTACTTGATTCACCCCTGGAACCTATATTAATTTTTTTGTATAAATTTATGTTAATATGCAACAGTAAACTATATGGATCGTCTGTTGTTGGGGTCCACCATTGCCAGCTTCAATCTCCGAAGCTCACTGGTTAGACAGATTCCATAAACCATGGGGCCCCCAAGTCCATTCCATTTGAGCCCTTAATGTGGACCAGTTCCTATATTTTTTAAAATATATATTCATCATAAAACATTAAAACATGTTACAATGCAACAATAAATTAGTGGCACATCAGGATCTAGTTCCTATATCACTCAGCTTTTTAGTGAGCTCCTCAGATGAGTACCAGGAGATGGTGTTTGGTACTTACTCCATATGTAGGGTGATCTTCCTCACTGTTCCTGATTGAGCCTCCGATTAGCTGTCTCCATCCACAGGTCACCAGCTGGCTTTGGGTCACATGTATCTCTCACAGTACAACATGTTTGAACCCCCAGATCTAATACCTCAGTAGTACAACCCTGACATTTTCTGGTTTAGTAACTAACCACCGAGACTTCCTGCAGTCCAAATGTCATCTATTCATAGTCATATTACAGCTATCACACAGTGCTTTTCTCGTCAGCTTTAACTCTTACATATGCCTACTCTGACTTTCATCTCTAACACCTTTAGAAGTCCAATCTTTTTTTGGGGGATTATTAATTTACATTTCCAATGTCACCCCCCTAACTGCAACCTTTCATAGTTATTCATGTTTCCCTGCAGTTATCCAAGTGACATAAATTGTATACATGTAACATTTAGCTGCGGCCGCCCAGACACGGAGCGCCTCCAAGTTGTTAGTACGCATATGAGCTGTGTAACAATAATGCCGGTACGCAGAGCTAGGTTTGGCCCCTTTTGAGTATCAGAGGACCACTTATGTGCACCCCTGTTAATGTAACAATAACATACAGAGAGTTTGTAGTTTAAGTGATCCCTTTATTGGCTAACTGAAGTCAATAGAGAAGCAAGCTTTTAGCATGTCTTAGATCCCTTCTTCTGAGACATCCAGAAAGCTTGCTAATCACTTCAGTTGGCCAATAAAGGGATCACTTAACCTCCCTAGTGGTTGAGACGAGCCTAGCTCGTCCGAGCTTTAGGCTCGCCTCAACCGCCCGGGAAGCCGCCGATGGGGAGACTTTATGCCTCCCCGGAAAGCTGCGGCGATTGTTTACATCACCGCAGCATTTCCGGGTTGGCGGCTCCGCCCCGATCGCGTCACGGTGACGCGGAAGGGGGCGGGGGGGGGCCGGCGGCTTAGACCTCCATGTTAATGGAGGAGCGCCGGCTTTCTCTCCCGCGCAGCTGTTGTCAGTAATGACAACAGCTGCACGTAGAGCTCCGGCGGGATGCCGGAAACGGCGGGCAGTGTACTATGTACACTGCCTTGATCGCCCATATCGTGCCGTTGTAAACGGCGCGATATGGGCGGTGCGCTAGGAAGGTTAAACTCCAAACTCTCTGTATTCATCGTAACACGATACTACACTCTAATATTGCTAATAACACATATAGAAACACATTATTATTATTAATATTTTTTTTTTTATAAATCCAAATATTTCTAAAATATTGAGGTTAAATGTAATATGTAGTTTCTGCTGAACATACTTACAGAAAATGTCATGGCTATTGGAACCACAACTGGGCCCAGGCTTTGGAGATGTTCGCTCACCATAAGAATCAGCCAGTAAAGCATGAAATCCAAAAATGAAATCAAAGTCCAAATCAAAATGTTAGTGATGATGGGAAGGAAATAGAGGGCCAGGTTCAGCTTCTGTTTTTCTGAGGTCCTCCGGCTGGGTATGAAGATGTACTTCTTCTTCTCTTTCCTATTAAGAGGCAGAACACGCTCAGCATTTGGCTGTTCTCCATCGTACTGCAAAAACGTCTTTGTGATATACGAGTTGTTGGCTTTGTTTTGGTTTAGGAATTTTCTATAAAAGATCCAGGTCCCGAACAGAATGGTGGAAATCCCGCCAATGAGGAACGCTATACGACAGGCATAGGTCATAACATCGAACGCCGAATTCAGATTGGAAGATATGGTCTGGATATGTGCTCTTGTTTCATTAAGCAGAGCTTGAAGTTTGTGATCCGAAATCCTTATCTTACATTGGAATTTGTCAGAGAGGGAGACAACATCCGCAAAGGGGTTAAAAAATTGTTGTCTTGCATAGGTATATACCGAATAAATCAGTCTGGAGTAAAAATCAAACGGCATGAGTTTTACAGAAACGCGCTTTGCCTCCAGATTACAGATGATGCTGTCTGCCACAATTTTTAGGTTCCCCAAGATATTTTTGACATTATTAAAGACAACTATGCTGGTACCAATGGTGATCAGTACATTTCTACCTTCTCTCATACCACAGGCTAGAAGGAACAAGATGCTCATGCAGCGTACAGACTTAAATAGGCAAGCAAGAACGAATATTACAATACCAAGGGAAAAGGTTATGCTCAAGTTGACCAGTCCAATTCCAACCTTGGATACTACCAACACCAGAATCAAGAAACCACTGACGGTCATTCCAAGAAGGAGGCAAAGAAAACAAAAACATACTTTGTTCCTCCAGTCACTTTCCTTGCCTGACACAAAAATCTTCGCACAGTTGAGAAGGATAATCATCATTTTGGCAAACATGACCAGTTGGGAGCTCAAAAGAATGGTTTCATAGAAAAAAAGTCTCCTCGAAGGTTTAAAAAATATAAACAGTTCTTCTGATGACTCAAGGAACAGAGACAAAAATAATCAACTGCATGCTGAAGAAGGCAACCGTAAGTGTGGTCTGCCTAGTTTGTGGAATCACTTCTAAAGCTGAAGCATCTTTTCAAGCCTTGTGCTCAAAGAATGACGACAAACCCACAGCAGGTCATGTGACCACAACAGAGAGCCCTGGCCACTGCGGGGATGTGATTCATTGCGAAATCCCCATCCAAAAGTAGCAAAGAGGGAAGTTACTTGGCCTTTAAAGAGGATTTAAGTCTGATAATAAAACAGGCAAAACAAAACTCAACATTAAAAAAGGTACTTTTCATACACAATATTCTATTATAGTAAGAGGAAAAATAGACACAGTATAGAATATTTATTTCAGGCACTACTGAGCATCATAAATGTCTTCTGCAAGTCCAGGACAAAAAAGGACCATGTCTGAGAATGACAAGTCAAACAGTGGCAGCTTGAGAAGCCATAAGAACTGGAGATCCCATCACCATGGACTGCTGCCTACAGGGTATGGATAGAGTGGCCAGCAATTAATGTTCCTAAGCCACCATAGGAGGTCCACTGAAAACAGGTGTGTAGGACTCATGCTGGGGGGCCTCCTTAATGCTGGGGGACCTCCTTAACGTGGTGGTTCCGCATACCCCCCCCACCACTTCTTCAAGAGGTCAGAAGCAAGACCGTCGAGCTCCAGCATCGCTGCAGGATAGGTAAGAGTGAGTTTGTTTTATAAATAAATCCTGAACTGGGTTGGCCAAACCCCCTGGGAGGTTAAGAAAGGGATGTAACAGATTGCCTTTTATTTCATACGGCCACTGTTTATAATTTTACATGTGTATTTAAATGTTCACCTATACCCACTATATGTGGAAGTTCTGAAGACTTGAAAAAGAATGTTGTAACATCGACCGACATTGACATGCCCTATGTTTTTAATCTTTACGCTCAATAAATTATTACTGATTTTACCTGTTTACCACACTTTACTATTTACCAATGTTAAGTGGCCGTTAAAGTCCCCTTGCCCTTGGGATGCTCCTAGGGGGAATTTAATTAGATGTGGGGGTCTTTTGTCCCCCATCTGGTTGTTTAGTCAATATTTATTTGGGATGTTGGCCACACCACCTGGATTAGTGCAACTCTCTTGTCTACATCATTTCCATGTATGGACAAAGTTTCGATTTATAACCAGAAGCCAATGTACATTATGGGTACATTTACATGTGTGCGATTCATTCATGGTTTCCAGGCGCCCACCTGTGGCAGAAAGCATTAATGACGCTTTAACACTTACAGCCAGTACAAACGCTATTGCCTCAGGGTTGCATATATATGAGCATACAAAGAGTTGTGTCTTTGGTGAAATTTGCCTCTGTGCTGAGGATGATCAGTGCATTTTCAGTGCAAAATTACCCCAAAAAAGTAGAACAGATGGAAAAAAAGATAAGGGGGCAATTACTACTGAGCAGAAAAAAGAGATGTCAGTTCGAATGGTGAGAACAGATTAAATTGTTGTTTCTGGTAGGCTACGAACATGTTATAACTTGTTATAAAAGTAGGAATATTATTGGTGTTTATTGTATGTTACACATATTTTACAAAATTTTTTATTATGAAAAGGTAAGAACTGATTATTGTCATTTTCTTAAAATTTGTGTATTCTACAGTCAAAGGGGAAGCCAAAAGTATAACAATCCCAAGGACATGCCAACAGCACCAGCAAATCTACAAGACAAAAGCTGAAAAAGTCAGGTGTTTCCAAGGCCTATAAAGTCCAGAGCGGAATCTGAATGAAATGCTGTGGTGTGACATTAACCTTTGCCCCGAAGCCAGAGCCGGGATTGTGCAGCGCTGCAGACCCATCAATCACTTCTGTCAATGGGTCTTCGGCTTCATCGATGCTTCATCATAATATATATATAAGAAATAAAGACCATAAGACTAAACAGATAAATCTGCATTTTCTGTATACACATAAATCGAGAAAGAGAATAACAGTGATGGAGTAAAAAGGGTTCGGGGAGATAATTAGGAATGTTCATACAAACTTCATTCAATACATTCATAAATATACAGTCACCCAGATATTATAGGTGAAAGTGGCCATTAAATCATTTTCCTTTATTCCCTGTCAGTGCTCTACTTCTCCTCCCGTTCCCTCACTTATCCTTCTACGTAAGTCTCTGAGTTTCCATGGTAAAGCAGATCTGATTTGCAGAACTATGTCACTCCAGTTGTCAAGTAGTTTCACCTAGAAGCCGGTAACGGCGTATGTATAGCATGTCAGCTGAGCGCTGCTTTTGCCTATAAATAAAATGATGAACATATTCAGTTATTACTGTCATTTAAAAGGCAATTCCAAGTAACAAAAAGATACATTTACAGCCAAGGTTTATATAGTGATACCTTTTACCCATTTCCATCCACCTGCGCATCCACTGCCATCATTCTAAAGCCAGCCATACACAGTCGGATTCCATGGCCGCTCGATCACCTATCCGATCGATTCCGGCGATTCTGGCGGGAATCGCAGGTGTGATCGATCGGCCAATTAAGAGAATCCGATCGCTGCATACCACCTTGTCCAACGGATTCCGGGACGATTCCGTGTCCGATTGTCCACCTCACAAATGGCAACTCCCCCTGATGTGTGCAGTATCGGATCAAAAAGACCAACATGTTGGTTCTCTGTCAGATCCGATTCTGGGCCCCTGAACGATCGGACGTGATCGATCGGACAAGGTGGGCTGCACACGATTCCGGCACGATCGTTTCGCGTGCACGCGCCCGGAATCGATCGGCCCGGAATCCGGCCGGAATCCGACCCGTGTATCGGGGCCTTAAGAAAGGTCCTTCATAAATAATGCAAGCATGGTCTTCTTAAGGCCCACATACACGTTTAGATTTTCCTGTTCGATCGACCTAAACCGATAAATCAAAAATCGATGCATGTCCACATGGTTCGACCTAGTTCGATCAAATTGGCCAAAAGTTTGATCGAAAAATGATCGGACATGTCGGAAAATTTGGTTTACCTTAAACTAAGGCCCGGGGGCCAGATCCGGTATGTTTATGTATGTTTATGTATGTTTTTTTTTCGCGGCCCATTGTCACCCAGGTGTAAAGATGCTCTGGCATCCTTCTGCCGGTTCCCTGAGTGAGCATAACGCCTAGAGGCGTCAGAATATCGCCATGGGGACGAGGCCTTGCTGTGATAATGTGATGACACCGCGGGCACGCTGTTCTTGCGATGACAGGCCGCCTCATGGAATTATCTTTGCTAATTGCATGAGTGAACGAGCAAAGGGGAGACGGGTCACTAAGGTCCCAACATTTTGACTTTATATCGCAGCTACGTTTATAGTGTGATTGGGCTATTTTGTATATTTTAAAAAAGGAAATATTTATTATGGTAATTTTTTCCATTTATTATTATGAATATATATTAAAAAAATTATTAAACAGCCGTGGCAGTATAATTATTTTGTTTTGTTGAAAGTAGTACAGGAAGTCTCAAAAGATTACAAAGTCACATGTCCCTGGCATCATCAATGACATTAGTAATGCAAGAAAACCTATGCACCTATGGTGGCCATTAAATCTTAGTCCGGCCTCTCTGTCAAATTTAACCCCCCTAGCGGTCTGCCCATATCGTGCCATTTGTAACGGGTGATTGGAGTAGAGTGTACAGTGTACTCTGCTCGAATTTCCTACCCTCTGTCCAGCCCTGTGCACATTGTGGGCTGGGAAACTGACGCTCCCACATTATAATGGGGGTCTTTGGCAGACCCCTCCCCCCGAATAGCTGTGGCTGCATAGAGAATCGCTGCAGCTTTGAAAGGGATTGCCAGGTTGATACGATTCAGGTTTTGGGTTCATCTCAACAGCCAATGGAGTTAAGAACCGATTGTGGCCCACAAGCCAAAAAGTTTGCTCACCACTGATTGTACAATCTATTATGTAGTGGAAGGGGTTATGTCAGGAATGTTCAGATGATCACAATGTATAAAGAATGGTGCAGGCTCATTGGTATATTACGGCATTTAGTTCTGTACTTGTAGGTGGGTCTCACAGCATATGTACAAAGTCACCACTGATGCACCATGTGGTCTACATAAACTACAAATTGTGAAGTTATCTACAACTAATTCCTGATGTCCTGTCTCCTATGTATGACCTGATAAGTTCACCTCGAGCTGTGCCTACCAACAGTGAACTTGGCCTGCTTGACCCTTTTCAATGCATTGGGCCTACAGTAATTGTTGGCTTGAACTTTCAGTCTAGATCCTGTCTCCTGAATTGGTAAACCCTCCTGCTTGATGTTTTGGACCTTTGAATCAACCATGTGTCTACGTATCTGCTTATTCCCACGTGGTGCACAACCGTACAACAAAGTTAAGTTCTGTAAATAATAAAGGAAAAGATGAAATACTGAGAATAATGAATGTACAAAGCAGGCTTAGCAAGGAGTAGTGATCTTTTGCCAGGACATGTATTTTCAGATGGGATGAAGCCACTTTCTGGTAACGGATTATATCGCTTCCTAGTTACAGGTGTATAGTGTTCAGTAGGATCAAGTGTTTTGGGCAGCAGACTCTTGTGAGCCATCATCCTGTAACCAGGAAGTGATGTCATCCTGGTATCCACACGGCTGAAAACACATGGCTTAATAAAAGATCACTACTCTTTGCTAAGCCTGCTTTGTACCTTTATTATTCTCAGTATTTTAACTTTTCCAGGAGCTGCAATCCTACCCTATATGCACTTGATGGCCTTTCTGGCTACTGGAATCACTTACATCGCTCCTGTGAGTTGTGCATAACTATTTACCTCTTTTTTTCAGCTTGAAATACATTGGTCACCTCATCTAACACACAGCAGAGCTAACAGGATTTGCAATAATTGTTTTGCTTTTGTAACTATTGTTATCCTTTGCCCAATATCCATAAACAAACCGAACCGAACCGTGACCCCCCCCCCCCCCCCCCCCCCCCCCTGTGCATAATGCTGCAGAAGGAGGGGATGAAGACACACAGAATGAGCAGCATGGTGAAGTGGAGAATTCTTGCAGGACACGGGTCACAGGTTGGAATCTCAATGAAGACACAGTGGTCCTGTTGGATAAAAGTAATTTACATATGTTAAATAAGAACTAGAGGCAGATAAAGCCATGACCTCTATACTGTATGCAATACAAATAAATAAAAAGTGTAAGTGCTATGGGGTGCAGAACCTACCTGTACATATAACAGTTTGTTACTTTGTTTCCTACCAAATATAAGACAGTGTCTTTTATTCATTTCTGATCCCAAAGATGCCCTGTCTTATTTTCGGGGGATGTCTTATTTTTCCATGAAGAATATGACACTGGGGTATCGGGATGGGAGGATCACTTTAAATGGCACAGGAGACCCAGAGAGAGGGATTACCATTTTAGTAAGCCCTTCTGATCCTCCTACCATATGTCATTTTGATTGCCCCCTCTGACCCCCCCTGTCCAGAGTTACAGTTGCGTATCTTTCTTCGGCTGTGCCTTATTCTTTTTTGGGGGGGGGGGTGCCTTATATTTCAGCGTAAGGCAAAAATGTAAGGGTGCCTTATTTTCAGGGAAACAGAGTATAAACCCCCTCATATCCATACAATGTAGAAGTTTGTGCTTCTGAGTGACAATCCATGGCTCCCTCCATAGAACAATGGAAGGTGTAAGCCACTCATGCACAGGAAGTGTGTTAATAACTCATATAAGGCTTAATAGGCTTCAATTAATTATTTTTGAAATATGGGTGGGTCTAGATACATTCTACAACTGAACCAGCAAGAGATTCCATTTGTTATTAAAGCTTTACTCAAACCTTAAATAACAGTGAACGAATCTCCATTCACAGCACAACTCGTCTTCACATTAGGAATGATTTTCTCTCCAGTGATTGTCATGTCCTCCTCGGTGGGGTCCGTGGTTCTGTGTATCTGATTCTCACGAGTCTGTGACAATTTCCATTCATTGTATTTAATAGCGCGCCATTTAGTATAAGCACTCCAGCTGAGAGTCCTGGGTACCCAGTTCTTTAGTCTACATCGTTTTACCACAATCTTGGAAAAACACTTGAATTACCTGAATTATGGCATCAAACATGTAACGTGCGTTCTAAAGAGGCACTAGTGTATATTTATGTTTTTTTCCTTTAATACATGCACCGCTAATGCTTTGTTTTTCTATTATAACGTTAGATCTTTCCCTAAAATATCACGTTTGTAGAGTCCTAAAAGATTTGGCCACATCTAGGCACCCATACCACATCTCTATGTCAAAAAAATGTATAGACCGTGGATGTATATTGCCCTTTCCTGTCTGACCCCCACATGGGGGACCCCAATCTGGGTATCTAGAACAGCCCCCCCTCTACCCTAGTTCTTTCAGAAATGATTCTTGTTCCTGCTAATGCTAGGCATACACATGCCGATAAGCGGACGATTTTTAATCTGACCGACGGGCGTGCACGCTCTCGCCGTCGGTCAGGTTAAAAATTGGCCGCTAATCGGCATGTCCCCACATGGGGCGACAGATCCCTGTCGTCCCACTTCTCAGCCGGCCAGAGAACGGACATGTCCGATCTTCTCTGGCCGATGGGAGCCTATGAAAGCCGATGCCATAAGCTGCAATGAAGCGGCGTCTTCATCGCAGCTTATGGCCGGCACACAAAGGGTGCCCGGCCGATTGAAGGGGCCCCATAATGCAACGGGAGGCTAACGTGATGACGTCATCACGTTAGCCTCCCGGAAAGATATTGGAGGAAGATATTGGCTAAGGTCGGTATGTGTATGCCTAGCATTATTGAGATATTGTTGGTAAATGATATTGTAGTTACACCAAGAGCATCAAGACAAACCACTTACCTGTATACATTTTCATTACAAAGAAGTTACAAAAATGTCATCTAGTTCAGTCATGACCATGGAGCTACTTACCTCTTCTATGAGGACAGGTTCCCTCCTCCATTGTGGTGATTTGCCTTATATGCGTTGTCCATGCAAGTGTAGTGCGTTAGTACTTATTGATTCTCACAACCACTGGGATATTTTAATGTGCACTTGGTGGACAAACATTGTTATTTGTAGGTTAAACAGAGAAGTCTGAACCCAGCCTTAAGCCCCCTCACACGCACAGATTGCCATGCGTGTTCACGGCAATCCACGATCAATCGTCCGCAAAACAAATGCGCCCACCTGGAGCAACTGGCCAGTATTGCATCACAAGTTGGTCATGTGGCAATACGACTTGTGGTGCAATCCTAGCCAGTCATGCGGCTTGTTCTTTACCTGTTGATTGCATTACTTTGCATGGGGGCCAGGATCCCTATACAAAGTATTAGGCGATGAATTGCATACAGAAATGGTGCGCTTTGATTCTCTGAACAATCGGCCGTAGTGTAATGACATCATGCTGTGATCGGCCGTTTAAAGATCGAGACGGGATCTATGCATGTATGGAGGGCTGTAGGCATGTTTCATTTACCGTACATGTGAACAGGTCCATTGGATATAATGTGCACTCTTTGGACATTCTTAAAAAGGAAAGGTGTGAGACAGGCCTAAGAGATCAAACAGATCAATGTATCATAACCTAGTCCAGTGGTTCTTCCCAAGCTCTCCTTGCAGCCCCCCCCCCTCCCTATTCAAACACAGGTTAAGAATGAGGACCAGTTCCTCCTGGAATACCTTCACGCCCCCCAGTTTGAGAACCACTGACCTAGTCCAAGGGTTTGTCTCTATTAGTCGCCATGGACACGCCAGCAATAATGCGTCCATGACATGCAGTGGGGGAGTAGATGTGTTTGTCCCATGTTTATGACCCATCAAGTGCCGCAAGCCTGATCCAGCCCAACACATGAGCCATCAACACACCATGAACATGCCCCATTTACTACTATGGGCAAAACGTGTAAAAACGTGACACTTGTGTTGTTTGTCACACTATATTTTTTGCATGCCTTAAATGGAGTCAGTGTAAGCCTTTTGATGCAAGCGCATGAAATATCACACACATCAATTTCAACTGGAAATCCCCATTATACTTCTCTTTATTTGTATTCCTCTTATTATAAAGGATTTCTAAAAATCTCAAGTGAACTCAGCATGTTACATGGAGGTGCTCCGTGTGGAAGTAGTGGTCTCTGCAAGGAGTGTGTGAGACATCTGCAGGACTGCCGTTTCCACATAGACCAGTGGTGGGCAACTGAGTTGACATGGAGGGCCACAAGTGCGGTCCTCAGCATCACTAAAGGGCCGCACATTACATTTTCCAACCTTTTCAGCCTTTGATGATATCTATGCAGCACATAACCTTTGATTAAAAGGTTACATGCCCTTGTTCTCAGCGTATGTGCCGCAATATATATGATACAATCATCCCCGTTCATTCATCAGTGGAATAGTGGGAACATAGGCTCTGACCTCTCTGCTGAGAAGTGGGCACTGATTGGCTTCTACATACTTCTATCAGATAAGTTTATCGACTCTCCTCCTCTTCCCACTCAGCCAGGTGAGTTCCTATGCCCTATACAATAACAGGTCTCGGGGGCCGCAAGTGGAGGACAATGGGGGGCCGCCAAAAAACACCCAAAGGGCCGCATGCGTCCCCCGGGCCGCAGGTTGGGCACCTGGGACATAGACAGTAATGGTACCCATTCATTGCTTGGTTTTGCGTTTGATTCCCCAACTATCGATCGTCGTGTGCATTCATGGAATCGAATGCTGCCCACTTTGTGTGTTTGATCTCGCCCAAACAAAATGTCAATCCAACAGGAATGTAACATGTTGGTAAATCAACGTTATTTAGTATCAAGGATCGAGCACTCAAAGTGGTGCAAATCGGTTTGGTAATTTTGGTGTAATGGTGCCACTATTAATCATACAAGGATCCTTCAGGAATCTATGCGTGTATGGCTAGCACTAATCTAGTTACACACACAACACTCTTCCAAGTTCTCTGGAGAGGGGCTGGGGGAGGGTGAGTGAGCTGCACTGGGTTCAATTCCAATTTAATTCAGGTCCAGTTCCATACGAGGCAGCAGGCGTCAATCAGAGATGCATCCTGTCAGATCACTGAACGTCCCTACCCATCAGCATTGTTCCCATATTCTTTTTTCCATTGATAGAAATTGAACATAAAATGGATTGAGCAGTAATCGGACATGTTGGTATATTTCAGCCAATTTACAAGTATCTGACGGGTTTTCTAGGTATTCTGAAATCTGATGGTAGTATGGAGCGTGTGCAAAGGGCGAAGGAAAGGAATCAATCTTATTTTTTAATCCATCAGATTAGGTATAATAAAAGAAATGTGATATGACTGAAATTTTAAAGAGGAAAATTGAACCGTATATGTCCACTTTCACACAGATTAGACATTGGGTAGAGGGGTTCTATCATGATGATAACTATCCTGCTTCCATACAATAATAAATGGTACTTCTTTATGGCATACTGGAG
>CM070036.1:15758009-15773498 GCA_036250615.1 Ptychadena robeensis | reverse complement strand
ATCAAATTGTGGCTTCTTTTAAAAAAAAAAAAAAAAAGTAGGGGTTTTCTACACTTTGATGCACCTGGAGTGTAATTTGGCTTTAACCTCCCTAGTGCTCAGCCCGTACCCTGCCATTTTCAATAGCGCAGTATGGGCAATCATAACAATACACAGTACTCTGTTTTTCCCACCCTACCTCCTCCCCTTTACACATTGCTGGCGCCATCTATGTGGCCTGTGAAACCGATGCCCCTCCATTTAACATGGAGGTCTATAACGCCCAACCAACCCCCCATCCCTAGTGCTGGAGTTAATCGGAGGGTGCGGTGGGATAGAAAATCCCCGCCGCTTTCAGGACCACATGTCATTTTGACGTTGCCAGCTCGGGCAGACTTTGTTTTGTAAACTCTGGACAAGCTGATTAAGTCCCCACCCCCTGGCGGGGTTAAAGCAAACCTGTGTGAGATACAAAGATGCTCCTATTGGAGCGCTTATTTTAAAAATAAGGACATACAGAAAGGTCTACTGCAGGGGTGTCAAACTCATCCCCACAGTGGGACAAATTTTTAAAATATAAACACATGAATATCTGAATGCACAATTTCGGGCCAACCTTGATAATTATTAATAAAATGTCCACAACTGAGGATGTTTTTTCTACTCATCAGATAGGATGAAACTGAAGAGAAAAAAACTGAAGGTTGACTTAAACATTGAACAAGAAACAAGAAGAGTGTAGTATTATAACACATGTGGCATTAAATGTCAAATATAAAACATACTGTATCTGTGCCATTCATTTCTTAACCTCTTGGATGTTACATTTGGGCTATCGTGCCGAGCGCATTAAGTGCCGACTCAATTTTCTGCCCTTTGAGGGGTCCCGAACAAGAGGTGTGCTTAGGAAAAGCCATGCCCTTCAATTGACATGGAGGTCAATGGCGCCGCCTACTCCACGTATCATAGCTGATGTCACCGGGGAGGACACAGAAGCATCGGTGGGTAGGCAGATGCGCAGAATACTTATCTCGGTGTGAGTTTTATTAGCTGAGACACCCACTCCGAGATAACTCGGGCAGAACGCCCAGGAGGTTACATACAATTTTTTTAAAAAATGTTGCAGACAAAATATAATAACACCATGGGCCACATTTTGCACCAGCGCCAGAGCCTGATTCCCTTGGTCTACTGTAGTCGTTCCCAAACTTTCCTTGCAGGGCCCCCCTTTTCTATTTAGGAACGTTATCAAGCCCCCCCCCCCTCCCTATTCAAAAACAGGTTAAGAATGAGGGCCAATGGCCCCCTGGAATACCTTCCCGCCCCCCCCAGGAGGGCCCACTCACCAGTTTGGGAACCACTGGTCTACTGAGTTTGGTACTTGTTCCAGATAAGTGACTCATAACAATGATATATGGCACAAATGGCATAGTCCCACACCACACCGTCAATCACTCCATTGATATTGCGACAAGACATAACAAAAGCTGCAAAAAATACATCATATTCCAAATATGTAAAGAAAATGTTTTATTGAAAGTCTTAAATACCACCACCGTAATTAATATGCTTTACATTAGTTGGTGCTCATCGCAGGGCTAATCTGCCATATTACCCAACTGTAAATTTCTCTTGCTTTTTTTTTTTATATCTTTTATTTTTTTTATTTTGAACATACTATGTACAAGACTGCAGAGGAGCCAGGTATAGTGCGAGTAACATGACTACACCATGAGCTCGGCCGCAGACATCATGTGAAATAAAAAAAACAAAACAAAAAAAAAAATACATCAATTTGTTTTTTTTTTTTCATCTTTAAAATAAATACTGCATAATGATATTTATGTACAAATCTTATATACGGTCTTGTTCTCCCTATAAAAATTAGAAAGAAAAAAATGCATCTTGGGATTTCTTTTTTGTTTGTTTGTTTTTTTCAGAAAATAACATATTACACTGCATTTTCAATACATCAATTTTACTTTCATTTATGACATGATGATACTGTAGATGGTATTTTATATTTATATATATTTATATGTATATATATTTTATATACTTTTTTTTTTTTTTACTTTTTTTTTTGCTGGTTCACAACCATCTAAAATTACTTTGATAAACAGCTTTTATATTTAACAAAAAAAGAAAAGAAAAAGATCTACCTCATGGAAAGACGATAACAGAAAGGCAATTACATTATTCTTTTTTTTTTTTACCCAAAGGTACATTTTTTTTACCCAATTTGAATTAGAAGGGATAAAAGTATAGAGATAATATTCTTTTTGATCTGCTATTTTAAAATAAAAAAAGAAATCCTCCATACTGTATATTGATGTGCTCAATGTTATCCATCTAAACACAAGTACGCGATATGCCTGTGTACAGGAGCGAAACTTAACGTAAGTATATCTTCTCTATATAACAATTTACAGCCCGTGCACAGAAATGGCATGTTCACGCTTTTTTATTTTATTTATTGTTGACTGGAAGGGTTAAGTTTGGAGAATCCCAACTGTTGTGGAACTATGTAGCTTGTAAAACATTCTGGGAATAACTTCACACCTCCTTCACCAATGGTACACATCGACATCAGATGCAGATTCAACGGACCTCTCACTTTTAACAGGTTTGGGGTACAAGAGACTGGGGGAAAAAAACGTTGGGTGGTGATCTTCAACAAAGGACTGACCGTGTTGGCAATTTTGGTCAGTTCTCTGTCGCTCATAATGTGATGATTAGGATATGGCTGTACGTTTATTAAGAAAGAATCCAATCAACGACTATATATTGTCCATGGGTACCAGAAAGTAAACCTGGGGTCAGAATGTGGTCATTCAGTAATTTACATATTCTCATCAAACATTAATACCAGCACTGCTGTGTAATCGATGTCTCCCGATAGGGACCCTCACTCCCCTTTCAAAGTAATAGAAATCGAACAGGGTTTAACAACATGTTGGTTCGCTGTTCGACCAAGCTGGATCTTACTTGAAGAAAGGCATACACTGCATGTTTTTTTTTTATAGATTCAAGCACAATCGAGCACAGTGAACGCGCACGGCGCTCGATTATGCTTGAATCTATTGAAAATCGAGTTGTGTATGCCTAGCTTTATAAAGCTCCTCATTTTGCATGATTTTAGTAGAACAAAAGTTTATTGTACAGAAATTGCAAGGTAAGATTGTAATGGTGACCAGAGATGGCCCTTTTGAGCGCAGAGTGGTGACACTGTGATGACATCACCATGCTGTGACCTCAAGGCCGTCAATAGGACGGGAATCAAGGCGCACCACTTTAGGTGCCCGATTCCCGTTCAATCCTTTGGATGCAGATCGAGCAGGATATAAGGACATGTCCTATACCTGCTTGACCTACCTGTTTTTGAGCCAGATTGGTTGATCCCACTCAAAGACAGGGGTGGCCGTGTTAAATGGCTGCACGATTAATGTCCGTGATGCGCATGGCATGACGTCAGCACTTGAAGCGGCCATCAATCTAGCAGCCATTTATACTTGTATAGCCAGCTTAAGGTGTATGGGGGCCTTAAGAGTTTCTGTTGTGAATCTTGAGGATGCATTGTTCCACAGCGCCCTCAGCTAAAAAAGTTTTCTTTTTAACTTTCAAGAATATGTAAGTTACTGTGCATGGCCTGGCCACAAGTTTCCTTTACAGCTGATTCTAAGTAAAACATAAATAAAATAAAGGCAATGTCACAATTCATTCATCGGAACCAGTACACTATGATAAATAATATTAGAGCCTTGGAATTTCAAGATGCAAAGATCGGCAACACACCCAAACAGATATTTTTTTTTTGGTTTAACCTCAGGAAGCTGGGGATGGGGGTGAACATCAAGGTCCCACAGAGCTCAACAGTTGTGTTCCTAAAAAGTTACAGGACCACAAATATGGCAGCTAGAGCCCGGTGTTAGAACTACTTCACCGTCACAGTTCATTTAAAGAAGCATGCCGTCGGCCAGAAAAAAGTCAGGCAAGCGTCGGGAAAACCGACCAGACCGCCTTCTGTAGCAAAGCAACTCGGAAAAGTTTGACCTTCACAGCATCAAAAACGAAAGATCAAGTAAAAACGTTGCCGGCATGATCCACGACTCCCAACAAAGTGCAAAAAGGGACAAACCTTCACTGAAAAATAGTGTTCAAAGAGAGGATGCTCGAATTAAACAACGTACAAAGATGGGCGATGGCCGCTCCGTTACATCATCGTATTCCCTTTAAGACTCAAATTTGATGGTGAAAAAAAATAAAGTCAATACCATGCACTGTACAAGATATCGCAAAAAGGTTCAAATATCTTTTTATATCAAATACATGCGGAATTACCCTCAGGTATTCTCAAGCCATGTTGCAAAAATTCTTTTCAACATGCTTGATTTTTTTTTTTTCTTCAAGAAAGGTTGCTATGCAATGGACATCAAGAGGATGACCCCCACTGTGACCTGGCAGGTCGGACGAGGAGTTAAAAAAAAAAAACATCTGCAAAAAAGTTTTCATTTTTTTTCCGAACGCGGGGACAGAGAAGCAACCAAGGCACACAGGGTAAAGTGGTGTGCCGTCAACCAACCTGAAAGAATGGCATCAGAAAAAAGACGTTTGGTAAGATCGTCGGGACACAATGCAAAAAACGGGGGGAGGGGCTTAGGAAAGAAGAAACGGTGGACATGTACATGTTCAACTCTACAAGGTTTCGTACCCTTAACATGAAATCATATACGTTACATTTGTTTGTTTTTGTTGTTGTCACATAAAGAGAATATTTTTTATAATTGCTCGAAATTTTATTGTAACATACGCCTGCGAAAACACAGACCATGAGAATGGGAAACGCGGTTTGTCTTTGTTTTCACGTTTTCACGCCGTTGCATTCGCTCCCCCTTTTTTATATTTTTTTGTATTTAAACCATGCACTAGTGACATTTTTACTCTTTTTTTTCTTAAAAATAATATAAATTGTTGAAAATGGCTGAATCTTTTTTATTTTGTTTCATATTTTTTGCAAGTTGCAGCCCAAAGAAAATAACTTTGTGTTCACTTAGATCCATGTTCATGCAAAGGAAAAAAAACATTGGTTTAGTCTCTGAAATACCGGACAACCACAGAAAATTCGTCAAATAGTGGAATCCGTCTACGCGGCCGCAAAGCCGACTCTGCTTCAGACGATGGGCTCGTGTGTGACCTTCTGTCGTCTTTCATAACACTGGCGTTCCATTGGACGTCATCCTCCATATAGTTTCCCATACTCCATCAATCTCCGTACTCGGGGGAAGCGTCTTAGGCGTTTCCCAATCTTTGGGGGCAAATACGAAAAAAAGGAAATGTTGCAACAACATGATATGTCACTGAAGATGACTTTCGTCTCGTGGTGAAATATTTCTTTTGTTAGTGTCAGTAATCCATGGCTTCAGACTCAACTAGAACTGAGCTTCACTGGTCTTCCATGCCGTCGGCTAGCTCCCCGCCGCGTCCCCTGAGAGCCTTCTATAGCGCACAATGTGTGCGACTTCCGCTGAGAGTGCAGGATCGCCCAGTATCCCTAGCAACAGGCTCAGAAGACACAAAATTAAGCATGCAGTGGTTACCAGGGTGCGCGACCTGTCAAATTTCGTTTTCTTGTGATTTTGTCGTAATTAATTTTTGAAACGCTGGTTGCAGAGACAACAGTTTATTTTCACAGGTGCTATGACCTAGAGTAAGAAGGTCCCGTGGAACTTTCAAGAGATGACTGAGAAGCTCTCCTGGTTAGAGGAGCCAATGTTGGGTCTACTAGAGAGGAGGGGGGGAAAAGTTTAAACCATCCAATCACCATATTGGATAGGTCCAGTTCATCTAAAAGTATCTGTGCCACACCCATAAAAGATTTGTGATCCATGCGTCCATAGTCACCCCAAACAATTATCTGTGGAAGACAAAAGAAGAAAAAATTAATTGAAGAACTTGATTGAAACTTTTCAGCAATAACAAAGTGCTGTACTGTGTTAAGGCCCCCATACACGTCTAGATTTTTAGTTCAATCAACTTAATTCAATCAATTTTGTGGGTTGATTGAAAAGCTATGGCAGCCCACATGGAAAGATCGAGCTAAAACAATAAAAATTGGGAACATTTTCGATCGAAAAGTGATCGAAAATGCTGGAAAATTTTAATTGGTTGTATTGAATTCAATTAAGTTTTCAGTCGATCCAAAAAAATTGGATCAAAAATCTGTTACTACAGTTAACATGCATTACAATCACTCAAAATGTATCTTTTTAAGTCGATTGAATGGAAAATCTGGACATGTATGGGGGCCTTTAGCCATACAGAGAGTATGGAGTCCAAGTGATACACGTTATTGGCTGACTGAAGTCATTGAAAGAACAAGCTTTTGGGATGTCTCAGGTCACTTCTTCAGGCTTTATACTGGGATTAAGAAGGGATCTGGGACATCCTGAAAGCTTGCTCTTTCAACGACTTCAGTTAGCCGATAAGGAATATGACTTGAACTTCAAACTCTTTGTATTAACACTTTTACTAATTTGAGAACCTCACCTAAACCCAATCCAATGCAAAGAGGATATTGTGACTTTAACTGGTGTTTTTTATTTTTTTTAAGTGAAGTCCTCGGGGGGTGACTAGCACACACAAACCGTACACCATTACATCCATAGCCAAAAAGTGAGGGCTCAAAAAGTGTCCACGCAATAACACATGGATGTTCTCATGCCCCACCTTGAAAAATGATAAAGACTCGGTACCCTAGTAGGGGTGACCAATGAGAGCTACAGTGTCCCATTTCCTAGATGACCACGACCAGCATTCAGTCTTACATGTACTAGGAACCCACGTGGGAGAGGGAAGAGGGTCCCTCTGAGGGACTGCCAGGCCAGAGCCATAAGCAGTCCCTCCCACATGCTGCCTGCTGCATAGGCTCCCCTGAGACTGTGATCCCTGGGGTCACTGAGGACAACACAGGATCGCCAGTTGGTAGTACCCTACATATGTTGCAATTTTATTTTGAATATTTCAACTCGGAGGGAGTGTCGGGCCTGAGCCGTAAGCAGTCCCTTCACCCCGAGCTACATTTGGGGTGGGTTATCTGCTCCAGGGAAGCACAGGCCATC
Source organism: Ptychadena robeensis (assembly GCA_036250615.1). Taxonomy (NCBI): domain Eukaryota; kingdom Metazoa; phylum Chordata; class Amphibia; order Anura; family Ptychadenidae; genus Ptychadena; species Ptychadena robeensis. The sequence continues at coordinate 15,766,401 of CM070036.1, read as the reverse complement.
CTGCAACATAAGCATTCTCGGCTCTTGTTCCTTGATTCAGCCCCACATTAGTATTGGGGTGGGGGAAGGTGCCCTTGCCATATAGGTGCCCCAGCTACTCACACCCCCGCATCAGTTATGACACTGTCAATGTGTGTGGGGAACCAAACAGGAAATATGGGCAAATAACATGGTAATCTGTTTTTATTCCCTGTACTGCTTTGGGAACAGAAAATAGGAAATGAGCGTACTGCAAGGAGAATAAAAACACATGCACCAAGAAGCTTAACCTGCATTATATGTTTGGCCAATGGCTTTGAATACACTTGCATACACTTCATAGCAACCATAAATACAGTGCACCCAGAAAGTATTCACAGCGCATCACCTTTTCCACATTTTGTTATGTTTAAGCCTTATTGCAAAATGGATTAAATCATTTTTTCCTCAGAATTCTACACACAACACTCCATAATGACAAAAGGAAAAAAGTTTACTTAAGATTTGGCAAAAATACAGAAAATGTAGAAAGCACATGTTCCCACCCATACTTTATATCTCATTGAGATTACCTGTAAGACCTTTCCTTGCGGTGATTCTTCAAAAGATAACTGTTGCTGGTATAACGGCTCCAGCGTTTTTCTTGCTACCTTTGTTTTCTTTTTGGCTATGCAAACTCCATTTTCTAAGAGATACACCTTTACATACGGTGCTGCAGAAACAGGACAACAAACAAATATTTAGCATTAGGCAAGGACAGACAACTCAGTGTCAGCTGCATATTTTTCGACACTACAAAGGTATTATAAAGAGTTCTGTTGACTTTGCCCAACATATAAAATGCTGGATGTAAGTAGACTCTTAGGCTTGGGCTCCACTGTCCATTAAACTCCTGCGTCCAAAACAGGGGTTTTAACAGATTGTCGGCATTGGGACCCTGGCAAGGCTGTTTCCTCCACAGCACGTCTAAGGGAAAGCAACGGAGGCCCCAGCGGACAGTGGAGCCTTAGCCTTAATGAAGACATTTTTGTACTCATATACTTTCATACTAAAGGCAGGTCTTAGGTCTGAGGTCTTATATATATATATATATTGATTCAATATGCTAGTTATATACAGTAATGTGAATGGGCACACAACCACTACCAAAACCAGATATCCAGGTAACAGACGTTATTGGGTATTCCAGAAAGCAAGTCAAGGGTCATACACAAAGGTGAGTCCACTTAAGGATAAGGCAGGTGATGTGGTCAGTGGCATTCCAAAGTCAGGGCGGTGATAACGTAAATCAGGCAGGAAAACCAAACAGAGGAGCACGTCTAAGCACACTGGTATACAGGGCAAAGCTGTGCTTAACAGATCCCCAATAAATTGGTAAATTGCAAAATCACATCGTGCTAGCTGGTCCTATAGGATTGGTGAATGGGCCAAAGGAAGAACGTTTGAGACAAACCTAGTTTGTTTGGAGTTTGGGTTTTTCCTAAAACCTAAAAGGTGACTGGGGATCTTGTGAACCCAATATATATCCCCGGAAAGCTGCAGCATTTCTGGCGTTGTGGCACTGCTTCCATTGCTTTTACTGTGACCATAGACCTCCATGTTAATAGAGGGGCATCAGTTTCCCAGCATATGTGGGCGACATGTACAGGGGGAGGCAGGGAATTTTAGGCAGTGTACAATGTACACTGCTGCAATTGCCCGTACCACTACAGGCAGAATGCTAGGGAGGTTAATGTTATGGAAAACGTTAATAAAAGTTGTTTATTAATGGACACTTGCCTTACTCAATTGTGTCTGTGATGACGTCATCACCACTAGTCGACTTTAGTGACTGGTGACTTGAATTTATAAAATCTTACGTCGTTAATGTCCTAGTACCCTAGTAACACCAGCAGATGAATTTTCATTCATATATATAATATAATATATCTTATATATATACAATTTTATACATCATTCTCTCCTTGACGGCTTATACCTATGACATATGGCCAGATACTGTGAGAAGAAGACATCATGTACACAGGGGGTTGCTAATAGGCATAACATGGGAACAGTTGGCAGTGATTGACAACCAGCTGCCGATCGCCTACACAATGTGTGCAACTTCTGCACCCAGCAGTGCAATTATGGCCGTAAAACCGACCATCTGAATATAACTTTAAAACCATAAATTCTTCAGCAATTAAATCTGAATGATGAATTTATCTGCAGTGTGTGGTTACAGAGGCTAATATTCAAATATGGGAATGGCTGGACAAATTTACACTTTAAAGAGGGCAAGGGCAATATCACAGGCACAGATATCATATAACAAATGATGAATCTGGATTTTCCTATATGTTTATACATCCTGGTATGATGTCATTTCTCTAATAATGGCTTGTGGTAATTTATCTTCTTTATTATCACCCCTTACCTGGCAGTGTCTTGGACCCTGGTTTTGTTACAAGCCCCCGCGCTCGTATAATCTCCACCTCCAACTGTCCCTTCTTATCCATCATTCCAACCTGAATGTCTCCTGCAGGAAAAATATACACAAAATAGTTATGGATCTTCAACTATTAATTACAGTTCATTTAAAATGTGACCGCAGCCAAAAATATATCTACATCAAGTATAGCTTCCTTCCAATCCTCACCCAAGTCCTCAGATCTGATCCAAGTCCTCATCCAAGAGTCCTCAGATCTAATCCAAGAGTCCTCAGATCTGATCTAGTCCTCATCCAAGAGTCCTCATATCTGATCCAAGTACTCATCCATAAGTCCTCGGATCTGATCCAAGTCCTCATCCAAGAGTCCTAAGATCTGATCCAAGTACTCATCCATGAGTCCTCAGATCTGATTCAAGTCCTCATCCAAGAGTCCTCAGATCTAATTCAAATGCTCATCCATGAGTCCTCGGATCTGATCCAAGTCCTCATCCAAGAGTCCTCACATCTGATCCAAGTCCTCATCCAAGAGTCCTCACATCTGATCCAAATACTCATCCAAGAGTCCTCAGATCTGATGCAAGTCCTCATCCAAGAGTCCTCACATCTGATCCAAGTCCTCATCAAAAAGTCCTCAGATCTGATCCAAGTCCTCATCCAAGAGTCCTCAGATCTGATCCAAGTCCTCACCCAACAATCCTCAGATCTGATCCAAGTCCTCATCCAAGAGTCCTCAGATCTGATCCAAGTCCTCATCAAAAAGTCCTCAGATCTGATCCAAGTCCTCATCCCACAGTCCTTAGATCTGATCCAAGTCCTCGTCCAAGAGTCCTCAGATCTGATCCAAGTCCTCATCCAAAAGTACTTAGATCTGATCCAAGTCCTCATCCAAAAGTCCTCAGATGTGATCCAAGTTCACACAGGGGTGGCTGCATTAGATATGAGCCAGATAGATGGCTGTGAGCACACATGGCTCTTGAAGCAGCCATCGATCTGGCCCATCTCGATTTTTCGTCTGATTTCTGTGAGATCGATCACTGGAATCGGACCTGTCTGTAAAATTTAGCAGCTCGCTCAGGAATCGTGGAACGTTAATGGAGACACGCGATCGTTCCTATCGATCAACCTATTGGCGTCCAACCCACATTACATAATTTCTGGTTAGAACAGCTGCGAACTGGAGATCACAGGAAGGAATCGACCAGGAATCGAAGACGTCATATGGTGCAGTGTGCGATTGATTCTGTACATGGAATTGATTCCAGAATCCAATGCACAATCGTTTAAAAGATTGATCGCTGGGAAATCAAAACGTCTATTTCCAGCTTTAATGGTTATTTAATATTCAACAATAATATCACAATGTTTCCAGGTGAAGCTCTTTCTTTTTCCTCTGATGCCATAGCATCAAAAACACTATTGTGAAGGACAATGATGACCTACCCATTGAAGGAGTCGCTAAGGTCTGTCGTCCAACCAGCTGTGCAGGCCCTAATCCATCCAAGAAATCACTGAATTGGCTGTCAGAACCCAACCGAACCCCGGGAAATATTAAGCTTTAGAAAAGATATAAAAAGAAAGTATTAGGCCTGTGAGAAGAACATGTGGATACAGAATTTTCATCTTGTAAAAAGTAAAACAGATTAGTGATACATTATTTATATCAGCACAATGATAAGAAGAGGGAATCTTCTCACAAAACAAAACGTCTAATAAGTTCACTTTCTCAGGTTGGAGTTTGCGTGGTTAGTATTCTCTCAGCCTAGTGAATCGGGGGAAGATTTGCTGAATTGAATTAGCCAATGGTAGAAGCAAATATTGTACTTTTATAAAGTCCGAGGGTGTAGTCAAAACCCACGGCACACCAGGCAACATCCCTGCTCTAGTCATCCATTTGGTTTATCAACTCCAGCATCACAGAGTCCCCTGAAGACTTGTATTGAGCTACTGGTGTTATCATACTTACGGCATGTGTTGACAAGCATCGGTTTTGCATTTCTATACATGTAACCCAATTAAAGATGGTTAAATGTACCATATTATTTAGACTATAAGATGCACTTTTTCACCCCCAAAATCGGAGGGGGGAGTGCCTACGTCTTATGGTCCGGATGCGCGACCCCCGCAGCCACGGGTGGTCACCACTTGGCTTCCAGCCAGCTCTCCCGGCAAGGAGATTTGCCGGGGAACTGGAAGAGCTGTCAAGATAAGAGATGCCAAAGCCCTGCTGGCATAAGCAATGAAGAGAGAGATAGATGAACTGTCATCTATCCCTCTCTCCTGTCAGTGGAAACTGCAATCACTGCAGCTCCCACGGACATCGAAACAGCCAGCTGGAGAGGGAGAGCAGAGGATTGGGCAGCCTTCCTCCCTACCCCCCCCCCCTTATGATAAGTGAAGAGGTGGCGTCATGTGCTGTGTGTACTGCTGCTAGTGACATCTACTGGCTGAATTGAATATTGCATTCATTGAATTCATTGCATTAACCCAATTGATGTGAAAACGTATTAAATATTTTTTTTCTGGTTTTCTGCTCTAAAAACTGGGTGCGTCTTATGGTCCGTAAAATACAGTACCTGTCATTTGATTCAAAATATATCAGAAGAGTTTAAAATAGTTATTGAACTGCTGAAATAGAACCTCTACTGGTTTATAATCATAAAGCTAAAGGAAAGCATATATTTAATATAAGAATACAATCTGTTCAGTTAAATTACATGTTTCCTGGAATAACAAAAACAATGGTCACCATTTGCAAAATGAAAGTTCTAGTGATTATTGTAAAAAAGCTTTATATAGTGAAAGCATTTTGCAAGACAGTGGGAAGAAGTGGACTTCTTGCTGTGAAAGAGCCCATGGTCTATCAGTTCTGTCACATGGGCAAGAGAGCTGTGCCCACCCATCCCCCCAGGTGCCAGGTATATTCTCCTGACCTCTTTAGTGAATTGACAGCCTTTATACCAACAATTACAAATGACAACAATTAAAAAATAATTTGTATAATATTATATTTGTGTCCACAACTGTCATCATTCATTGTCAATTCATTTTATAATGACTTACTTTCCCTCAGAGCTGTAACTATTCATACTCCCATCGTTAGACTCTCGACTTGCTTGCCTGGTCATCCAATTTCTCATCTCCACTGCTAATCCAGTTTCCGTACTTCGCTGGATCGTGCTCTTCAACTTTTTACCTCCAACTTCTGAAAAATAAGAAACAAAAATGTTCATGTGGTTTGACCACACAAATTCCCACATATATTCAGAATCCCCACCACCTTCCATTGCAACATATGGACGGAAGTAGATATGGGATTGAACCCAGATACAAACCTAGACAGAAGCTTTCATAATGGTTGTAACAGCGAAAACTAGATTGGCTTATGATTGTTATATAAACATCGCAAGGCAATTCAGCTAATGAATCTCTTTTTTTGTAAACCAGCAGCTGAAACCATTTTGATTATCCAGTTTATACAATAATTTGATTAAAAAATATGAAGTATATCAAATGCTATAGCACCTCGTTATATATAGTACTCCATCATAGCAAACTCTTCTCCTTGAAAAGTAAACAGAAGTAAAAAGTCTATGGATAATATCTGGAGAGCAGTAAGTAAAGCTAGCCATACACGTGTCGGATTCCATGTCCAATCGATTCATCATCCGATCGATTCCGGCGATTCTGCCGGGAATCGCAGGTGTGATCAATCGGCCAATTAAGAGTATCCATCGCAGCATACCACCTTGTCCGAGCGGATTCCGGCACGATTCCGTGTGCGATTCCACCTCCGATTCCACCTCACAAATGGCAACTCCCCCTGATCCGGGCAGAATCGGATGAGAAAGACCAACATGTTGGTTCTCCGTCGGATCCGATTCTGAGCCCCTGAACGATCGGACCTGATCGATCGGACAAGGTGGGCTGCATGCGATTCCGGTACGATCGTTTCGCGTCCACGCGCCCGGAATCGATCGTGCCGGAATCCGGTGCGAATCCGACACGTGTATGGGGGCCTTAATGGATAAAGACTCTGGGGGAAGAAGGAGCTTGATTGCAGCAAACTCTGTGTTACTACATCGTGCCCAATATGCACCCAAGTATTATTATCTTGTCTTTATATAGCGTAACATATTACGCAGCGCTTTAAAGACCATATACAGTCATATCACTAACTGTCTCTCAGAGGAGCTTACAATCTAATGTCCCTACCATAGTCATGTTTATGTAACTAACATAGGAGAATCTTTTTGGGGAGGAAGCCCACCACAGACACGGGAAGAACATGCAAACTCCTTGCAGATATACCCTGGCGCTGCTTTGCTAGACTGCTAACCACCTGAGCCACCGTTCTGCCCAACTAGACACTTTTCTACCATTAATAATGTGACCCTTTAAGTACTGTAAATTGGAAAGTGGCACCTCCATGAGCTTTCCAACAAATCACCAAGAAACTATATGAGACAGGGCAAGGCTAACCTCTGTCAGAAGTAAGAGATGGAGGAGTCAGAAACCTGGAGGGTGGTAGTGTCCTGTGCATTATTGGCTGGTTTAAGTATATTATTCAAATGGACTGCAGTTTGTGTGTGGAAATAAGAGTGTCTGAGTGCAGTTTTATCTTTAGGCACAACAGGCTTGTGAATAAGTGATAGAAAGAATGGAGTCATTAACTTCATTCCCATCATCCTCTCTAAAGCTGGCCATACACCTTCAGATTTCTCTGTCAGATTTCCTTCAGATCAGATCAGATCTACCAACAACCATGTAGTATAGTGTCCTTCCTTGATGATCTAGACAAGAAAAAACTATTACAACAAACGCCCCACCTCAAGGGTATTTTTGTTTGCTGCCTGGAATATGGTTAGATTTGCTGCTGGTTTCGCTGCAGATTGACCACCATGCCGGGAAACGATCTTACATATGTCCATAAATTTTTGATCGATCTCCTTACATTGGATGGGTACGCTGGTCCACAAAGGGTGCACAGGCGATTCTCTGCAAGACTGGCCGTATGGGGTGGCGTCATCATGCACGGTGAATCTTACAAGAAATCGGACAGGCATTGAGACGTTTATGCCGAGCTTCACCATTGATCCTTAATATGGGTATAGGAAAGAGCATTGCTCATATTCAATTCATCACTGTATATATGTTTTATGTGCACCCTACCATCCTTGTAGTTTCTAACCTGTGGTAATAATAAAAGTATCATTTTTCTTTCGCAGAATTTTTCATGTTTTATTTGTTTGTCACTTTTTGCACTTCATTACCATTCTAAGATCTATGAGATAAGTATGACCACAGCTGGTAAAAAGCAACCCAAACACAGAGACATGCAAAAAAAATAAAGAGTGTTATGGACACAAATCTATACTTTTTTCATACTACTGAATATAGAACTATGCTCCAGGTATAGACAATAGAACAAAACATCTTTACGGACGGTAGAAATACAGAACACAATTTGACAGGAATACTCGGTGTCACCGTGGTGCGCCTCTACGTGACACATTATGCAGAAATCACCATAAACCCCTGAAAATGGTCCAATCATCCGGTAACACGGGATAATGAGCCAAAGTGCCTGTGACTTAGAGAACAGCTTTGTTTATTCCAATGATGATAATGGCCGAACACCCAGAACGAGGTTGTGCCGGAGAACGGCATTCTATAATAACGCTAAACTCTCGGTAGTAAGAATATGGATCATGACCTTTCACTGAGAGTCATTATTCCCATTCAAGTGTGTTTCCTACATACGGAGCCAGCTAGGGAGAACAGCATGATGTGTATGATTTACATGAAACACGGATGGCAGAGAAAGTAAGCACCGATTATACAGCAATAAGGAACCCACTGTACCACGGCCAGAGGAATATACATGAAGGAGGAGAACTGTCTATTCTGAGGAATATCTTCATCTGTAAAGCTAGCCATACACGGCACGGATTCCCTGGCTGATCGATTCACCATCCGATC
>CM070036.1:15731573-15755993 GCA_036250615.1 Ptychadena robeensis | reverse complement strand
GTGGAGGAACATCAGGATTCCTCGGTATCTCCTGTCTGACTTTGGGTGACGGCTTCTGTTTTCTGTCTTTTCTGTCTGGTAAGTTTGATGGTTTTAGTTTAGGTTTTGAATATGTAAGGATTGATTACTGAGCATGTTTTTATTATATTAATAAAAATCTATATCGTAAAATAACATACCCTGTTTCCCCCAAAAATAGGAAACCCTTACATTTTTGCCTCACGCTGAAATATAAGGCATCCCCCTGAAAACAAGACATTTGGGAGCAAAAATTCACGTTATGTATATAGAATAAACGGCATATGTGCATCGATTCTTCCTTATTGAGCAGAATTTTATGACAGCAATATCTAATCATCAGAATCTCTTCTACATCTAAATTATTCCTACCAGGGCTGAGCAGACTTTGTGTCTGGTGGAGAGCTATATTTGATATTATAGATAATGACCTCATTCATGGTGAATGTGAATGATACAGCAAGAACAATGATCCCAGCAAGAAGACGCCAAGGATTTATATATTGTTGTGTAACCCTTCTAATAAAATATTCCACATAGGAAAGAGCCATATCTGCAGTAACGGGGTGTTCAGTACCATACGTGGTCAAAGTCCGTGCTCTTTCCAAACATCAATAAAGGGAAGACCAAGTGATCAAATAAACTAATCATTTTATCTTTTATTCAGAAATAACTCACAGCAGAAAACCCCTGTAGGAAAGGACAATTACTCAGAAATGAATTACTAAGTAGAATGAAATGAAATATGAACATATTAAACTGTTGAAGGCTTCTTTTGTGTGCCTCTCTGCTATACTGTGCCTTGTGTGACTTCTATAATGTGTAACACGCCGTAGTTCTAAAATAAGCTTTAAGAACTTACCCCATCTATGTAAAGTAATAACTGGGGTTTTAGGGTACTAAGTGATTCAGGCGGATATTTAAATGTTAAAAATAGCCTTTATTACAACAAGGACTCTTAAAAATGTTCAAACAAAGGTCATTGTAAAAAAAAATGGCAGCATGATATATAGTCACTGTACCATACATTGCAGCTTGTTTTTATGAAATGAAGCATCAGTATAGTATGAACCTCTGATAGATTGTTGTTTACCGATGTGTTTCACCCAGGATAGGGCTTCATCAGGGAGTATAAATCATTGTCATCAATGATGGGCTTGTGAGCAGGATCCTGCCAGGAAACTTGTGACAGGCATCTCTATAAGCCACTTTTGTAAAGGATTTTATGCAGGGAGAGGTTTACAGGTGTCAGGTGAAATAAATGGTCACCAATGCGTGCTTAGGCACCCCGAGAGGGACCAAGCTCCCAACAAAGGGATGAAAACCAAGAGTGTAGCCTATGTTCTGCCCTTCTTTATTATAATGATCGTTAAAATTATGTAGGTTGCCATTATGGACCTCCTACTTAAAAAGTTAGACGTCTGTCTGCGTCTGACATCACCAAAAAAGCTGAAAATAAGTTTCAGAAAAGTGTCACAGCCAGGGTCGTTTCTCCAGTTATGAATATGCATGTGCAGTGCCTTCACTCGCACACATATTAGGTGCCCTTCCTCCCCGTGACCTGCCAACGGGGATGTTTGGGCTTTGAGATGCTGGCCCCACCATCGGCAGCTTATGGTGTTGAGGAAGGGTGCATCAGCATCTCCACCAATAGTACCCATCCACCCCACTAGTCTACAGGGGGCCCTTAGCAAGAACTTGGAGAGGGCCCCTGAAAGGCTAGAAACGGCACTGGTCAAGGCATCTTGTAAGATCTGCTGGATTCCTTTACTCAGTTAATGTAATGGTTGACTTTAATGCACATATATGGCACTATTGCCCTAAGGGTCAATGTAAGGATTAGGCTTTAGGAAACAATTTTTAAAGTAAGGGCTTGTTTTCACAAGGCGGCATGGATGTGTTGGCATGAAGAGTCCATGACGCCCAGATTGCCTGCTGTTTTCAGGCGTGACGCTTTGTTTACAGGAAAGTGGCTCATTTACTTAAATGGGAGGTGCTGTGTCTACGCCCAATGTAAAGAAAAAGCTGCAGTGGAAACAAGCCCAAGCCAAGTTAGGGATTAGATTCAGGGGTAAATTGTGGTTTGGACTGGTTGAGATTAAAAATCAGTTAAAACTTTATGGACGACCATAAAAATTGCCCATACGAATTTAGGTGGAGCAGTAAGGGGGTTGTTATTGACCCCTGCCGTCTGCTCACCTAAAATTGGCAATTGCTGAATGCCTCCCTGCAGCCAGACATGTAATCTATGCCAAGAAAAACATCTTGCTGCAGCATTCTAAATAGTTAAACCATGGAGCAGACCTTCAGTGGCTCCATGAACGGCGGCAGACTAATTGCCAGCACTCTTGCTCCTAGAGAAGTGCTATTGATTGGTGAGTTGAGAAGGGCATGGTAGACTGCAGGTGTGCCAGACCAATGCGGCATGCAACAGAGCTGTGGTCCCAACCTCAAGAGTGCTGAAGCAGAGTGTTTGAACTTTTGCTGCAGCAGCTAGCAGCTAAAAAACCAGATGTATTAGGGTATATCAAATCGGGCTTCACAGTTATACCTGATATGGGTGCAATGAATTTTAAGGTTTCGGTTTGGGAGTTCATTTTAAGTCATTGACAGCTCTGTACAGTCCGCAATACTCCAATAATTTCCTTACATGAAAATCACTGTAACTAAGTATTATATTTGCAAGTGAGATGGACCCAAATGGTAAAACAAGCATGGTGTGCTCAAAAACAAATATAACACATTCTTTATATGTATATATATATATATATACCATATATATACATATATAAGATATTCCTTCAATAATGTAGGCTGCTGTAAGCGTTGTGAAAAAAATCTCCACAATATGGTTCTGGGTGTAAAGCGGCACGCAGCAAACTTCAGGGTTTTATAGCTTCTTACATTATTCTTTATTGACTTAAAAAAACACATTCACACAGTAACTTATAATGTGAATAGATACTGAAAATAAATATATAAAACATTTGATAAAGCAATGAATAAAATAATAAAATAAATGACTATTATGTCTGTATTTCAATACTAGAGTAACCAGGACCAAGGTAGGGTGTGAAGGACTCTCCATACCGGTTATGGCACTTTGGGTGGATGGTGTTGAGCTGACGGCATAGACCCAAGGCTAGACTCAATTCAATTATCTAATCAACATTTAGGAAATAAATAACTGCTAAAACCTGTCACAGTATTGGATAGGATGTAAATTTGTCTTTTTTAGGAGATTGTAATGAGACCTCACTATATGTTATTTTTCCTGAAATGATAGATAGGTATTTTGTCCACTATAGTTGGTAATATATTAATAACCATATAGTTGACTATAGTTGATAATATAGCAATAACCTTATAGTTGACTGTAGTTGGTAATATATAAATATATAAATAAGGGTCCCCATACACCTTTAAATCTCTCTGTCAGATTTCCTTTTGTTTTACCAAAACCATGTAATATGAGGGACTTTCTAAACCATCAAGTCTACCTGTGTTCAATCACAGAGGACCCTATACTACATAGTTGTTGGTAGATCTAAAGGATATCTGACAGAGAGATCTAAAGGTGTATGGGCAGCTTTACTGTATAGTTGACTGTATTTGGTGATATATTAATAACCGATAGTTTATGACAGCTGGTTATATATTAATAACCATATAGCTGACTGTAGATGGTAATATATCAATAACCATATAGTTGGCTATAGTTGGTAATATAGTAATAACCATATAGTTGATCTTTAACAATGTATAATTTGTTACCTCTAACATAATATACCACAACTACCTTATGATTTACAAACTTTAATATCCCTATTATACTAATATTATACGACTACTTTCTATTCCGTATAGCAACAGTGTTTCTATAAATGTACCACACTATAGAGCCAATACAGCGTATCCTCATAACAAATGAATCAGCAAAATGATCTGGAGCCCGCCCTCTGTGAATTAGCCAAAAAAGTATTCCTAATAATAATATTACAGTTGCTGCTAATGATCCTAATGGCAGTTCTCTGAATTTATAACAGGAAAGGTAGAAATAATAGCCAGACACAATGTATATGCTGAAACCAGCGGTAGGTTAATTATAAGACCTCATTTGTGAATTGATATAGAAAATGCTACCTAAACATATATCCCAGCCAATGGTGCACTCAATATATTGATGTTGTCCTGCAAGATCCGCATCATGCCTATCCAAAGACGCAATAAATAAAGTTCATTTTAAGTTCCTACATGACATCTGGTGCTGATGAAGAATATTTATGAGGATCCACGACCATAAATCCAGTCAAATAACAGGATTTTAGGATTCTCTAATGGACTTGACTGCGGAGGTCTTGAAAGTGTTAACCTTATCTACACACATGCTGCCCAGATATAGAACATACTACTTAATATTGTGATTTTATAAATAATTCTTCCAATCTCTACTGGTGTTCAAATCAAAACTAAATATCAGTACATTGCTTCTAACTGGCATTGCCATTAGCTATGTAAATATGTCAGAAGGATAAGGAGGGTGATTACAATCCGAGGCTCCTATATGCTGCATTTAGCCAGCGCCTATACATCGTTAGCACCCCGTCACTTCCAGGGACACGTTACAGCAACAAGCAATAATGTCATATGGAAATGTTGCCGGTTACAAGGAAACAGCACTGAAATCATTTCCATGTAGCTGTTGACATGTAACATAATCACACCTTTAATCTCTTCTAATTGAAATACTCTACAAATGATCAGTGAACATTTTATGTGACATTGGGACATTATTTTGGGAGTAATAAGTGGTGAAAATCAGAGACCCCAAGAAAAATAACCACTACCTGTGTCTGTGTCTGTTATGGAAATAAAAGACAAGTGAATTATTAGCTGATCATAGACTACAGTTCTAGATTTTAAATGATTTGTCCCAGGAAATGTCCCTGATAAACTTCTACTATGCATGCTAAATCATTTCCTAAATTCTAGGTTTTCTAGTTAATATTTATAAATGATAGATCTTGAATTCAGTCATTATTTGAAACCATTTGTGGGAAAGGGTCCCTGAAAACTGTTGCCTGCTCACCTTCATCCTCCTCCAGCGAGTTCATACAGGGGAAGTATCCAGCTAGTGCCTCGAAGGAGGCGGATAGGCTGCTTCGGCTCTGGGAACGCTGGATGCGGAGCCCGGGTGCCCGCTGCTGCCTTTGCTCCCTGCCCATCTTGGATGAACCTCTGTACAAGATCCGAGGCGTCTTGGCGGATGACTGAGGTCCTCAGCAGGATGGAAGTCCAGGAGCCGCAGAACCTCTGCTCTCCTTCCAACAGCCTGCTGCCAATTCCTGACGCTCCCTTTAGCATTCGCTGCGTCCTGGGCATTCACTTTGCACATACACTGATCCCTGCTGGATACAGATGATGCACTTGGATCTGTAGCCTGTAGCTTCGGAGTTGAAGCAGCCAATGATGGAGCACTTTGGGTACCAGATGAAGAAGACAAGGGATGCTGAGGATCAGGTCACCTATAAGGAATGCTGGTGTCTGTACTGATGCGCTCTACTTGGCAGCTGCTTCTCCTCTAGAAACACATGCTTTACCTCCAGCTTGTGTCTGTCTCTGCGCTCAGCTCCTGTCTCCTCTCCTCCTCTATGGCACCAATCAGCTCTAAGCACAGCAGCTAGGAGCCAGCCATGCACTGAGCCCCCCTCCCTTTCATCCTTTATACTGACTTCCTGTTGGTCCCTGGCTCCGGCAACAAGTCTCCGTGTGCCTGGAAATGAGATGCTGAGTCCTTTCCAGTTACCAGGGGCCCTGCTGCCGACACTGACACATGACAGTGACAAGGAGGAACATGGTGCGGTGATGCTGCACAAACAAGCCTCAGTAATGGACATCCTCCTGCCAGGGTTTGGGTATATGTATCAGTGTAATGGGCTGCCGCTTATACACACAGTGACCAGCAGTTCAAGACATTTCCAGTGAAAATGTTAGGCTTTTTTTGCAGATTACTACAGCTCCAAATACCCTAAAAACAAACACAACACAAACCTCCATGCACCCCAATTTACAGAGACTTAAGGGACTTCCACAGTAATAGTATAGAGAGTTTGGAGTTCAAGTGATACCGTTTATTGGCTGACTCAAGTCATTAGAAAAGCAAGTTTTCGGGATATCGCAGATCCCTTCTTCTAATGACTTCAGTTAGCCAATAAACGGTATCACTTGAACTCCAAACTCTCTAGATTTATCTATGGCTAACACGGTACAACACTCTACTTTTATGGTAATAGTATGAAATACAAATATTTAATAAATAATACAATTATTAACTTATCTCCCACCTTTGACAGCTGCAGATATCCAAACTTTTGCGGGGTTACAAAGCTCCACTTACGGGCATTTGGCTGTTAAGGTTAGGGATTGGGGGGGGGGGTGTTATTTAGGGTTGGGGGTGGTGTTTGACTTTGGGGGTGAGCTTTAGGTGTTTCAATAAGATGCTTTGGGGGGTTAGAATAAAATTAACCTCCCCAGTTCCCTGATTTCAGAAACCCCTAACCCTAACCTCCCCCAAACCCCTAACAGCCAAAGTCTGTAAGCGGAGCCCTGTAACCCCGCAAAAGTACAGCTATCTGAAGCTGTCAAAGCTAGAAGATCTCGTCAAATCGTTGGAACACCTGCAGCCAGTCAGATCCGAATCTGCTGATGCTCTGTCCATCCAATGACACCGGATTAAAGTTGCCCATACACAAGCAGATAATCCCTCGATAGATGAGGGACCGGCAGCAGTGTGATGAGGTCATCACGCTGCAGCCAGTCCCTCAGCTGATCGGTGGGCACCCTTTGTGTGCCGGCCATTACTTTGGATGGGAAGACAGGGATGGCAGCATAAGATATGCGTCAGATAGATCTATGAATGTATGGGTACCTTTAGATCCAGATTGGTGGACCTTACATGCTGGAGGAATGGATGCTCCAGGCATGGTGGCGTGGGAGCGAGGAAGAGGGGAAGATAAAGCTGGGTATACACGGGTATATTCCTGTGCAATTGACTGGCGTCACCGTGCTGTGATTGATCACGGGTCAATCGAATGGTTATCAATGTGCAGCATATGGGCACATCAATTCCTGTTCGATAGGGACCCGGTTTCCCCGTGGTCCCCCGGGTCTTTGCTTCTGCCCAGCTAGTGACCGGAGTTCCTTGCAAATTCAATACGAAGTATTCATAAGAAGTATTGTAGACATACAATACTACTTGAGTCCATTACAGGATTATACACCAATTTCTCTGGGAAGTATTTTAGAAGATTGGCAACTACGTCTTCTCCATCCCACGCATATGTGTCAAACATGAATCCAACATGGTACACTGTCTGTTCAGACTGTACGAGCACACGGCATACAGTGAGTGCCTAAAGATTGTGGCCTAGTTACTGATTCTCCAGATGGTATATACAGATTTCACATATTCTCTTCTATAAATTAGTTCACTGCAATCTCTGCACAAGAGGAAATGAATGCTGAACCCAACCTGTTCTTCTATCAGTGTTTATTGAGGACGAGGTATCCTAAGTATCTGCTGAAGGTCACACAATACAATACACAGGACCAGCCATGAACAAACATCCATTTTCTTTGGTAAGTGCTTCCTGTGTTGTCACAGAATGGAGAACATTAATGCAGATTAACCACAGGCTGATAGACATCATCATTGGTTCAGATCATGCCGAGATATTGACATCCTTAGAGGGAAAGGTCTTAAGCACTGAGGGCCAGGTTTAGTGAGGTGAAACCGCGTTGGGACCGACCATTCAGCCTGACATTAAACCATTACCATTAAATGCCAATAACTTCACACATACATGGCATTTTTATTATTAAGCCATCCATTGTATTACCATTAATCAAAGATGGCCCTAGGCATGCTGGGACATGTAGCCCTCCTAGCTGACCAGCCGCATTTCACCTAACCCCTGACCATTTCTCTATCTATGGCATATAGAGAATCAGTGAGATTCCCCAGCAGATTCCCCTCACCTTAATGCTGCTTCCTGATAGTAGGGATAATCTGCATGTTGAAGCAGCCACCATAGACAAGAAAAACACATGGCTGCAGGAGAGCTCTTTGTGTATGTGTAAACTTGGGACTGTAACATTTGGGGGGGGGGGGGGGGGGGGTTACAAGCCCACCATTCATTTAGGAAATGGTAAGGAGACAGAGGCATGGACACAACTATGGCACTATGTATATGAAACCTATAGAGCTCAGTATGCAAAGCAGCTCTGAAAGTACAGCACCCTATCTAGTACTTGCAACAAGCATGTAGAGAGATCTGTATTGCTTAAAAGGACAAGATTCCTTATTGAACAATCTTTTAAATAGCAAGAACTTCTTGAGAACTTTTAAAATAAGATGAGACCAGCTATGTAGTGCCGGGTCCTCTGCAATAGAACACAGGTAGACTTGTTGGTTTAGAAAGTCCCTCATATTACATGGTTTTAGTAAAACAAAAGGAGATCTAAAGGAAATCTGACAGAGAAATCTAAAGGTGTATGGGAACCCTACCAGCAGGGAACACATGGCTCGATATACGAGCCATTCGAGAATCCCGGCAGCAGCGCAATGACATCGTTGGAGGCACATCTCTGTGGTCCCTATGCAATGTAATGGACATGGACCGTGGTTTACGGTCATAAGAGTCCTTGGGCAGATTTCATGGAGGAGACTGACCATAAATCAGGATGAACACCATAGAGTGGCATTAAGGTTTGAGAGCAACTGTCCTGTGTTTCCATAGGCCGAGATCCAGAGCCATATCAACAAGAATATCAGCAGCCATAGGGATTTAGTGAGCAGCTTGAGAAAGTATTAATTAGCATGTAAAGGAGAAACGTGTGTGTAGTCACATAAAACCACTAATTAAATATTGCCATCCAATCACAGAATGCACCTGGGTACTCAGGTATATTAGATAAACACTACACAAGTCATGTATATACTCCGGTCTTGATTAAATGTATTCCTATGTGACTGTGTGTGCGGGGTGTGTGATACAGATGATGCATAAGACACTTGTATTAATTTATCCTTCTATGGAATCCTAATTCATAGTACATTGAGTGTTTATCGTCCTTCCCCCTCTTAACTATCACTTTAGGTCAGCGGTTTTTAACCTTTGGGTCAGGACCCCCTTGAGGTTTGAACGACCATTTCATAGGGGTCGCCAGGTTAAGTGAATGCAACAGCCGCGCTGATGCCCACAAACAGGGTGGGGAGTGAGGAGGGATGGGGCAATACTCTCCCTCCTAAATTCCCACCCCGCACATCATCTGCACAAGTGGGGTGGGATAATTGGGTGGGGACATTACACTTACCTGATTGTGCCGGAAGTGATGTCCCAGCGTGTCACTTTCGGTAATTGGAGCGCTGAAATGACAATCTCCACCGGCACTTCTGCGTTCCAAATACAGTGACACTTCGGAATGTCACTTCTGAGGTGGCGGATCTAAAAAGGTTGAGAACCACTGCCCTAGCGTCCACAGAATAAAGAGCATTTATAGACAAAAAAATCATCCCCCACAATGCAGAGCTTATGGCTTTGTAGGCTGTGCACTCCGTGGCAGTGTAGATCTAGCCATCCTCACCCACTCCTGTCTTGCTGCCCACATTCCCCATCCCACCAGGGGCGAAGTTTGGCAGCTCCAATACAATCCTACCAATGAAATCTTTCCCAGAATCAACAGTGGTTCTCTTTCCGCTGCCGCAGAAGTTTTAGGCTTAGGTGGAGGAGCTATACAATGTAATGTGTCCTATTAAGATATTAAAACAAGCTTTACAGTACTATGAAGCACCAAGCTATTATATCTCTGTCCTAGGGTACACATTGCGCACTTTATATGCACAATATATTTTAATGATGCATCGATTTCTGCTTTGGTAAACAAATAGTGCAAAACTCACCTATGCGTCAAAACATGGCAAATTGCATCTTTTGCAGATCCCTGTTCATTTTGAATGGGCTTGTTCTTGCGTCTTATACACAGGACAATGTTTTGCTGTGTGTTAGATGAGGGGGTGTGACCACTGAAAAGTTTTGCCAAAACTTAGTGAAGTTTTGTCCTAAGCCATGTGTTCCCAGTGGCGGTGGTTTATTGGTTATGCAGGTATAATGTTTCGGTTATCATGCAGCCTGCGCCCCATATCCGGCTTTGAGTATTCAGGCGGAGGGTCTCACTGCTGTCAGTTGATTAAGATGCTTCATTTAGGTTCTAGAGCTGTCATTCATGAAAGCATATTTTTAGCAAACTAGTCAATAATATGACATCTGGAACGATGCAACAAATGTCATGATTCAAATGAATCTATAATTGAGAACATTTTGTATTCTACATTACATTGAGATAATAGGTTACTGTGTTTTAGAAAGTTCTCATTTATCTAATAATATAAAAAGCTTCATTTACAAAAAAAAAGTATAAAGTATTTTCAGTGAGCAGTTATTATTATTAGACAGCCAACTGATTATTACCATTATTAGAAAATACAGTTAGTATAGAAAAATATTGAATTTTATGTATTAATTCTAATTTTACATTTTAAGCAGCGAGTATATAACTTGTAATGGGATAAAAGACCCAGTGTATACGTTGGTTAAAATGCTAATGATTTAATCTTTAACGTTTTGTTTCCACTATGTCTTTTTCTCTACTTGTCATTTCGGGATGTGGAAAAATCGCCCCCGAAAAGCATTAGATGATATTATTCCAATTTAATGTGACCATGGGCAGACAGTGGGCAATCCGACACATTCATGCGCACTGTACAGACTTAAGGCTGCCATACATGGGTCGATGCCCATGACATGGATCAGCCTTCGAGCTCAGCGCTAAGCCTGATATCGAAGGAGCTGGAGGCCCAGCACTGCTGCAGTCCCCATCCAAAGCAATGGACATCGATCATGATTTACGGTCATGTCCGATAACCCTGTCTTCAATCAATTCCGCTCAAAGACAGGGGTGGCCGCATCAGATATGCGCTAGATAGATAACGGTGAGCTTGCACAACGCTTGAAGCATATATCTATGCGTGTATGGGCAATTTAGCCTAAATCCCTGTAATTATGTTTACAGTATCAGCAAACCAAGAAAAATGTGCTTCTATAGCTTCACTAATACTCAATACTGCCATATTCTTAATACTTATTATACTGTGATCATTTGCAAGATCCGCGTTCATTTTCTCAAATGGCGTCCATAGAGTAGAATGGATATGGTTTTTGAGGATTTAGTGGAGTTAGCTGCACTGAAGATGGTCCTTCCTACATATATCACCCCAGCATGTACGGTATGTTCCTTGCTATACAGTGCTCTGTACAACAGATGTCCTATGTATATGTATACCTATTATCCAGAACTTAAGCAACCAGAACGTGACCCCCGCCCCCTCAAAAAAAAAATAAGTTAAGTACTGCATTGCTATTC
Organism: Ptychadena robeensis; assembly: GCA_036250615.1. NCBI lineage: Eukaryota > Metazoa > Chordata > Amphibia > Anura > Ptychadenidae > Ptychadena > Ptychadena robeensis. Next base: position 15,744,494 of record CM070036.1, on the reverse strand, counting down.
TACTTCAAGCAATGCAGTGCAGAGTGGGGTTAAATAATGGTGCATATACAGTTATACCATCATTATATAATAAGTACCTATCTATGGCTGCGTCATCATGCAGATTATCCCTACTATTAGAATGCAGCATTGCCATAGATAGGGGAATAGTCAGGACTTATAGGGTTAGGTGAAATGTGATTAGACAGCTGGAAGAACTGCAAGTCCCAGCATCCCCAGGGGCCGTTTATATCAGTGTTATGGCAGTGAATGGCTAATGTTTTTGCATAATAATGGCAAGTATGTGTGAAGGAAGAGATCTGCCTCATGGTTTCCTTCATTTGCATTTAATGTTAATGGTTCAAAGCACGTCAGGCTGAATGGTCGGCCCATACAAATTTTACTTCACATAACCTGGCCCTCTTTGCAAAAAAGTTTGGACAGCCCTGGTGTTTTGTAACTGTTTACCCCACCTATACTCAGCCCGGACTATATGAAGATTTTATTAGTACTGTAATTGTCCATTTTTTCATTATTTTTGATTCCTGACTATTATCTTTAATACTTTTTGAACAAACTTTGTGAAGCCCCTTCCACTACATTAGTTTAGCCCCCATACACCTTTAGATCACTCCATACAATTTCCTTTAGATCTAACAACAACTATGTAGTGCCGGGCCCTCCCTGATAGAATACATAGTGATTGGAAGGTATATATCACAGTATGTAGTGCTGGGTCCTCCCTGATAGAATACATAGTGATTGGAAGGTATATATCACTGCTATGTAGTGCCGGAACCTCCCTGATAGAATAAATAGTGATTGGAAGGTTTATATTACTGCTATGTAGTGCCGGGACCTCCCTGATAGAATACATAGTGATTGGAAGGTATATATCACTGCTATGTAGTGCCGAGTCTTCCTAGATAGAATACAAAGTGATTGGAAGGTATATATCACTGCTATGTAGTGTTGGGTCCTCCCTGATAGAATACATAGTGATTGGAAGGTATATATCACAGTATGTAGTGCTGGGTCCTCCCTGATAGAATACATAGTGATTGGAAGGTATATATCACTGCTATGTAGTGCCGGGTCTTCCTAGATTGAATACAAAGTGATTGGAAGGTATATATCACTGCTATGTAGTGCTGGGTCCCCCCTGATATAATACATAGTGATTGGAAGGGTTAGAAAGCTCCTCATATTACATGGTTTTGGTAGAAGACTTGATTGTGCAGAAGATTGTAAGGTGTATGTGGGGGGGGGGGGGGGGGGGGGGGGGGTTAGTAATATAATACACGTGAAATGAAACTCCTTAGCATTGATAGCTTGAGAGCCTTATTCTTATATGACCTATGCCCCTATGCCTTGAAAATATAGGAGCAAATCAAACCAGAACCTCCCTTATATAAAATAATTTAAAAGCCTGCCCTTGTCATAAGGCCTACTGGTGTTAAAACTATGTTTGATAACCCATGTACCATTTATTATTCTTACAAGTCTCTCTATTGTACAGAATAAGAGAACATAATGATAATAATTAGGAAGTGACATTTCCTGACATAAGTAAAAACGTGAGTCTAAGTCATGCCATTTCATTCCTATTATCACTTATCTGGCTCCACCTTTCTGATCTCCTCCGGAATACGAGGTGAGGGAGACGTGTGCGGTTTGTGGAATTCTCTATGGTAATTATAGACCGAAAACAGGTTCCTTCTCTGCACACAAAGCTCTCTAATTATCTTTGTTTCAATAAATGACTGAGATTACTTAATGGGGAATAAAAAATGATAAAAGTGTTGTTAAAACGAAACAATCTGTTTATTATGCCATACAGTTCTGGCCAAAAGTTTTGAGAATGGCACAAATATTTGAAATTTTGCTGCTTAAGTTTTTATAATAGCAATTTGCATAGACTCCAGAATGTTATGAAGAGTGTTCAGATGAATTGCATAATCCTTCTTTGCCATAAAAATTAACAAAATCCCAATAAAACCTTCAAGCAAAGAGGTTCTATTCTTGTTAAGAAGGCTTCAGGGCGTCCAAGAAAGTCCAGCAAGCGACAGGATCGTCTCCTAAAGAGGATTCAGCTGCGGGATCGGAGTGTCACCAGTGCAGAGGTTGCTCAGGAATGGCAGCACACAGGTGTGAACGCATCTACATGCACAGTGAGGCGAAGACTTTTGGAAGATGGCCGGGTGTCAGGAAGGGCAGCAAAGAAGCCACTTCTCTCCCAAAAAAACATCAGGGACAGATTGATCTGCTGCAGAAAGTATGGTGAATGGACTGCGGAGGACTGGAGCAAAGTCATATTCTCCGATTCCCGTTTCCAATAGTTTGGGGCATCTGAAAAAGCGCTTGCCCTTTTTTGATGACCTTTCGAAGGATTTTTTGTTCAAGGTCGAACAAAATGTATCCATCAAACAAATCGGTCATTCTAGATTTTTGCTTAATCAACCAAAAAATCATTCGTTCGTCATTGATCGAACGAAAACTTTGACATGTGTAAACCCACCTTTAGTTTGTGGTCAATAAGCCACCTTACAATAGTGGTATTTGAACCCCCATAACATCCCCTCTAACCATAGTGGTCACGTAACGTATTAACATCTTCCAAGGCCTGGTGCACACCTATTTTTTATGTTTTTACATGTAATATCCTCTTGTAGCCATGTCACAATTGTGGTATTTGAACCCCCCCCCCCATGAGCATGCATTGAGCATGTTAACAAATGTGAACATCACCACGATCGATCACAAATCGATGCATGCATGCAAGTGAGCAATCGATCGACATGACCAGAAATCGATCAAGAAAGAACTGAGTCTGTCTGTAAGCTTTAGTCAATTGATTGGGAATTGAGGGACGTTATTAGAGACATGTGATCGTACCTATAGATCGACCCATGCAGGCCTCATCCCCCTTCCATCCATTTTCCATACATCTATGGCCAGCTTAACTAGTTAATGTGCTCCCTCATATACATCGTGCTGGAAGCAATACTTTACCTGTTCTAGCATGCTGGCTATATTGATACCCCATTCATACATCGCCTTGTAAACATGCACATCCCCTCCTATAAATATAGGCCCTTGTATGTGACATTACTCACTCCTCTGATATTGGTGAGGATGTTCTCCAAGGGGTAGTACTAAAATGAGTAAACATTCACTTTGACTTCATCCCACGTATATGCAGTATTAACATGTGCCATCAATTGACTTTTATTGTGTACATGTCCTCTGCATAAGGTGCATGCACAATGCAGAGGACACTCCTGGTTAGATTATACGAATAGTGCCAAGGCAATAGTAGTTACCAAAGATCGGTAGTTAACCAATGGCCAAAGAAAAAAGGATAGTGGGCCATAAGAAAAGATAAAAAAAAGAAAGGTTGAAATACCCGACTGTAAGTGTGGGTAGGGGTAAGGGGGTGTGGTAGTCCAAATGTGTTCATGAAAACAGTAAAAGTCTTGAGATGCAAAATAACAAGTAGGCCTTTAGAATAAACCTGGTGTTACCTCTATAATGCCTCATAAGAAATGCACAAAATGGCACTGTGTAAATATCATAGACTGTGAGTGCATACATCAAACTGTGTAAAGGCCCCCATACACCTTACACAATCTTTCCATACAATTTCTGTACAATCAAATTTTGTTCTACCAAAACCATGTAATATAAGGACCTTTCTAAACCTTCCAATCACTATGTATTCTATCAGGGAGGACCCGGCACTACATAGCAGTGATATATACCTTCCAACCACTATGTATTCTATCAGGGAGGACCCGGCACTACATAGCAGTGATATATACCTTCCAATCACTATGTATTCTATCAGGAAGGACCTGGCACTACATAGCAGTGATATATACCTTCCAATCACTATGTATTCTATCAGGGAGGACCCGGCACTACATAGCAGTGATATATACCTTCCAATCACTATGTATTCTATCAGGGAGGACCAGGCACTACATAGTTGTTGGTATATCTAAAGGAAATTGTATGGAGTGATCTAAAGGTGTATGGGGGGCTTTAGGTTGATCTAACCATGTGGGCTGCCATAGATTTTCAATCAGTCAACCAAAAAACCATGTAATATAAGGACCTTTCTAAACCTTCCAATCACTATGTATTCTATCAGGGAGGACCCGGCACTACATAGCAGTGATATATACCTTCCAACCACTATGTATTCTATCAGGGAGGACCCGGCACTACATAGCAGTGATATATACCTTCCAATCACTATGTATTCTATCAGGGAGGACCTGGCACTACATAGCAGTGATATATACCTTCCAATCACTATGTATTCTATCAGGGAGGACCCAACACTACATAGCAGTGATATATAACGTACAATCACTATGTATTCTATCAGGGAGGACCCAACACTACATAGTTGTTGGTAGATCTAATGGAAATTGTATGGATCAATCTTAAGGTGTATGGGGGGCTTTAGCCCATGACTCTCCAAATACCATGGAAATACAAGATCCAGCCGACCCTTCCTATCAAATACATCCTTAGAGTTCCCCAATAGTTTGGGAGCCCTAAGCTGCCTTTGTTACATTATGAAGTCACTAAAATGAAGAAAATGTCATGTAGGAAGGAATTTGGATTGGATCTACTTACTGTGCATTGCCGCATATAAAGGTGAAGATCTTGATGTGCATCGTATATAAGGTATCTGTATAAAAGCTTTCCTATAGAGCGCAGAAGGAAGCTGCTGCTTCTGGTTTAGTACTTTCAGCTGCGGTGTACAATTGAAGAGGAGTATTGCAGTATCATAATGAAGCACCGGTTTGGCATAATCAGGGCTCCATATCAGTGCCATGGAAATTATCTTGGCAGCTACAAATTGACTGACTACAATAATTTTCAAAGTTACTGCAATGTCATATAAGCACGGAGAAAATTACAGGAGCTGAACAGAGGCATTGAGATGCTTTGCATCAAAGAGAAACTTGCAACGTACACATGTACATGGCAACTCTATAGCATGATTGGCGCCAAATATACAGGTCACGCCGATCCAGTGCAATGAATTCTTATAGTTGTCCAGAACAAGTAATGTATGCAGTCTAGTACTAAAATAGGGGCCATAGGGATCATGGAGGTCTACAGAACATTTCCATGGGGATCATAACTCCAGCTATGTTCATTACACCTCAGTGTCAACTGTCATTCATTTTTAAGGACCTTTAACTAAGAAAAAATAAAAGCTGCCATTGCTAGATTGACCTTTCACTTCAAACTGCAGCACAGATAAAACTTCATTGGCTGAATAAACCGAAAGGGGGACCTTTGACTAGCAACATCCTGGACAAACCCTCTTATGGGTTTGGCATCACCCTACTAGAATGAAGACTTCACACAGGCTACAGGTCACCAGTAATAAACAATTTTAGAAAAAAAAATTAATTTAAACCAATTACATTGATTTTCTAATTCTCTTGCTGCAGTTTAGTTGTTCTGGGACTCAGAAAGTACTGAAACTAGAGCATGGGCATGGTTACAGATCATGGAGGTCTACAGAACATGATTGATGAAGATGTATTCACAGGACCTTTAATATGTGATCATTCTTTGTATAGTCATAGATACAGTATGCCATGCTGGGATGGTAAATCTCTGTGACAGCACTATAACTGTTTTAGACATTAGACATGTTGAAGCAGAAGAGTTCCAAGGAAATTACTCTGAAATTCCGGCAGAGTAGAAGGCCTCAGGGGTCCTAAGGTGACCTTCCCATCAAAACAAAAATAGCAACAAAAATGTGGTTCTCTATGTTTCACATATTAGTGATTCCTAAAAGTGAACACAGCTGTAAAGAAGAATCATAATAATCAGAACTGGTAACTGACAAGGGAATTAGAATATCAAGGTGATAACTGAAAATATTACCCTAACAGAAACAAACATTAACCAAGTGAAGACGCCGAGACAAAGCTCAATGAAGAGGCAGCAACATGTTTTGTCAATCCCAACTGCCAACAAATCATTTGTGACCCTATCGTCATTATTTTTGCACAATTCTCCCCTTTCCCAATATTTGATCAAAACATATACTGTATCAACCCACCCACCCACCATTTTATTTTGCATCTTTAAAACCAATCCTCAATTTTATCATATTCCTCTCCAACCAACCCCACATTTGATCATAACTCTCTCCAAACTACCCTTGATTTTATAATAACCCACCACAACCAACTCTCCATTTGATCATAACCCTCCCCAACCAACCCCACTTTTGATCATAATTCACCATCCCTTCATTTGATAATGACCCTCCAAAAAGACCCTTTTTTTTATTATAATCATCTTCAACCCACTCATCATTTCATAATAACCCTTCAGTATTCACCCTCAATTTTATAATAACCCTCCACAACCCACCCTCCTTTTGACCCTATCCTTTATCAACTCACCCTCCCATTTAATGACAACCACCTACAACATACCCTCCATTTGATCACAGCCCTCTCCAATTAAAGTTGAACACCCTCTCCAACCAACACATATTTTGATCATAATTCACCATCGATCCACCCTTCATTTGATCATAACCCTCCTCCATTAACCTGCCCTCCATTTGGTAATGGCCCCTCCACATCTGACCCTCCATTTTATCATAATCCTCTTCAACCTACTCATCATTTGATAATAACCCTTTACTATTCGCCGTCAATTTCATAATTACCCTCCACAACCCACCCTCGTTTTGACCATACCCTTCATCAACTCACCCTCCATTTGATAATAACCCTCCATTTGAACACAGCCCTCTTAAGTAACCCTCCATTTGATCATAACTCTTCCAACTCACGCAGCATTTGATAAAAACCCTCCATTTATTAGGGAAGCCGTACAAAAGATGATTCTCCCTTGATAGATGGGGGATCGGCTGCAGCGGGATGACGTCATCCTGCTGAAGCCCGCCCCTTATCTGATTAAGGGGCACCCTTTCAAAGTAATGGGATTGGCCAGTCGGATCACCATGCGATCCCACATATGGGAGATTACTGGCCGATCTCACCTGGTGGGCCCACCCGACGTTCGGCCAAGCGACCATCCCGCGATTGGTGGAAGTGCGCACAGTGGTTCATCAGCAGAACAATCGAGCTATGTATGACTATCTTTATAGGTGCCAAAGTAATGGTGATCAAACAGAGATTTACCAACATGTTGGATCCCTGTTTGACCGACATTTTCTTGGAGTACGATTGATCGTTCCAGGTGGGCAGCATTTGATTTGTGGTCATTTGCAGCAGACACACACAGCGATTGGTATACGTCCAGCTTAATACTTTGGCATCCATCAGTCTTTCCATAATTTTGACATTAGAGGCACAATCCCTACTTTGGCCATCCATCTTAAAAATGTTCGTCTTGCTACTCAGATATACATATCTATATTAACATCTATAAGATTTCACTGCTGGCATTATTTGTATTATAGAACGCTTACTCATCCATTCTCCAGCTAATAACATTTAATATAACGAATGTAAAAAGAAAATGCTTGGTTATTACCTGTGTGCTTTAGTTCCCTATAATCAGCAGGGTGTCCGTATTATACCCAAATTCTGTGCTAAAATGTGTGAAGCTTTTCAGAAAGGTAATATTTAATTATCTGTATACTGTATGTTATTCCAGAGACTCTGGGTATGTTATTATGACTCATATATTACATATAGACACCCTGCTTCCATATGAGAGCTTACAAAGTAAAAGCAATTGGCTGGATGTGACCTGATCTAGACCAAGGCAAACAAAACAAATTGCAATGTCTATAGCGATCAGTCAGAATCCATTACAACAGGTACAGCATGCTTGACAGGTACTTGGAGCTTGGCATAAACAAAAAGTTCTGGGCAGGGTCTGATGGGTTTACAAAGAAAGTGTTGCCTATTAAGGATGAAATGACAGGTTCTCCTCAAAGCTCACTCCAACTCATTCAAAGTCCATTTAAAGCCATGAGTCTCAAACCTGGTGTCCAACTCCATTACTCGAGGAGCAGGATCAGAACATATTTTAGTGTTTCTCTCACATACAACAGTAAATGCAGCAATGGTTCACAAACTAATCAGAACATATCTTTTTTTATACCGAAATCATCTGCATTTCGACTTCTTATGATCAGCATAACAAGTGCCAATAATAGGGGAAAATGCATTAAAAACTACCTTTATATTTATGGTTATATTAATGGTTATATTAATGGGCAGGTTTCAACCACCTGGTAGACGAGCTAAAATCACAACGACCGGCCGTTTTTCCGAATGACCTGTCAAATGACATGCCAAGTCAAGTGACAAGCCATTTCCCGCTTATTTCCTGGGCTGCTTTGAGTCCGCAGCAGCCCGACTGTGTAAATTTAGCTTTATTGAGTTGGAAGTTCCATTGAAAACCATTACAATTGCCCCCAGTGGCCACTTGTGATATTGCACCTGAATTAACCCCTAGAAGCCTGGGAGCTTAAGGGCTTGTCCCCACTTGGGCGGCCGTGACTGAATGCCATGGATCATGCCTGTAGAGAATGAATGGAAGCAGTTAAAAGTCCACACACGATTTTTGACTGCGTCCATTCATGTCTATGGGCATGATCCGGGGTAATCCGATCGCACCCATAGACATAATTGGATGCCGTCAAAAACAATGGGCATGCGTTCATAGCAGGAAAAAAGATGTAGTGGACATAAGCCTTTAGACACACGTTTACCATTTAAATCAATGGGAAAGTGTCCCTGTGTCATTTAAAATGATATAAAATAGTTTTTAGTCCCAATTATCCTGGTCAAACTCTGCATCCCAGGAGACTGGAATGTGTTCCTTTCCTTCCAGCCAAAAAAACACTGCCAAGAAGGAGATTTTAGCTGAACTAGAACAAGCCGTACCAATTCTATGAACACACTCACCAACTTATTGAGAGTTTTACAATTAGATAGCATGAGTTGTGTATTTACCTTAACATTCTGCATTGCAATAAATACATTTTGCAACACAGACTCATATCTCCTCCAATATGTAAATAGCTGCTCATGGGTAAGTTGTTCAGTGGCAGATTGTAAAGTGTGTCTTTTCTGAGTTAGTCAGTGAGTTCAGAGAATGTGTACTGCTAGTGTATAGACCAGTAGTGGGCAAGTGAGTTTATATGTAGGGCCACAAGTGCGGCCCTCAGCTTCACTAAAGGGCCGCACATAACATCGATCCAGACTCTCCCCTCATCAACATATCTCAGCAGGCGGTGGAGCAGATCCCGACAGGCAGTCAAAACCTGACAGCACCCACCCTCCTCCTGCCCCTGGGTGCAGCGCACATATGTAGATTCGGTTTCCCTGATCAACACTGACAATTTTACTGATGTAGGACCGCCAACGTTGATTAGGAAAGCTGGGTCAGCATGTGACCACTTCACAGTTCAGTTGCTATGCCCTATGTAATGTTAGGCCCCCGGGCCTCAGGTTGGGCACCTAGGGTATAGACACATGCTAAAGTTTCAGCCCTGACACTCTGCTGGAACTAAGACTCCTGGCACTGGCGTTTTGACTAGGCTGGAGAAATATACAGTGAATACTGCATGGCCCAGCTCTGCACACTTTGCTGAAACATTCTGTATATTCACTTAAAATGTGTTATGTTTTTTGTTTCTTTTTTCAAATTTTCTCTCCAAAACTATAAATATGTCTTATGGTGCGCTGCATCTTATAGTACGAAAAAAATACAGTATTAGCATCTCCAGAACAGTTGCATTTTACCAATGAACATATCTAAACAGGAAGGTGTTTGCATCATAATTCTTCATAGACTGGCGATGTGACATTAATATTCCTTTAGCAAGTCTTCAGGAGGTGACAGGTACCCTTGAAATGTCGGATTGACACAGTTCTTACTGTCTCCATGCAACGCAGTGACAGATCTGCTTGTCTCCCTGCCAGGCGTTCATTTATTAATACAGAAGTATGTGGGACATCTGGCTATAATTATATATTAGTCTCATTAAATGTAATTTCCATGCCAACTGGCAGAGGATGCCAACTTTTAGGAAATGTTTGAAATGTTCTATTCCGAATGTTTAGCAGACATTTCTCATGTATTAGGTTTCACATTATTATATTTCATGTAAGAAACACAATTCGAGACAAACAAGCTTTAAAATTATTAAGAGTTCAAGTAAAGGTCCCATTACGTGTGGTTTACTGAACTGGTGGAACCACAACGTTGGCTCCCCCGATATTTTTGTATTTTAGGGTAAATAAGGTAGGTCTTAAGGATAAGGTCACACTGCTCCTTCCACACATAACCCTTCCCTCCCACGGGTGTAGAGAAATTGTAAAGCTAGCCATACACGTGCAGGATTTCATGGCCAATTGATCACTCACCCGATTGATTCCGGCGATCTCAGCGGGAATCGGAGCTCCGATCAATCAGCCAATTAGAGTATTCGATCGCTGCATACCACCTTGTCCCACGGATTCCTGGACGATTCCGTGTCCGATCGCTAACTTCCCAAATGGCAACTCCCCCTGATGTGTGCAGAATCGGATCAGAAAGACCAACATGTTGGTTCTCCGTCGGAATCCGATTCTGAGTCCCCGATCAATCGGACGCGAACGATCGGACAAGGTGGGCTGCACGCGATTCCGGCACGATCGTTTCGCGTGCACGCGCCCGGAATCCGGTGCGAATCCGACACGTGTATGGGGGCCTTAAGAATTTCATGAAGAAAGGATGCGGCCCATGTGCTAATGATCTATTTTTATTAACAATAAAGCTTTATTGAAACGAAAAAATGGCATACAGAATTTATGAACAAACTGTACATTAAAACCTATGACGTCATCACACTGCATTCCCGGGCTGACTGAATCGGCGGGCACCCTTTGTGTGCCGGCCATTACCTTCAATGAAGATGCCGGTCTTCATTGAAGTTAATGGCATCGGCCAGAGAACATCGGACATGTCCGTTCTCTGGCCGGCCGAGCTGTGGGGCGACAGGGATCTGTCGCCCCATGTCTGCACACGCCGATTGGCAGCCAATTTTGCCCACGGCACAAGCACGCCACCCGTTGGTCAGCGGCAAAATCGCCCGCTAATCGGCATGTGTATGGCAGGCTTAAGTCAATCAAGGTAATTTCCACACAAGGCATACCAGGCAAGAAACAGTACACATAGCACAGTCATGTTATACAAGAGAATATTATATAATACGGTCCAGGCATTCCCCAAGGGGGTTCACACCAATCCACCCAGCGTGTCAGAGTGGGCAGGAGGACACTAAGGGAGGGGAAGCAGAGCCAGATCATCTGAGCAGGATTGGACTTTAGACAGCCACAAACCCCAGATCTTCCGAAATTTCCGTTCGCAGCCCCGATTTATATAAATGCATTTAAGAAGAGGGATGATATCATTCGGCGACATCTAAAGTGGGGGAAGCGGGACTGCACCACAGCCGTGCCACAGTCTTGTGGGCGTAAAACAGCGCCGTGTGTAGAAACTGAGATTCAGCCCTGCTCACCCCACGTCCCCCCAATACACCTAATAAACAGCATTTTAGGTCCAGAGCCACAGGAGACCCCATAGTGTCATGCAGGAAGCTAATGGTCTATTTATTTTATTTTTTAGCATAGTAGTGAGTGCCTTCTTACATACACAATATATGCAGAGACTGTACCATTCCAAAAAAGGGGGAAGCCAAAAACTGTGCTGCAGATGTCACTGACATCGCAACTGAGGTTCTTGGTGGATTGGAGTCCTCTTGGTGACTTGCAAATCCTTTAGCCCGTGTACATAAACAGGTTGGAAAGTTTGGGAGTGCCAGACCACTGGGCTAGTGTCGTCCATGGCTACTCATATCACCCAATACTAATATTGGATTCAATATTCGCAAATATTGGCAATTCGAGTGTATGGCCATGAATTGTGAAAACATATTCTGTAAAATTATAATTGAATTGCGATTATCTTTAAAATGAATGGTCACATATGGTATTTATTTTTGCATTGTGAATATAAAATCGGAATTCATGTCCATAAGCTTTCCAATGCATAATATTGTGAATATCCACCATCATATTCGCGAGATTTGCTAATTCTCGAATAGCTGTTATTTGTCGATTATATTGAGTACAGGGAGTGCAGAATTATTAGGCAAATGAGTATTTTGACCACATCATCCTCTTTATGCATGTTGTCTTACTCCAAGCTGTATAGGCTCGAAAGCCTACTACCAATTAAGCATATTAGGTGATGTGCATCTCTGTAATGAGAAGGGGTGTGGTCTAATGACATCAACACCCTATATTAGGTGTGCATAATTATTAGGCAACTTCCTTTCCTTTGGCAAAATGGGTCAAAAGAAGGACTTGACAGGCTTAGAAAAGTCAAAAATAGTGAGATATCTTGCAGAGGGATGCAGCACTCTTAAAATTGCAAAGCTTCTGAAGCGTGATCATCGAACAATCAAGCGCTTCATTCACAATAGTCAACAGGGTCGCAAGAAGCATGTGGAATAACAAAGGCGCAAAATAACTGCCCATGAACTGAGAAAAAAAAACTTGCCACCAGTTTGGCCATATTTCAGAGCTGCAACATCACTGGAGTGCCCAAAAGCACAAGGTGTGCAATACTCAGGGACAGAAAGGCTGAAAGACGACCACCACTGAACAAGACACACAAGCTGAAACGTCAAGACTGGGCCAAGAAATATCTCAAGACTGATCTTTCTAAGGTTTTATGGACTGATGAAATGAGAGTGAGTCTTGATGAGCCAGATGGATGGGCACGTGGCTGGATTGGTAAAGGGCAGAGAGCTCCAGTCCGACTCAGACGCTAGCAAGGTGGAGGTGGAGGTGGAGTAGTGGCTTGGGCTGTTATCATCAAAGATGAGCTTGTGGGGCCTTTTCGGGTTGAGGATGGAGTCAA
>CM070036.1:15691733-15715176 GCA_036250615.1 Ptychadena robeensis | reverse complement strand
TTCTATCGCAGAGGACCCGGCACTACATAGTTGTTGGTAGATCTAAAGGATATCTGACAGCTTACAGCTGGCCATACACCTTTAGATCTCTCTGTCAGATCTCCTTTAGATCCCAACAACTATGTAGTGCCGGGTCCTTGGTAAGACAAAAGTAGATCAAAAGGAAATCTGACAGTAGAAGTGATGTCAGTGGCCAGAAGAGCCCTCAGTAGGTGTATGGAGCCTCAGAGTAAAAATGGGTCAGTATGAGGGGTGGGTGCTTAAGTAACATGTAGGTGAGCAGCTACCAATATGAAGGGGGAGTGTGGCCCCCCTGCACAGACAAATAGGAACAAGGACACAAGGCGCACAACCTAGTGCAACAAAGTACAGTACTGTAAATTATAATATAAAAAATTTAATACACTAAAGGTACAGTTCAGGCTTAGCAAGTGCTTTCCTCCTTCAAGGCTATGTGTTTTCAGCCATGTGGATACCAGGATGATGTCACTTCCTGGTTACGGATGATGTTACTTCCTAGGTACAGATGCTGTAGGGTTCAATAGGATCAATGTGATGTGTTTTGGTGGGCAGCCCCTTGTCAACCTATGGTACACATGGTCTTAAAGGAGATCAGTCCTTACTAAGGGCTTGTCCCCACTTTCCACTTTGGCAGTTGGCTGTGCTTTGTCGACCATGGGCGTTTTGTCACCCGTATGCAAGTGCATGTTGGTGTAACTGGCCCCGATTGCACCCGTAGAAAATGAATGGAGGCAGTTAAAAATAACGCCCACACATGTTTTTTGACCATGTCAATATATGTCTATGGGCCCGATCGCCTGCGGCTGACCACACAAACACAAGTCTAAGCCTGCACTGCACTCCTTTATTTTGAGTATTTTCTCTTTTATTTTACCATTTACAGAACTTTACCTTGTTGCACTAGGTTGTGCGCCTCATATCCTTGTTCCTATAAAAGAATAGAATCATGGTGTTGAAATGTCCTCGTCAATATCCCAAACTCAACCAGAGAATGGTGCGACCTCAAGAGAGCTGTCCCCAAAGCTTTACAGAAAAGTTGTCTCGATGTAAAAGACGTTAGAAGTTATACAAGCGATATAACCTTAAATAAAACAGCAGGGAATGTGTGACTATTATGGGATATCTTACCTGTCAAACTAGTTTCTGTAGTCTATCTCATCTAATGCCCTCATGCCTTCTAGTACATTGGAGGAACTGTACAGAAGGTGAAAGACCGCATCGCTAGACACAAGTGTTCCATAAATAAAAAACAAACCGAACTCCCAGCTGCCAGACACTTTATTGAACAAAAGCGCTGCGTCTCACAGCTACGATACGTGATCACCGGCCGGGTCTCTGAATTAAGGAGAGGAGGAAACAAAGAAAGTTTCAAAGAAAGGCATGATGCCTAAAAGCTTGGGGGGGGGGGGGGTTCTTTACTTGGATTTCGATTGATTAAATTTTTTTTAATGATATGTTTTTACAGTCCCTCTGGAATATATTTTCAGGTGAACTCTGTAATTTGTCATCTGGGTGTGCCCTCATTTTTTTGCATTGCAAGGGTAAAGTGTAGTATTTCTTGGTTTAGTCACTTCTTTTCTTGCTCTGTTCTTTCTAAACTTTTAGGAAATTTATATAAAGATTTCACTGGGGCCGCTGTCTTAGGTGGCTTTCTTTCCACTTTAGACCTCTAGTGCATCCATATTGTAAAGCACTGACTATCTGAAGTATCTTACTATATCAGACATGGGCAAACTAAACTGGCCTGTTTAGGAGGGGGGGAGGGGGTCCCACTGCGTTCTGTGATCCGTCGGGACCCCTACGTTAAGCGCAGTGCTTGGCGGGGATCCCCACGCATCACATACACTTTAGCTGGCCAGAAATACACTTTAGCTGGTGGTTCAGACAAATTAAAAAACCATTGTGGCCCACAAGTTAAAATGTTTGCCCGCCCCTGATCTATATGTTCTTTCTGGAAGAGACCACTGCGATCAATTTTCACATCAGCACCTCTATGGGTATGACAACAATCCTATGCCAGTAAGATTTTAATGAGAACAGTAAAGCTGGCCATCCACCTTTAGATCGCTCTTTCAGATATCCTTTAAATCCTAGGTGCCCAACCTGAAGCCCGGGGGCCGCATGCGGCCCTTTGGGTTTTCTTTGGCGGCCCCCTCAGTCCTCCACTTGTGGCCCTGAAACCTAACTGTTAATGCATAAGAACTCACCCAATCCCCCACTGAGAGGTCCTCGTTTAGGATTACCACACTACAGTGTTCTCTAATGCTTTAAGTATTATTTAAAACAAGTTTTGTTAATTAAAAACAATGTCTTCTAGCTCTGCCTGGTGTAATTTCTTCATTATAAAATGCTTATACAAGTCAGTATAGACTGAAAATGTTATGTGCGGCCCTTTAGTGATGCTGAGGGCCGCACATGTGGCCCCGTTTATCAATTCAGTTGGCCACCACTGCTTTAGATCTACTAACAACTATGTAGTGCCAGGTCCTCTGCGATTGAACACAGGTAGACTTGATGGTTTAGAAAGTCCCTAATATTACATGGTTTTAGTAAAACAAAAGTAGATCTAACGGAAATCTGACAAAGAAATCTTAAGGCTCCCATACAAGGGTTGATTTTTTTACTCGATTTTTGACCGATCGATCACCGCGCATGTTCACAAGATCGATCAGCGAACAATAGAGTTCTGCCCACCGTGAACGGTTGACCAAACAAAATCGGAATCAACTAAAAATCGGATCGGACATGGAACCAACATGTTGGTGTTTTTTGGTCGATTGTTTGGCTATCGAAGTACATTGGTGGACCCATAGCCCTATGCAGCAGTCTTTCCGATCGATGGAATCGACCATTTTGGAGATCAGCTCATGTTCAAATCGTCCACAAATCGGATTCCCAAGGTGGTGTTCCATCGACTCCCAATCTGATAAATTGCATCCGATCGCCTGAAATGATTGGATCGGGAATTCCCGATCGGTGACAAATCGACCCGTGAATGGCTACCTTAAAGGTGTATAGGGACCTAAGGGCTTGTCCCCACTGGCGAGGCTGGCCGGTTTTCAGGCTGCCATCTGATAGGACCTCAATGTGGTTCTAAATTAGACAACCTGCAAACGCCGGCACTATTTTGCAGCCGTTTGCAGGGAGCAGCTCGAGAACCGACTGTGTAAATTGAGCCTTAGATACTTAAGCACAGCTCCTTATGCTTCATTTGTATTAGGTGATCACCTCATTTAAATCCTTTTTAATGAGGAAAAGTATTTAAAAAAAAGACTACTGTAATTAACACTCTTATCTTTTAGGGTAAATTTACAATGTCTTGCATAATCTTTCTAAAGCTGGTCACACAAGGCTCAATGAAGTAACAGATGTTCCTCTAATCTGTTTCTTTATCTGAGCCATCCACGGTTCCGTTGATCCTGCTCGAAGGAACTTGACCAAACAGGTTTCCAACATGTTGGAAAACCTTGGTCGAAACCCATTACATTGAATAGGGACTGCGAGTCACCATCCAATGTAATGGACGGGGTGACTGCTGAGCTGCACACAGGTGGCTGTGATCTGCTATGGCTGTGTGTGTGTGACGGGGGCGGGGCCAGCTCTGCAAGAAGAGGAGGGGGGGCGTGCAGGCTGGCTGCTTCTCCGGTGGAGAAAGGAGAGACCTTGTGGAACGGGAAACCGGGTCCCCATCGTACGGTAATTGATGTGCCCATGTGGTGCACATTGATTACCGTACGATTGACCCACGATCAATCACAGAGTGGTGACATCACCACGCTGTAATTGATCGCCGGTCGATTGCATGGGAATTTACCCGTGTGTAGCTTTATTGTCATTTCCTTGAAAAAATGCTCTAAAGAACAATTAAAGATTAGAAGAAATATTGTTGACGGTACTTCAAAATGATGGCAAATCCGGTCACTTTAATACTTTCATATCTAAAAATCTGAGGAAGCAATAACTTTTGTGAATATACAGTATATATATATATATATATATATAGCTTTTAAGTATGTCAGAGTTTAAAGCAGAATATTGTGTCGCTTCCAGATCTACAAGACTTCTGCAGCATAATTTAGACTTACAGATCAATAGCAAGCCGCACTTCAAAAGTCATGTCATTTCATAATCAGCTTATACACTTAAAACGCACTGCATAATCCCTTGTTACCTCGGAAGGCACAGCTGTATCAAGGTGTTTTATATTTAGAAAGATTGGCCACTACTGACTGAAATATCTTCATGAAAGGTCATTTGTATATACGTATCATCAGTGCAGATATTCCTGGTCACATAGAGGATCTGACATTTTAGGAAATTTGTGGTGTAGGGAACATGGAGGCTGAATATGCCTTCCTAAAGGTAGCCATACACGTCTAGATTTTTCATCCAATCAATTTTTTTGTTGATTGATTGAAAATCTATGGCAGCCCACATGGTTAGATCAACCTAGAACAATTAAAATTGGGAAAAATGTATTGAAAATTGATTGGACGTGCTGGTAAATTTTAATTGGTTGTATTGAAATTGATTACACTTTCAGTCAATCCCAAAAAAGTTGATCAAATATCTGTTACTACAGTTGGCAAACATACAATCAATCACCAATTTCCCTGACCCCCATAAGTTGCTCTTTTTAAGTTGATTGACAAGAAAATCTAGACATGTATGGGGGGCTTATTTCTCTGAGTCACAGATCCAGAACAAGAATGCAGATTAGAAGGGCAGAGAAGCAGTTAAGCAGGCCATACACGGGTCAGATTTTCAATCAATCAACTTAAAGTCGAAAGTCGATTGATTGAAAATTGAGTTTCGCCCACCTGGTTAAATCAACTTAATCCGATCAAAATTGAGTGAAAATTCCGTCGTTTTTTGATCGGCCTCTATGGTAAATTTTGATCGGTCGATTGAAAATTGGTTCGGTATTTTGAGAACCAAGTGTGTTTTAATCGGACTATTTTTGATGGACATAGGTTATGTCGATTGAAAAAAAAATCTATCAAAAATCTTGTCCTACATATGGGGCATGATACAATCGATATACAATTTTATATAGACTTAAAAATTTATCGTTTTAAGACGATTGACTGAAAATCTGACCTGTGTATGGCCTGCTTAAGAAATGTTAATTTGAACGAATTTTCCAGATCAGTGATCAGAAATGACTTAACCCAATGGAATATGGAAGCCAAGGAGGTTATACTTTTAGAAGGGGATGCCATGAATGGTGGTCTCTCACTTTATAAGTAAAAAAACCTATCTTTAACACAAACACGTCCAGCATCATGTATAAAAAATGCCACGTCTTCAAACCATTACATAGGGCTCTTGATTTACACAAGGCCTATAAGCTTGCAAAGGGCAAATGTGACACACAAGACTCATAGAGTAAACAAAAAACTTCTCTGACTGAGTAACATTCTCTATCATTTGTGTCTCATACACTACACCTCAGGCACTGTAGTTTAAAGCGGGAGGGTTTTATAAAGAGAGACAGTGTTGTGTCCAGAAAGAAGAGGGCAGGACTAGCTTTGGTCAGGAGTGAATTGAAAAGTTACAGGCTTGTGAAATAAAAGGTAAAATGATTATAGCCACATCCTTTGCAGCATTACTTCCTTGCCCCTGTAGTGTAGACAGACACAGGCGAATGCAGCGGAGTTGCCACTAATGTAGGCCATGCCGCATTGATGCCTTACCATCACAAGAAGCGGATTTAGGTCAACTTCACCGGCATTTGTGGGACTTTGCAAGGGGACTTGAATAGTCCTGTTACTACATGTTGGTTGGCTTAGAATTTATCCTGGGCAAACCAAAAAAAGGGGGGGACTTTTAACGGCAGTTAATAACACGTAGATAAAGTATACAGTGAACACATTGAATTTTTTGGTCACTGTGTGCATAAACACGACTAAAGAAGTCCTTGCATTCGTTTCTTTGACGCGTTTCGTGATAATACAATCGCTTCTTCAGGAAGAATATACAAGGTCGTAATGCCCCCTCCCTTACACACCTGAATATGGCCGAAGATTAATACTCTAATTTTATGTCCTAGATACTAATGGGCAACTACCCCGCAATACGCTGAGCCTCCGAATGTGCTCCCCGTTCCCCAATAAATTGGGTACCTGATGGGTCGGGGACCCAGCCCCCAGTTGGTGAAACAGCAGGTACATCCACCTTACATTGATGCCAGGGATTTTGGCAACATTTAGATTACTTAAAGTTTAACACATGGCCGCTTTTCTCTATATTTGCAGCATTACGACCTTGTATATTCTTCCTGAAAAAGCGATTTCATTATCGTGTCGAAGAAACAAATGCAATGACTTCTTATATGACTTCTTATATAAGTTGTGTATATGCACACAGTGACCAAAAAATTTAATGTGTTCACTGTATACTTTATCTACGTGTTATTAACTGCCGTCAAAAGTCCCCCCTTTTTTTGGTTTGCCCAGAATAAATTTCTAGCATATAATCATACATCTACAGTCCACAAATATCTGTGCCTAAGAATAATTAAGATTATAGATATCTGTACCTACACCAGAAAAACAAAATCTCAAGATTCTTAATTTAACTGAGTCAATATTTATACCACAAAAGATCCCCCATACACTACAGCTATCCTGATTTCTATTATTTGGGGGATATGATTAGCTCCAACTTTTACCTCAGGCATCAAAATGGTTGTCTTGAGTCTTAAGCGAACTAAAACTTTACAAAATTACTATTTTTCACTGAGTCATCCCAAAAATTATTTTTAGAGTATGATTTTTGTCATTGAGAGATTTGCCCTTATGAACATTACCTCAGGCAACAAAAATGTTTCTTCTCGTAATCAGTACCTAAGTCAGGGAATTGTCTTGACATGGCTAAATATAAACTTAAGCCAAGAAAACGGATATTCTCACAAATATCACATTAACATGCAGAATGGTTTTCCAAATATTTCCTCAGACAACAAAATGGTAATTTTACAAAATATCAGAGAACAAAATGGCCAAAATATTTTCATAAGAAAACAAAATGGCTGATCTCCTACATTTTACCCAAGACAACAAAATTGTTGACGATCCACACAAATAGTTTTGGAGTGCGCACTCAGAAGTTTAGTCCTCAAAACCTTTACAGTTTTATTTAAAAATTTCAGGGAAAAATTAGTCCATCTTACACCAAATCTATACAAGGAACCCTCCCATATTGTTGCTTCACATTTATCACTCAGACGTCATACTATACGCCACTGCCTGTTTTTGCCTATAATGGACATGGAAGCTGCAGTGTGGCAAGTGTAAATGAGCTCTCAAACAACAAAATGTTTGAGAGCTGGCCAGGGATGGCCGCATTAGATAAAGACCAGATAGATGGCCATGAGCACTCGAAGCGGCCATCGATCTGGCCCATATCTATACGTGTGTTCCCTGCTATACAATTCCTTATCAATTATCACCTTAGACATCAAAACAGCTGATCTCCTAAGTAATTACACTAGACATGAAAATCTCTTTAATTATTATCTTAGGCATCAAAATGGCTCATCGAAGTAATCACCTTAGACATCAAAATCGCTGATCTCCCTAACTATCACTTTAGACATCAAAATGTCTGTTCTCTTCAATTATCACTTTAGACATTGAAATGGCTGATCTCCTAAACTATCCCCTTAGAAAAAATAATGGCTGATCTCCTCAATGTCCACCTTAGTCATTAGACAACAAAATGGCTGTTCTACCAAATATCATCTTAAATGAAATGGCAGTTTTCCCAAATATCACTAAGGCATAAAAAGGGCTGATCTTCTCAATTATCACTACAGATATCAAAATGTCTGATCTTCTCAACTATCACAATAGACATTAAAATGGCTGATCTCCCAAGTCATCACCTTAGACATACAAAATGGCTGATCTTCTTAATTATCACCCAAGACATCAAAAAGGCGGATCACCTTAGACATTTAAATGGCTAATCTCCACAATGTCCGCCTTACTCATTAGGGTAGATGTTCTCCTAAACCATTACTGGACATCACAACCAAATAGACTATATCCATGAAAAGCTCTGGTCTTAAAAGTTTGCCCAAGTTAGACAATGGCTAGTCTGTCAAATGGAAGATCAACCAACATAATTATGTCTTTAACGCCTTAGAAAACACATATCAGTTCTTAACAAATAACTGTGAGTCTTACCTGTTTGGCTGAGCTGTGAGGTACTTCGGCTTTTCCGCGACAGGCCAACGATAGCCACCATTTTGGCGCCGATGCTGGATCGTCTTTTCTTGTTCCCTGCGCCTACTGTTCCCACAGCTGTGTCCGACTGGCTGCCGTCATTCTTCTCCAACGTATACATATCTCCTCCGATGCTGGTACTTTTAGTCATGTTTTTTCCAGAGGCTCCCATCTGTCTGCTTTGCATTTTGGATGTAAAAACACTGTCAGCCAATTGGCAGATAATGTTTGCAAACAAAACAGGGGGGTGAAAAGACAGAAAAGCAGAGTGTTTAGTTGATAAAAATGAGAAATGTAGGGAATTAAAGTGTCTTCTATAAGCAGGTGTCTAAACCTTCTAGTGAACAAGTGTGAGGAACAGGCAGCAGAAGCAATACATAGAACAGGATGAGTAGACATCACAACTACACAAGGAATTTCTGCTGGCTATACATCTACCGATCCCGAAAAATAAATGTTTTCTTATTCACAAATCCAGCAAGCAGTAGTCATTTATCACCACCATGTTGGCCACTATAAACCAATGTTTTAAAATATAAAGGAACATAAGGGGCCCTTATTGGGTGGTGGTTAGGTTTGTGATGGGCAGTCATCTTGCTGTATGGTAATTGGCCTAGTTTGCCAGGTTTGTTTTTGGGTCCCATGGCAGCCACTTGCTTACTAAGGTCCGTAGAATAACACGTTTTAGAATCCATGATGAAGCCAATGTTTATATTTAAGATTATGATTGAAGTGGTATGCATAGCATGTGGTATGCATAGCAATTACTCAATTCTGAGTTTTTTGTTGACGATGTTACTGACAGTAAACAATTATTTCAAACATCTGCCCAACTGTCAATGGCATGAAAATTCATCAATGCATGTATAGCCAGCATTATTCAACAAGGCACGGCTAATGCCCCCCATACACCTTACAATCTTTCCATACAATTTCTGTACAATCAACTTTTGTTCTACTAAAACCATGTAATATGAGGAGCTTTCTAAACATTCCAATCACTATGTTTTCTATCAAGTAGGACCCGGCACTACATAGCAGTGATATATACCTTCCAGTCACTATGTATTCTATTCAGGGAGGACCGGCTACTACATAGCAGTGATATGATACCTTCCATGTCACTATGTTTTCTATAGTGGATGACCGGCATACAATAGCAGTTTATATCCCTTCCAATCACTTATTGTGTTCTAGTGAGAGTAGGAACTAGGCATATACATAAAGTGATATTATGACATTAATAATAATATGTATTCTATAGGAGGGCCTGGCACTACATAGCAATGATATGATACATTCCAGTCATATGTATTATATCAGGGAGGACCCGGCACTGACATAGCGTGTTAGTGATATTATACTTTCCATGCACTATGTATTCTATCTAGGGAGGACTCCTTGGCTACTAATAGCGTGATATATACTTCCAATCATTATGTATTCTTTTCAGGGAGGGGGTTACTGGATACATGAGCAGTGATATATGCATTCCTCAGTTATGTATTTATCAGGAGGAAGGGCCGGCGGCATACATTAGCAGTGGATTATATACCTTCCAATCACTATGTATTCTATCAGGGAGAACCCGGCACTACATAGCAGTGATATATACTTCCAATCACTATGTATTCTATCAGGGAGGACCCGGCACTACATAGCAGTGATATATACCTCCAATCAATATGTATCTATCAGGGAGGAACCGGCCTACATAGCAGTGAGATATACCTTCCACTATATGTATTACAGGGGGGAACCAGCACTACTGGTAGATCTAATGGAAATTGTATGGAGTGATCTAAAGGTGTATGGTGGGCTTAAGAAACATTGTTATTTGTAATACACAAAACAATCCAATTTAATTTAATGGTAATAAGATCAGATTGGCTGCCTTACGCTGTTCTTAGATTTATTACAAATTTAGATCTTTGATAACATATTTAAATGAGCAATAATATGACTATACCAATGAATTGCAAACCTTTTGTGTTTTAGAGTAAGTCTGGATAAATGGTTAGCATCACTCCTATACATTGCATTATGATATAAATAATACCTACCCGTGGGTATTTTTTTATATTTGTAAAACATAACATTCAAAAACTATAAAACCTTAAAAACCATTTTATGAATAACTGATTGTATTGTCACCTTTGGAACTCCATTACCTTACTGGCTATAACTCAGTTATCTCCATAACCCCACTCACATTCATGACTGTGATGTCAAATACAATATTTATGTACTATAAGACACACGTTTTCACCCCCAAAATCAGGGGGGAAAAGTGCCTGCGTCCTACAGTCTGAATGCGCAAACCCCGCAGCCTAGTGGTTTTGGGGGTGGTCAAGCCTTGGGTTCCCACCAGCTCTCCCGGCAAGGAGATTAGCCAGGGAGCTATCAGATGAGAAATGCGGCCACACCCGGTGTCAAGATCTCCCATCTGAACTGTATGGCTTATGCCAACAGAGCTCAGAGACCTGCTGGTATAAGCAATGAAGAGAGAGATAGATGAACTGCCATCTATCCCTCTCTCTCCGTGTCTGTGCAAACTGCACCCTGCAGCTTCCACGGGCACAGCCAGAGAGGGAGAGGAGATCTGCAGCCGTTCCTACCCGCGGCCCCCCTCCTACCAATCAGTGAGGAAGATCAGTGTTAAGAATGACATGATGTGCTGTGAGTGTACTGCTGCTAGTGACATCTACTGGCTGAATTTGACATTGCATTAACCTCCCTGGCGGTTCACTGAGGTCCAGATTTCTGTACCAAAAGTGATACAGTGTTTTGCCTTTCCACCCCCATCAGCATCACCGTTGACGGCGATGGGGGCGGAAAGGCTCTGTTTGCCTGCAGCTCTGTAGAAATGCTGCAGGCACACAGAGAGCCAGCGGTTGCGCCTGATTCCGGCATGGGCGCAGTTTGATTCACGATGAGACTGCGCCAGTACTTGCTTCAGGCGTAACGCTAGGGAGGTTAAACCGGCCATAGACGCTATGCTTGGCGGGCGTTTATCGAACAATCGACCGCAGCATGATGACATCATAAAGCCATGGCCAATCGTTCGAAATACAC
Source organism: Ptychadena robeensis (assembly GCA_036250615.1). NCBI lineage: Eukaryota > Metazoa > Chordata > Amphibia > Anura > Ptychadenidae > Ptychadena > Ptychadena robeensis. The sequence goes on along the minus strand of CM070036.1, from coordinate 15,703,849 downwards.
CATTTGCTATTAGACAACCAATACTTTGGATGGGGACCCTTGCCCCATTCAAAGTACTGGCGATCGACCAGAGAAAAACGTTTGTTCTCTGGCTGATCAAAGTTTTGTGCGAGTATGAACGGTTGCTCCAGGTGGGCGCATTCATTTTGCAATTGATCACCAAGCGATCACCCCGAATGCGCATGGTGATCATTCGCAAAATCGGCAACAGAATGAAGCGCTATGGCCGGCTTTAGAGGTACAGAAAATGTATTTTCACTTGTTTTCTTTTCCTTTGATTTGGATTGGATAAAACATTTATAAAACATTTATCCAATCCAATCAAAATAAAAAACAAATGTAAAATAATTAAAAAAAAAATTTTTCTCTGTACCTTTAAATTTCAAATCTTGATCATGCCGATCATGGAAATAGCCGGAGAGATCGGCTATTTCCGGAGAAGTTAGATCCATCTAGCAGAAACGCTCAGCAGGAACGTTTCTGCTAGCGGGATCCACTTTTGAACTGGATTATAGAAAGACATTTTACTGATCCAGTCCAAAAGTAAAAAAATATATATATTTAAAACGAAAAAAAAAAAAAAATGTCTTTAAGAACGGGGTCCCGCCTCTGTGACGTCACACGTCACTAGGGGACCCGGAAGAAGCCGGCGAGGACGCCGATGGAGGCAGCAGCCGGACCAGGTGAGCTCCCACGCTGTGCCCGAACTCAGTTTGGGCGTATCGATAGTTGCTGCGTCCCTTTGCCCGAACTGGGTTCAAGCATATCGCTAGGGAGGTTAAGTTTATACATTGCATTAACCCAATTGATGTGAAAACATATTAAATATGTTTTTTCTACTCTAAAAACTAGTCCAAAAATACGCTAATGCAGCATAGTACCAGATTGTGTAATCTGCACAATTCCACCAATTACAACTTACGGCTGATCGCTCCCATACACATGAATGGGCACGGTTTAAAATCACTTCTCACTGAATTGTGCTGCGATTTTTGAACACGCCCCCATTCATTATATATGGGAGAGATCGGGGACGATCAGACGTGATCCCGTTTGCCCCAATCGCCTCCAGAAACACACTTCCAAAAACACACTCAAATCGTGCCAAATTGCTGGCAAGAAAAATCACTAGCGATCACCGCTCCATGATTAGAATCGTGGGTGATCGAAGTGGAAACATGCCCTTAAGATATCATTCATCCTTTTTTAACTGAATCTACTTGGATCTCATCCAAAGTAATGCAACTGGCCAGGCAAAAACAGACATGGCCGCTCTCTGGCCCATCGCGATTTGGGCCACATGGATTGGTCGCTCCAGGTGGCTAGCTGTGGGTGATTTTGTGACCGATCGATTGCCGTGAACGCAATCCACTGCAAAAATGCCTGTGGATCTATGTGGGTCTGAGGGGCTAAAGGAAAGGGGTTGGTTTGACATTGATCATACTAAATAGCGGTAACATCGATTGATATTAGACTGGCAGTTGATATTTAAATTCTACTGATATCATAATTCTATTGAATGTTAGAGTGATGGAGTAGTATAGTTTAGCTTAGGGTCCCCACACACTGTAACAAGCCAAGGCCGATCGGGGGTGCCCACAAAGCTCAGTCGGCCAGAGAACAGACATGTCAGTAAATCTCTGGCCGATACCATTAGTTTGGACGGGGACCGGCATCCCCGTTGAAACTAACGGCACACAAAGGGTGCCCGCCAATACTGTGAGCGATGGAGAGCAGCGTGATAGCGTTTTTTTCCACAGTTAATTTGTCGGACCCCGCTCGCTACGTGTGTGGTGTCCCTTAGTTGTTATTAAGAGCTATTAAACTACAATGAAAATAGCTTTTCCCTTGTCACATAGTAGGATTGGACATACCTGTATCACAGAAAATAAGGCATCCCCCGAAAATAAGGCACCCTTACATGTTTGCATCACGCTGAAATATAAGGCATCCCCCTGAAAATAAGGCACCCCCGGAGATACGATACTGTAACTCTGGACAGGGGGGATCAGAGGGGGCAATCAAAATGACACAGGAGGATCAGAAGGGGTTACTAAAATGGTAATCTCCCCTCTGAGTCTCCTGTGCCATTCTGATTCCCCCCTCTGATCCCCCCTGTGTCATTTTAAGTGACCCCCCACCCACCCTGATACCCCAGTGCCGTATTCTTCTTCACAGAAAATAAGACATAGGGCATCTTTGGAAGCAAAAATATATACCATACAGTGTCTTATTTTGGGGGAAACGCGGTAGCATACCCCTCATTTGAGAAAGGAAGGGTACAGCTGGTTGCCTATCACTGTCCTGTACAGAAATATGGACTTGCCATTCTCCATTACAGGAGTGAGGAGATGGAGACACTATGAGGAACGTGATACAATCTTCACTTATTGGCAGATAAGAAGAAAGTCTTGTCCTTTCTGAGAATTTATCTGAAGCAGAAAACTGAGACCTTGTCTGACAAGACATTTTCATCTGTCAGCACTGTGGAATCACGTTTTAAGATGAGAAAATCGATAGATAATGCTGGTGAGTCTTCTGCTACAGAAAGGAAATACAGCACAGACAGGGGACAGGTACATGGCTGGTTGGCCCACATGCATTATAAACATGTAGGACGTGATTCGAGGGTTTGTTCTGTATGAAGTCACTTTGTCAATAAGCAAACCACCTCTGCAATACAGCAGCTACTTGTAAAGCCACTTGGCCTTTACTTTCTGAAGTCTTTAGTTTCTTAAAAATTTTCTAATATTTAGGAACCCCTATGAGTCAGTGATAACGGGTTATTCCTCACTTTAGAATGGAATATTTTACCACAAAAAATTTATGGGAAAGTCAAAAGCGGCAGCTGCAATGATTTCTGAATTGTCTGAAACTGTCAAAAGCATGCTTCAGTTGTCCCTTTGACTACACAGGCCTTCACCTCCTCAGCGGTTGAGAAGGTTTGGGTTAGTCTCAACTGCTACCGGAATTGGTATTGGCAGAACTCGATATACCCCTGGAAAGCTGCGGCAATTCTCTATACAGCAGCAGCATTTCCATTATAATGGAGTGGCACATCTAAAAACTGGGTGGTAGGGGCTGGCCGCTAGGGAGATTACAGCAGACCTATACTTACCATGTGTACATCATGTCCCTCAAAGCCAAACCCCACATTATAGGGATGATCTGTCAAAAAAAAAAAACCTTACCTGGAATGATATAATCCTTAACCTCTCGGGTGTTATGCCAAAAGCCAGTACGGGCGCAGTTTAATCTTGGATCAAACTGCGCCCTTGCCGGGATTGGGCACAATCCGCAGTTCTTCTGGCACCGAAAGCGCTACAGGTTTACAGAGCCCAGAATCTTTGGTGTCAATGTTGATGCCGAAGGGAGTGGCGCCATAGACCTCCATGTTAATGGGGATCAAATTGCACCCCTGCCGGGATTAGGCACTATCGGCAGTTCTTCTGGCCCCGGAAGTGCTACAGGCTCACAGAGCACCGAATATTCTGCGTCATCGGTGATGTTGAAGGGAGTGGCCCCATAGACCCCCATGGTAATGGAGGTGGCGTTGCTTTTTTATGCACCCATTGCCCGGGCAGCCTTTTGTGCCATTAGCATGTAATGCCCAGGAGGTTAATGTTCTTTATCACTTCTCCTCACTAATGGCATTACTTCGTGGGCAAGTGAGTAAACCCAATAGCTTCAAGTCTGGTGCGGTAGAGAGAGACTTAATGGTGCTATGTCTTCCCCATTGAAAACCATTATGTGTCATTATCCAGTGGCCATTTACGCTATTAATAGCTAAATATGATATCTCCCATATGGGGTCCAGAGAACAGCAGGTAAGTATAGTTTTTTTAAGAATGTGGAGTGATACCCGACCATTGTGATAGCTAAGTATAATTTTATTATATATTTTATTCTGTTCAGCATACTTCCATTTTAAGGAAAAAAATGAGTACTAGAATTTCACACTTGAAATGTCTGCTGCCAGTGACCATAACTATGAATAAGGCTAGATTTACATTGTCTTGAGTACCTGAAAACTTGTGCAGGTGCTCACGGATTGTTTTGATAATAAACCTATGACATGTCTATTGTGCAAAAGCCTGAAAACTGCAACTCATGTTGCATCCGTCACGCTTATTGTATTTGTTTACCAGGAAGTTAACAACTGCCCATGTATACGAGCCCTAAGTCGCAGAACAAGCTTGGTTCTATTGGCACCACCATTGGGAAATTCAATTAGAAGATGTTTCTTGGAGAGTCACAACTGTTGGATTTAGTTAGAAATGAGACTTTAATTAAAATATAATCAATATATACTCAGTTTTCCTCACTGAGAAACAAAGCCCGGGACCACCTTCTGAAGCTACGTCTTCTTTTATACTCCTGTAGCAGTTGCATTGCACGCACAGATTTCTTAAGTGGTGCACGTGAATTTAAAAATGTCAATTTTCTGGCCGAACACTGAAACTTTATTGAAATAAAATGAAACAACTTCCTTCCATAAACCAGATCAAACTTATTGATTTTCTACCAATGAATATCCTCTGCAGACCTACTTAATGTGTGACCTCTTGAATCCTTCTTATCTCATGTTGAACCTGAAGGGGTTAATACGATATTCTGCAACTTTTTTCTCTCATTTTTTTTTATAGAAAATGTGAACAATAGCAACGGGTTCAGGACAAGTATGAGGTAAGCCAGCCAGATTTCCATGGTAACCAGGCTTGAGGGAACCGTACCAGTGTTCATCTGTCACTTCGAATCAATGAAAGGAACCATTGTCTTTAAATTATTATGACTACAATGCTAAGGACTTCACTTATTACTAATACACTGTAATACACTGGGAAGGATTCATTTACTAACATGATACTGTATCTGTACAAGGTTATGAGGACAGCGGATAGCACCTTGGTCTAATGGTGGCTTTCTCCATTTCATTTGGAGTGTTCTAGTTCAGAAGCTAACTCATTTCTATTTGCAATGAACAATAGGTAGGATCAAAAGTAATCAGACAAGCATGAAAAGATGCCTAGAACCAAAGAGGACAGAGACCTTGGCGTAGGGACTATATTTTGCCCGAGCTAAATTCAGGCATACTAACCTGTCCATGGGAAGAACGGAAAAGTTTCTCGGTATAGGGCAGTGGTTCCAATACTAGGGGGCGGGCCCCCCTGGGAGGGCGCAAAGGTATTCCAGGGGGCACTGGCCCTTATTGTTTACCTGTGTTTGAATAGGTAGGGGGGCTCAATAATGTTCCTAAATAGAAAAGGGGGCCCTGCAAGGAAAGTTTGGGGACCACTGGTATAGGGGGACCTGACAATCTTTCTGGGTCCTCCCCTATGATGCCATTTATGCTGACTGAGAGGTAAATGGAGGTGCTGCGCTTATTTACAGCACATCCCCAATGTCAACGATGATGCCAGAGATGTGAAGGAGGGAGGGTGCAGAATCGCAGCTGAGTACATTGTAATCTGCCACAATTGCCTGTGGTGTACTTTTTAACCTCCCTAGCGCTCTTGTGAGCTCCAGATTTCTGCACCAAAAATGCACCATAGACTTGAATGGAATTTTGTTTATGTTGTAGGCATGTAACTACCCAAAATATGTCTGTACAAGGGTCTAGTAGACATACTGAATATAAAATAGTTTGAAACACACAAAAGAAATTACGTCTTAAAAATTTTTAAATAAATTATATTAGCATTGCATTAAAGTTGACAAAATATGTGCAGGAACTGAAATAGCTTTCCATGAATCTATATATATAAATGGTAATCTGCATTGCAGCATGTGGGTGGGAATTAAGTGGTTTTAATGGTTTTAATAAAACCTGAAAGCTCTATACATCATGTACTCGCCTCACGAGGGGACACAGGAACACGCAGTGTCTCAGTCACTGGTAAACCACAGAAAACTCCTCGGGTTCCTCCTACTGCGGGAAACTGGGCCAAGTACAAGTGTTATCTCTCTGGAAATTTTAAGGCCATGCTGCTTGTCAGATCTGTGCCACCTCGGGCATGAAATGGGTCAACGCTTGGCTTTCACTCATTGGCACTCTATTTCTTGACAATGTAATTAATAGTTTTGGATCCATTCTGACAGGAGGGTGGAGTTCGAAAAATCGCAGGAAACGTTTTATTGTTTGTTAAATATGACCTACTTCTGTGTTTACTACCCAGTGCACATTGTGTGGATTGTTTCTCAACGTCATTGAGCTCAAAAGTGTAGTAATGAACCAAGCAATTCATCCTGACTGGCAGGAAGGAAGCTGGTTTATTTCCTAGAGCGGCCTCTAAATGCTTTTCTCCTCTAGGCTTGATGTAGCTTATTTTATCCATTCATGAAGCACCAATAAACTTTGCAGAATTGTATATAATATATGATCATTTTCAGCACTTACTTCACTTCCGTTACAGCTTAAACTATGATCACCCCACTATTAGTACTAAATGTTATAAAGGGACTCATTAACCTATCCATGTGTTTTTGGGGATTGTGGGATAAAACCAAGACACCTTGGTCACACCATTTCTATGAACAGGATGAAAGAGATGTTGGCTAAGATTTCAATCCCCGTTGTGTCCCCAAACTAGAGATATTGAAATCATTTTTTTATATATTTTCAATGAAATTTATTTACTCATATCTGCACCCTTCTTCTGTATTCATCAACTCCTTCCACATCTACAAGCAAGGAAATTAAAGAGAAGGCCAACACACTAGCTATGAGTATATACTAGCAATAGTAGAGTGTTGTACCATGTTAGCCATCTATAAATACAGCAAGTTTGGAGTTCAAGTGATACCGTTTATTGGCTAACTGAAGTGATTAGAGAAGCAAGCTTTCGGGATATCGCAGATCCCTTCTTCAGGCTTTAGCCTGAAGAAGGGATCTGCGATATCCCGAAAGCTTGCTTCTCTAATCACTTCAGTTAGCCAATAAACGGTATCACTTGAACTTCAAACTTGCTGTATGAGTATATACTCAAAGACCACAGAATTTACCTGATGTCATTTTCTGACAGCCGCCTGGGCAGACTTTCCTTGTGATCATCGTTTGGGTGCTCCTCATCTGGTTTCTCATCATGAAGGCTCTCTTCATCTAATGACCCTTTGCTTTGTCTCTTGGTGCAATTTTCTCTGACTTCCTGTAACTCCTCTGCCACTTTCTCTCTATCTCCCTCCTGTGTGACTTCCTCCTCCTCCTCCTCATTCTCCTCCTCTGGGAAGACCACATGGTTCTCACCTCCCTGCCCTACCTCATACCTATCTGCTCTCTCTTGTATTTCTCTCAATCTCCTAACATGCCCCACAGACAGGAAAAGAAGCATGCAAACAGAAAAGAAAAGAAATGTTGGTTAGCATAAGCGGCATGCAAGAAAAAGAAGAAACAAAAATGCAGAATTAAAATAAAAAAGGAAAAAGATGGAAACAGAAACACATAAAAATGCTTTTTTAAGGCACTGTGGACCTCATGTATGTGTATGCTGTAGACCCCAGGTGCCCAACCTGATGTGGCCCTTTGGGTGTTCTTCAGTGGCCCCCTCAGTCCTCCACTTGCGGTTCCCAAAACCTGTAAATGCATAGGAACTCACCTGTCCACTGATCCCCCCAATCTTCTTACAGTGGGAAGAGGAGGAGAGGAACATAATAGGGGCACATAACCTTTGAATCAGAGGTTATATTCCCCATAGATATCATCAAAGGCTTTGATGATCTCTATGAGGCACATAACCTTTGATATATATGGCAAGTTTTGTTATTTAAAACTGAAAAACAATGTCTTCTAGCGATGCCTGCTGTCAATATTAATTGCTTATACAAGTCAGTAAAGAGTGATAATGTTATGTGCGGCCCTTTAGTGATGCAGAGGAGCGCACTTGTGGTCCTCCATATCAACTCAGTTGCCCACCACTGCTGTAGATACTCTGTAGACTGTTTATTTAGGATTGAAGGGTTTAGAAGGAGATGACCTTTTCCCTGTTTTTATTTCTTCTAGAGCTAGTGAGTTAAGAATTCTATGGACACTGATTTCTAAATACTCTTGAAGTTTGATGGATGGATTTCAAACTCAAAATGTATCTAATTAATTTTTTTGTATGTAAGTGGTTACCAAAGGGCAACCAACTAATTACCCCATAATAACTCATATTGTCAAACATTGGACTGAGAATTACCAGCTCCCTGACTGTAAACAATGGAGCTAAAAGAGCTAATTGCATATATTTAGCAAACACATCTTTTTGTGTTCCAACACCTTGCTGGATTTAGTCAGAGGATATCCTTTAAAACATAATTTGTTTAGCTAATTGATATAAAAAATTAACTTTGTTGTTGGGCAGTAGGGCACATATTTACTCTATATTCAAATACATGCTTTTGACCAAAGATGAGCTTCCTCATGTTATTTCTATGACTGAGGCTATGTTTCCATGGTGTTAATGGATGCGTTGCATTTACCCATCTTCCTGAACGCAATTTGCGTTGGGACATGCGTCAAGGATGCATTATTGATGCATCCGTTTTTTTTACAATTACATTTTTCTCATGACTGATTGGACACATTTAATGCAATCTCTATGGATGCATTAATGCATTTATACCCCTGTTGCGTTAATCTTGACACAGGGTTTCGCGTTGACATTAACGCAACCCAACGCAGGCAATCAACGCTTTGTGTGTACTAGTCCATTGATTTACATTGGATGTGTCAACATTAAAATTGAAACATAGCCTAATACTGTGACTGATGAAACCCTCCAGATTAGGGCAATCCTGATGGGGCTTCTATGTGTATGTTGTTTTTTGAGTCTGCTTGTCATCATTGTGCAGCCTTTTATCTTTATAGATATTTATATATATATATATATGTATCTGTCCTACAGGGACAAAGCTCTTTATCCAAATATACAGTAGGAGAAGTGAGAATAGTCTCCTTAGGACAGGGGTGGGCAAACTTTTTGACTCCTACAATGAGTTTTTAAATTTGACAGCAGGGCTGGACTAGGAGCATGTAAGGGCCGCCCTGTTCCAAATTCTCCAGTCCAGGTTTAAAATTAAACGGAACCATTATTAAATTGCTCGATTCTTCATAGCACTTTGAAAAAAAAAATAATCTTACTGCCCGGGTGTTTAAATAAATATTTAAAAGATCTATAAATATATTATTATTAAAAAAAGGCTTTGGATAGTAAACATAAACACTGTATTGCTGACATGGGCGCATAAGGCCCCCTACAAGGACACCATACAATAATCCAATCCAATTATTGCAGAAAACTTGTGAAGGGGAGCTAGTGCATCTTGACACCAAGGTGACAAAGAGCCGGATTAAAAGACTACATATACCGGATATGACCCGCGTGCCGCCACTTATGCTCTAGTACAATAAGAGTGGGAAGATTGTTATGATTCAATAATTCAGCCAAGAACCATGTAGCTTAAACAGCAGGCCATGAATCTAAGTGAGTTCTTTGCTCCATGAAGATCTGGTGCCTGAAAAAAACTCTTAAGGTAGCCATACACGGGACGATTCCGCACACGATTCCTGGCCGATCGATCACCGGGCGCGTGCACGCCGATCGATCGGCTAAGAATTGAGTGTAGCCCACCTTGCCCGATCGACCCTGCCCGATCGACATGGCCCCCTGAATCGGATCGGCCAGAGAACCAACCTGCTGGTCTTTCTGATCGATTCAGCACACATCAAGGGGAGTTGCCATTTGTAAAGTGATCGATCGGGCATGGAATCATCCAGGAATCGTTGGCCTAAGGTGGTAGGCACAGACTTAATTGGGCGATCGATCACCCACCCGATCCCCTGTGGCATCGCCGGAATCGATCGGATGGGTGATCGATCGTCCATGGAATCGACACATGTATGGCTAGCTTTAGGGCTTGTGTCCGCTGCCGATTCCCTGCGCTGGATGTACATATCAAGATTCCCTGCCACTCACAGGCAGTTTGCCCTAAGCAGCAGGGGAGAGGCATGGAAAAGCAGCACCCGAACAGCTTTGGACGCTGTTTTCCCGTGTCTTGGAGACACCTTCATTGATTGTCAATGGAGGCGTCTCTCGCGGCACCCCGCAGCTTCAAAACAGCAACCGCGGGTGTGCAGCTAAGATTACGCAATGTGTACACACAGCAGAATGGGAAGTGTGCTTTCTGTGTCTTTAGCAGCAGGGAAAAAGAGGAAGAGGACACAAGCCCTTAGTTATAATACTTAGTTAAAAGTCACATCTATTGGATTGTAAAATGAATATAACATGGCTCACCTTATTTTTCTGTTCCCTCTCGGCCTCTCAGATTGGACAGACATGTAGCTTGTACTGCTGAAGCGGGAGGCACTGCTTGTCCTGGAAACGGCAGATACGTCACTCACATCGCTATCCGATGATTTGTTGGAAACATTGTCTGAACCCCTCTGAGGATCTCGCCCGGACCGGTACTGCAAAGACAGAGAAAAGGAATCATTCTGACTGTGTAGCTTGTTGGTGTGTGAAATTGAAAAGGTCTATCCAGATCTTAATTGAAGTTGGAAATCTGTGGAGTGAATTTAAATTGCTGCACTACCACACACTCATTCTGTGCTTTACTGTAACAGAGGAAACCTAAGTGCAATTCAATTACATGCATGGACAGGCTCACATTGTATAGATCTGGGTTGAACCACAGCATGTGTAATGCAGAAGTATGGCAACACGATATTTTATTTTCATATTTACAGTTCTAGTATTTCTTCAGACTATATATATCCAGTAAGATCGTGTACAGTCATTTTGAATTGAGAAAGCCAGTTGGGTGACTAGTGAAAGTCTTCAAGAAATAAACACAGCAAGTCCAGTTGTTAAACATTACAGATATACAATGACCTGGATGAATGAAAACCTTCACAGATGTTAACAGATCGATTTTTCGGTTGATCGAACCGTGCATGGCTTTAAGGCTCTGTGGATTATAGTTTATTTGGAAGGGATGAAGTTGGGTTTGGGGGCTTTTCCTATAGAAAGAGAACTTACTGGGTAAAATGAATTTTTTTTTAATGCAGGCCCCTCCCTCAGACAAGGCATATGTGCCCTCACTTCCTCTCGCATTATAAATTTAGACTGTGACATATGTGTAAAGCCCCCCATACATGCTTAGATTTCCACCCGATTTTGTGCTGTTAGTTACACAGTGAGCAGAGAGGCTGCAAGCCTCTTCTCACGGCGGGGTCCCCCTAGCTCCCCTGACGGCGGCCCGAGCAGCTAGGGGGACCCGACGGACAGTGTTGGTACACAAAGGGTGCCCAGCCCATTGTGACCTGATTTTTCAGCCGATTGACCGCGCATGATGACATCATTACGCACGGTCGATCGGCTTGAGTTATATACATGACTATGGTAGGCACACTAGATTGTAAGCTCCTCTGAGCAGTTAGCGATATGACCATATATGCTCTGTAAAGCGCTATGTAATATGTTGGCGCTATATAAATACAAGATAATAATTATACAAATCATGTCACAAATAGGAGAGAAACCTCCCCATTGAGGACTGAGACCACCATAACAATCAGAACAATGTTTTAACCCAGTGGTTCCCAAACTTCCCTTGCAGGCCCCCCCCCCTTTTCTATTTAGGAACATTATGGAGCCCCCCTTCCTATTCAAACACATGTTAGGAATGAGGGCTAGCGCCCCCCCCTGTAATACCTTCACGTCCCCCCAGGGGGGCCCGCCCCCCAGTTTGGGAACCACTGTTCTAACCCTTATTTGCTCTTTTACCTTGGAATGATAATCTTTTTCTAGCCTTGAGTCTGAACCAGCCACTTGCTTATATTTGTTGATCTTCATCTTTATTTGCCGATTCCTCTCTTCTACATCCATCGAACCTATAATCCACAGAATAAAAAGATGTATACATCAGTCCAAAACACATTTGATTTTTCTTAGGCAAAAAAAAACATTTGTTTAAAGTTTGGAGGACATGATTTTACAACTAGGTAACACTAACATCACATTCTCGAGGGTCCAATAACCATGTGTAAGATGCCATCACTCAATGCATGTTAAAGTTTGCAACTAATGCTGGCCATACACTCTGAGATAAAAATTAGGATCGATTAAAACCGACCAATA
>CM070036.1:15675530-15689406 GCA_036250615.1 Ptychadena robeensis | reverse complement strand
CCCCCCCCCCCCCGTCCCCCAGTTTGGGAACCACTGACATAAAGGATGAAAAGCAATTATTTCCAAACTTTCGCCAAAATGCGGTGTACCACTTGATAAATCAGACACTCTAAACCCCCAACTATTATTTTTCTGCACGTTGATGTATTCAGAACCTAGCGAGCCATTATGGACCATCTAATGTAATTCACTTTCTGTTGGAGAACTGCATTGGAAAGATGAATACTGGGACTCCCAGTCATAATAAGAGGTGAATGGGGTGCACTGTGTGAGGAGCTCCCCTTTTCCCTCCCATATGACTGGGCTCCGTTGTGATGTCTTTCTGGATGGAACCTTTTTTGTACTTGTTGAAACCTTTTTACATACATTTGACTATTCAGTGTTTAATAATTTCTTCTTATATGACCTTGCAAAACCCAATTTTTGATTACCTGTGCACCTTACAGGATAAATAATGTAATTCTAACAGGAGCAATATTGTTACTGTTTCACAGACCAATGGTTAGGCAGTATCTCAGTAGTATAGGTTTTAAAGTATAACTGCACCTATCCTTTGCCTCTTCCATTATCTCCTAACCCAGTGGGGGGGCACAAAGGTATTCCAGGGGGGCCACAGCCCTCATTCTGAACCTGTGTTTCAATAGGGAGGTGGGGCTCAATAATGTTCCCTAAATAGAAAAGGGGGGCCCTGCAAGCAAAGTTTGGGAACCACTGTCCTAACCTCAACCCACCCCACAGTTATACTTACATTCGATGTCCTAGATCGACTACAGAGACAGGGGCTTCAAATAAAATCTATGATGTTTAAGTTTAAGGAACCCATACACGGATCGATACCCGTTGCAGAGACACAAAGAATCACCAAATGATCTTCGTCAAATCAAAGCGCACCACTTTGTGCAATCGATTCTTGGCAAATACTTGGTCTACATTCAAAGTAATGGCAATTGTTTGACCAACAATCTCTTGAAGCGGGATCCATCGATCCAGGTGGGCAGCATTCAATTTGCAAATAATCGATTGCTGCGAACACACACGACAATCAATGGTTTGCTGTGCAGACGCAAGCAGGACAGAAGGGGCTTGGTGATGGAATGAAAGAAATCCTGGCAATTTATTCAGGAATACTTCTATCTCACACAAGCATTCAATTTTTCTGTTTTTTATTTATTGACTGCACCCATTTGGGGCCAAGAAATTGTCAGTTCATGTGATGCTCCATGCCAATGTTTTTTTCTTTGTCTTCCTTCTTTATTTTGTAAAATATTTTATCTTAAGGTTTTTTTTTAACCAGAAATACATAGGGTGTAACCAACCACTACCGTACAAAATGTTGTTCTGTATTGCCAAAATAGTACAGGTTCCATTAAATGTCTGTTGTGGCGCAATAAAAAAAAATGTCACTGTCAGGTCTCCTTGGGATGGGCAAACGTGGCCATAAACACACCTGCCTTTATGGATGTGTTGATGTAACCTACCCAATGCATTTCAATGGGTACATTGCAAGCGTTAGGTCTATGTCAATGTGAGGCTCTGCGTTGATGTTAACATAACGCTCTGGTCCAGGACAACTATGGATATTATGTAGTTGTGTCCAATGGGCCAAACATGGGCATTAGACAGCACAGGCATGTGTTAAGGGCTCCTAATCATGTGTCTGTTGTAGGGGGGCAAACTGGGCCCCCATAGCTACCTCATGTCTGAACTATTAAAAAGTTTGGCAAGGGGAATGCTCAAGAACAAGAGAAATCCACTACCTGTAATTATAACCTCAGACAAACCTATTTGATACCTCACAATGTTTACCATCTCAGTTGATACATTGCAATTATTTCCCCCTGCAGCAGGTCCAAAAGAAAATTATACTGCGATAAGGCTGTGAAGTTCATTCATTAGAAGCACAGTGGTGGGTTCCTGAAAATAACTTTAGTTCCACCTGTACAATAAGTTATCACTATATGAAAGTCATTTATCAATGTCAGAACAGAAAGCAGAGACAGGCTGGAGAATGATGACTTTATGTTCTGCCCATCACCTCTTGAGATCAACGGGCTTCTGAAGCCAATTCTAAAATATCTGATTGCACTGAGAGCGGAAAGAGACATTCACAAACAGGACACAGTAAATGATAAGAAAAAGACGAAGACGGCAGACACAGACCTGAGTTTCGTCTCCGCGGCGAATCGAAGTCTTCTGTAAGAACACCATGCAATGACAGACAGAGACAAAGGAGATGGAAGTGAGTGAGTAACTGAGAAGACAAAGACAGACACTGAAGGAACTAGCTCAGGTTTTATAAAAATGTTCAACTTCTACGCAGACAGGATGACACAAAATGAACAGGAAACAAAATCAAAATTTATAAAAAGCTTGATCTTTCTGATACAACCCTGGAGGAACCACTTACATCCTGTGATAGCTGTCAGATCGGACCATTTTACGACACTGTAGCAAATGAACACATCTTCTTAGTAATGTAAAATAATTCAGCCATACCTCTCAAAAAGTCTAGATGTCTCTGCTCTGATGGCAGAAAAACCAGAGCTTTGCAATAAGAAACATTCCAAAGGTGGTGATGTACTGTGTGTGTATTCTGGTAAAATTATAATAAAGCTTCAAGCAAACTAAAGGTGGGTTTACACGTGTAGATTTTTTGTTCGTTCAACTGCCGATTCAAATTTTTTATAGATTTTTTTGTCAAACATCTTTCGTCCATTTATCGAATGTAACATTAGATTTTTTTGTCCGTCCATCCCGATATCGAATGAACATACATTCAGAATTACTACGGCCCATAAAAATTTACCAACATGTTCGATGACCTTTTGAACGATTTTTTGTTCGACCATCGAACCAAATTGCCATTCTAGATTTTTGTACAATCATCCAAAAAATCTTTAGTTTTTCGTCTATCGGAAGAAAAAATTTAGACGTGTAAACCCACCTTAAGGCCGACCCATTTAGCTTTCTTTTCCAGCCCTTTGTCATGGAATTGTTACACCTAATGCTGGTCGGCTATTACAGGCTCTTTAAGAAGCCAATGTGGCCCAAGAGTCAAAATGTTTGCCCACTCCTATTATAGATATTGACCTCCATATTCTAGAACTTGACTATCCAACTGACAATGGATTAAGTTGGAACATGGGAAACTAACAACCCTTCCTGAAGACATTGCCAAAAACTGGAAATGCTCTGATCCACCATCTAGAAAAGTAGTCAGAGGCTTCTATAGCAGCTAACATTCAATTTTTAAAGTTGCATTATCTTAAATCTGAACTTTCAAGGTCATCTGTTATGAGAGACTCATATGTTATGCAGACTAAAAATGATGACCTCCAACATACTTGCTACTTGGTTCTCTCTCTGGTAATACTAGAACATCATATGAAGAGGGTCAGAATGGAGAATTAGCTTTAGAAAGCCATCATTGGCTGGATATGCATTTTCTGGAACCCTTTTATTAAGAGAGATTGAGTAGTATGGCTAAGCTCATTCGTATTAAATATAGATATAAGTATTATTTTTTATATACTGGAAAGGTGAACCCTGGCTATAAGGCTAGCAGCAGTTAATCACATGTAATATTTGTAATGTTTAGATGATCCTCTATTGATCTAAGGGACTCTCTCAGTTCAAATGAGAGCAAGGAACATACCACAGAACGTATGCGCAATTCAGCAACCCCAGGATGCATGAATGAGAGGTGGAATATTGAATAAAAAAACATGTCCTGTTAAATTGGTCAGACTTCTACTAACCATATATACTGACACACACAAATACAGTGGTTCACACTAACCTCAAAGCTGTCAGACCAAAATAGGTTATTTTAGTTATGGGTTGACACTGATGGATTAAGTACAAATTTAAAATAATACATGTTCGTTTTCTGGCTCTTCTAATATAAAATACCTAAAAATATAGAGTCCCTAACAGTATATGTACAAAGCATATAGTAATTCCAAATGGAGAGGAGAGGTTTAGATATTCCATTTTTTATTGGATGATATAGCTTCTAGAACAATGGAACTCAACCTCTTAATAATAACACCACTGACATCACCTGGAACTAGGACATATTTAAGTAAGATTTTTAGTGCAGCATTAAACTTTTCTTTTTTTCCTATTCTTCAATGGATATTTTAGTCAATTCAGATTTAAATCTCATACATACATACTGAGAAAGATTTCCACATTTTGTTAGGACTCGTTTACATGGGTGGTTATAAACCGCCCTGATAAATGGGCAAATAGCGCAACTGCCCGGCAAATGCAACATACGGCATTTAGCAGGCAGTTTATGGGCTTTTGCCAGCAAGACCTGTCATAGGGGTGTTATCTAAATGCCCCCTGAGAGCCTGCACAAGTGTGCAAGCACTTACAGAGAAGAGCGCCCTGTGGCTGGTCAGCAGCCCAGAAAGCGCTTGTGTAAATGTAATTATTGCCAGTCTTTAAGTTTAAATTAACATTAGCTTGGGGTCTAACTATAAAACATGGCTAAATGTATCATAAGCTTACAGTTTAGATACTAATGTCTACCTATTGTATATTCAGCCACACAAGGAAGATTATGTTTCCGTCAGAGTAGAACATATGTTTGCTAGCCAACAGCTTATAAAGCCAATACAAAGTTTACATTAAAGATTGAAGGAAATAAAAGCAATACAATCCATGCCTCTCTGCACACAATAGAAATATCCCTCATAGGAAGATGGAGTGCAATGATCTGTCTTCCAGAAGTGGCAATTGGGCAAGGATGACAATGCTACTTGGGCAACCAGGGCAGCAAGGCACTGTGTTGATGGTTTGGACAAAGCCTGGTATTTTTTGGTGTTTGCCAATGCCCCCCAAATACAAAAACCATGCTGAGATTTAACCATTAAATACAATAGTCTAGTTTTTGTGCACTGCTAAGCTAAACCAGGTTGTGAGTGCAACAAAATCAGAACTCTTCCACTGTCCTTCCAATATTATACTTCCCCCAAATCAAGACAAAAAATATAATTGCAGACACCACACTAGTACTTTGCACTTTACCTTAGTCCTATAAAGAATTTGTATAGATGAAAAGTTCATAATCAGATGTCTTTCAGGGAAGAAGATTCTAAAAGTCAACTGTGGGGAGCCAATCAGTACCATGGATGATAAAAAGTTGACTGAGACTTGAAGCTTTGAAAGTGATAAAATGTACTCACATAATTGGATCAAGTCATTACTTCAGACATCCCATAGAATGAAATGACTGGACTGAGGAGTCAATTGCAAAAAAAAAATAGTAGTATGAACATGGCAGCTGAATGGCAGCCTAGAACACTCACAGACATACCAGTAAAAACAGATAAAGGCAGATTACTGCCTTTATTTATTAGGACTGCAATAGGTACACAGAAGCTGCCCCATCTACTGTCTTTACTGACAAAAACACTTTGCATCATATACCAACTGTATCTTCTGTACTGTTTGAAATTTACAATAGTAGAAGAAAGCATATAGCTAGGCCTTGGCAGGGGCCGTTCTGCCCAGGACCAGCACCTCCCCCCAGCAAAGCATCTCTACTACCGTTTGAGAGGACTCTTTGGGGAGAGGGGGGGGACTCTCTCTCCCCTGGCCAACTGCCCATGTCTAAAACAGCCATTGGCCAGGACATCCACTGGACCCTAGACTTGTGGATAATAAACTCTTCAGGTATTGTTTTCCCTGGCTTAATCCATCAACAGATGTGTGCCTGTATAGTGCAATTTTCTATACCAAGCCCAGAATACATAAAACCCTAATAAAAGGAACCAAGAACAGTAAAACATCTAAGAACTATCTACATATTTGTCACATGTTAACATAAAAAAAAGGAATTCCCCATTTCAAAAGAATTTTGGTAAAACGATTTGTAAATAAATGTAATTTGGTCCTTTTGATTTGCATTGGTATTGCCACAATTAAGACTGGAACTAATTTTGTTCTGAAAAGGGATGATACACAACACTGAGTAAAAGGCGTTACTCTTATGAACTACGCCTAAACACACCAAAGTGAGAAGCGCAGATGATGATCACACTCATTACAAAAGCATGAGCCTCCCCCTCTGCGCAAGCCTCATGCTTTTCAGGTGGTTTTCCAAAACCCTGACAAACCTGGCTCTGAATGGGCTTTCTTTCTTGGCAATGGTTTGTCATCAGTTATTGCACCATTCACATTTCTCAGCTGGTCTTCCCAAGTAACTTCTAGCATAAACCAAGAGAGATTAAAACTTGTCAGAAACATAACAGTACGAGGACACAACACAAAGGCGCACAACATGGTGGTGGAGGGTGCTACATTTGGGAAAAGGGAGACTAGATTTGGTGCACACATAGGTTTAAGGTTTTAGGTTTGTTTAAATTCAAATTGAAACAATAACTTTAATTTAAAGAACTAAATAAAACCAAAAACATATACATATACTGTATATTTATGCACATAAAGACATTGCGTCCAACAAACCTGAAAAAATAACTAAAGCAACAAAGTAACCGATATGAAGTTCCTTCTTACAACTATTGTTACACAGTATGTAAGGACTAGAAAACCATGGCCTTGTAGTATACTGAGTTCTGTTTTGTGATTGATCATCATGAATGTTCTCAAAATGTGTAGAAATAATTACTTAAAGTCCAGAATGTTCAAACAAACCAATGAGACTCTGATCATTTCAATCTGCCAATCATGTTCTATGGAAGGGAACTGCAATTTGTATTCCATGTACATAGCTGGTCATGGGCTTATTGGTCTATACGCGTCACTTCTTTGGCATATCAACTCTTAAGTATGCAAATTAAAACACTGGTAAATTAAGGTGGGTATTGGGTATCTGTAGGGGTCAGGTACACAATTTCATTCTCAATTTTTTTTGCTATTAACCAGACTTAAGCTGGCCATACACCTTTAGATCTCTCTGTCAGATATCCTTTAGATCTACCAAAAACTATGTAGTATAGGGTCCTCTGCAATTGAACACAGGTAGACTTGATGGTTTAGAAAGTCTCTCATATCACATGGTTTTGGTAAAACAAAAGGAGATCTAAAGGAAATCTGACAGAGAAATCTAAAGGTGTATGGGGATCCTTACACATAGATCAATTACCTACTATATTCACTACATGATAATGTTTTTAGGTACAAAAGAATTGGGCTTTTTCTATGTCTTAATGCTGGGCATAGACGGTTAGATTTGCAGCCGATTTTGCTGATCAATCGCGGTGCGCACTCGCGATGATCAATCTGCCGGGAAATCAGCCGCAAATCTAAAGCGCCCAATATAAATTGTCCAAAGAACATGTCCGTTTTTTTGGGGCAATCTCAATACTTTCAATGGGTACCAGCGTTCCCATCTACAGTATATGGCGGCCTCATGGGATGCATTGCTTCCAGAATGATTGGGACTACAACATTTTTACATATCCGGAAACGCAGGGCATTGATTCTAATGGTTATATATATATATATATGTATAATGACCTTCATGAAATCAAAATTCATTTAAAATGCACTAGTGTGAAGTCAGTTTGGGCACCTTTTTGCTAGCAAATTACCTCACTGGGGTAAAGTTCTAGTCAAGCACTAGTTCTTTTGTACTCTAAATTATTATTATGTTCTACCCAAAATAAATACCTTCCAATTATCTGGTTCGATTGGGTTTTTGGTCCATTATAAAATCTGTTGCAAGCAAATAGCTTGTTATTTGGGTATTGTAAAGGACCAAGGTTTCATAACCTATAAAACTGTCCATTTTGCACCTGTGAATTCCCAAAGTACATATCCAGCACCAAAAACACTTGACACACTATCTTTAAAATCAAGGTGCCTCCCCAATTAATCACCAGGCCAAAAATGGTCAGAAGGGATTAGGGAAAATGTGCACAGCTGGTGTAACCATGTACCATGTTTTTCGGTAAACTTTTTACCTTTTTCTGAGAAAAAGAGGGTGCTTCTTATGGACTTAAGGTGTGGTTAAAGCAAATTTTTGGGGGGTCTTACTCGCCAACATGGGTTTGTTCTGCCAGCCCCTTGATTGGCTGGCCAGGACTATGTGATACCGCTCAATGGCAGGATCATGGCAGGAAAGACACACATAGTAAGGGCAGTACACACTTACATCTTTGTTAGTAGAGTCATGCTGGCAGCTGTAGATGGGAGAGATGAGTTTCCCCCTTTGCCCGCCCCCCCCCTTTTTCCCGATGTGTGAGAAGGAAGCCGGTGATGTCATCTTTATACTGACAGCAAGTGCTCACTAGTCACATTGATATTGCATTGGGATTTTTTTCCTCAATTGAGATTAATGCTTGAACACTTCAAATATTTTTTTTCTTGTTTTACTGCTCTAAAAACTGGATGTGTCTTATAGTCAGCTGCATCTTATGGTCCAACAAATGTGGTAAATAACTAAAATTATTTGGGGTTTTCTCTCTCAGAGCAAGTGGAGTACATCACTGCGCATTAGGCAAACTGAATCTTAACATTAAGTAAATACTTTATTCAATTTCGTTTAGTTCAAATTACTAAGCAGAGACAAACATATATTGTAATCAAGGACAACAGTAATAGCAGGAACACCAACTGAAAACCTCAAATTGTTGCCTGTATGCCCACTGGTGATGTATCAAAAATGGTGGAAAAATCAAACTGCCATGTTAAAACACAAGGAGGTTATTAATTCATATGATGAAATGTACAATCCATGAATAAATTATAACACGGCTTCTAAGTAACAATGATGTAGCTCTAAATATGAATTGTTGCTTTGATATCAGTGTATGGTTCAGGTTTATTTTTAGTCCTCTCTGACCACACTCCTGTGCATCCATCCACTCAGAATACCAAACAGAAGGAGAAATGGTTCAAAATAGATAGACTGAGCTTTCTTTACACTGGACCACTGAGGCTGTGCAAAATAAAATGTAATTTTAAGATCCAAAGCATTAAATCGTATTGCAGACAACACAACAATGTCAATGAGCAAACTGTGGAGCTGATCTTCATTGAAACATCTATAAATAAATGTTCCTATGCATTTCCCTGACTAGTAACCCTTTTACATGTGATTGTGCCTTGGTAATCCTGGTAGGTAGCTTCATAGCTGACTATCTGCAATACAAGATTATCTACCTTCCTGCTGGTCTCTAGTCTTCATAGGTTTGGTTTTATAGTAAGATTGTGTGGTTTCGTTGTGCTGCCTACTTGCCGGAATGCAAGCTGTATCAAACAAACTACAGTGGAAGGATCTAAAATCCTCTGGTTTACTACACTGCCTGGCTAAAAAAAAAGAAGTCGCCACCTGGATTTAACTAAGCAGATAGGTATAAGCATCCTATTGGATAAATCTGGGGTTGCTGTAGTTGGTCAGGTTTAGGTTCAGCAACAGTATGTGCTCTAAGAATGAGGTCAGCAGACTACCTGAATATACTGAATGATTAGGTTATTCCTTCAATGGATTTTTTCTTCCCTGATGGCACGTCATATTACAAGATGACAATGCCAGGATTCATCGGGCTCAAATTGTGAAAGAGTGGTTCAGGGAGCATGAGACATCATTGTCACACATTGGCAACCACAGAGTCCAGACCTTAACCCCAAGGACAATCTGTGGGATGTGCTGGAGAAGGCTTTGTGCAGCTGTCAGACTCTACCATCATCAATGCAAGATCTTGGTGAAAACTGAATACAACACTGGATGGAAATAAATCTTGTGACATTGCAGAAGCTTATCCAAACAATATCGTGCCATAATCAATGCTAAAGGCGATCCAACAACTGTGTGACTTTTTGGTGACAACTTTTTTGGGGCCAGGCAGTGTAAATTTAGTCTATGGATACCCTTTTACTAGTATAGGAGAGATAAAGAAGTGCCTTGCTGTAACATGGTGCTTTGTGACCCCCTTACATCAACATGGGTGTTGCCAGTACACAGCACAACATTCCTAATTGGAAATGGCCATAAAACTGGTCCAATGCAGCTTAGAAAAAGGCCAATTGCAGCTTAAATATACCTTATTATTAATAAGTTACTAAACCCTCAATGGTATGACACGATGCCTTCCTTGCAAGGTTTGTTCACACAGGCCTTTACTGACAAGGCCATGTTTATGTTCGGATTCTTTTTTTTTTTTGCCATGCATACTTTTTATATTTTAATTTCCAACATTCATACAACCACTGTACACAATGAGTGACAACATGGTGAAATGTTTGTTGTAAATTGTGATCACATTGTGATTTACCATTGTGTGCTAAATCACAGAAAAAAAAAAAATCGAAATCACCTGGAATCCAATGTTTATGGATAATTTATTTTATATATTTATACTAATGTGGGTAATTGTATAGAGCAAATATTTTTCAAACTTTTGATATATTCATGAATGATCCTGTTTTCTACCATGAAATACATTAGCACTTTACAATTTCCCACATTTCAGATTTAAATTAATTAGCATATAATGTGAGCGACGAAGGCAATGACAGATGTGAATATAGGAAATGTTTAGCTGTGAAGCTGGCTTTAATGATTTTCCAAAGGCCATATTATGCTGCTCTGCCATGTGCCTATTCTAATGAACGATAAAACACAGATATCGTCTGCCCTCTTCTGGCACTGTGGAAGCATCGCCTACTTAGGTTAATGAACATGAAGTTCAGACCTTAAAAATACTGATGATCTGGCTATATCTATATAACAATAGCATCTTATGTGTTTATTAATTTCACCCCAACTTGTATACTCTGTTCCCCAACCTATTAGATTGTAAGCCCAATCGGGCAGGGTCCTCTACTCCTCCTGATGATAATAATAATAATAATAATATCAATTTTATTAATTAGTTTTTCAATTTAAATTTTTTTTGATCATTCTTATCATTATCAATCAGTGACATATTGTGTAGCACTTACCAAAGTGATAACACTTATTGTAAAACGAGCTCCAAATAGTCTCTCTTATAATTGTCTATAATAGGTACAGGGTAGGCGGAGTTCTGTAGGACTTGAGGTACCATTTAAAGTGCTCTGGGTCCTTAAAAATCACCATAGTTGAATAAAATCCAACACACTTGGTCAAGTTAGACTTTTTGGCAGAATCTCACAAAGAGAAAGCAAAACTCTCCTTTTGGCTCATACCATACCTAATAAAATTCTGAGAGTACCCTGTCTTCCATTCCTATAGGCTAAAGCCTGTGTGAATGTATTGCCTAACTGCCTTGGGACATAAGATATATAAGACTAGACATCACATTTTGTTTTTTCAAAAGGCCAGGAGCCGATTGTATTTGTATAAAAAATTGATCTAACCTAAAATATTGATGTATCTACTGCCCAATGAGCTTAACTAAAATAAAGGATAACACTTTATAAAATGGCTGCCTCCTATAATTAAGCACATTTTACCAAAATCATTATTTTCAGTTGTGTCATACAGGGATTGATATGACCCTTCATTAAAGTTGAAAAGCAGAGAATGGCTGAATGCATTTCCATAGAGCTAAATATACAGCTAGACTGTGATGTTCATATGACAATGGATTTGCAAATCTGTTCATCTAGATCAGTGGTTCTCAACCTGTGGGTTGGGACCCCCTGTTCCACAGGGATCACTGCCTTCACTGAAAGCATTAAAGCTGCTGCTAATAACATGCTCTGATTCTCACAAGCAAGATGGGACATTACATTCCCTCCTAAGTTTGCGATGACTTTGCAAAGTCACTTCCGGGGTCCCGGATCAAAAAAGAGAACTACTGATCTAGATGTAAATACATCTGTCCCACTAATATTAACTATACCACTTCATACAATGACTGCCTCCAATGAATATGCACACTTTACCAAAAGCGTTATTACAGTTGTCATACAGGTATTGATATGACCCTTCATTATAAGTGAAATGCACAAAATGGCTGAATGTATCTCCATAGAGCTAAATATACAGCTAGACAATGTATATGATGTTTATATGACAAAGGATTTGCAACTCTGTTCATTTAGATTTAAACATATTTGTCCACTAATATTACGGATACTACTTCATAAAATGGCTGCCTCCCATTCATACACTTTAACAAGAAAGTTTTTGCAGTTTTGTCATACAGGGATTGATATGACCCTTCATTATAGATGAAAAGCACAGAATGGCTGAATGTATCGCCACAGAGCTAAATATACAGCTAGATGGTGTTTATATGACAAAGGATTTGCAACACTGTTCATCTAGATTAAAACATATCTTCACCACTACATACAATTAATGTGATTATTTCCTGTTTCAGCATTGCAGCTTACCACCTTTCAATCCTGAACCTATACAGACCATTATTAGCTCTGACCAGAAAGCGGAGGCGCTTTCCATTATACACTGTGATGAATATCAAACATAAAAGTAACATGCTACCTTGTGTTTATGTTCACTGTGTAACAGTAGTCCATTCCTTTCCAACACCATAAAGTTGCCTTTTACTTGGTTTAGGACAGGGGTGGGCAAAGTGCGGCTCCGGAGCCATATATGGCTTTTTAGCCCCTTCAGTATGGCTCAGTGGCATAGGGACCAATTCTTTATTTTATTTTTCTTCATTTATGTACCATCCCCCAACAGGAAACCCTCCTGCACTACCACCTATGACTACCTGTAGGGGGCACTGTGGCTACTAATAGGCTAATAAGTGGGGGCTCTCTGTTTAACATTAAGGGAGGTGGCTTTATGGCTACCTACAGGGGGCTTTTTGGCTATCTTTAAGGGGGAGGGGGACTCTGGCTACCTACAAGAGGGCTATGTGGCTTAAATTCAAACCTGACTTACCCAAACTTTCTAAGGAGATGCAAGGCCATGGTTCACGTAAGTTATGACCAGTCATTGTCATATTGTTATTAAGTATGATATCAAGTTTTATAAGTTTTAATTTGAACTAAGACGTAGTTTTAGTAAAAGAAGACATCATTTCAATTGTTGACAATTTCGAGCGTCGCTCTGTAACAATTTGGCTCTTTGGTCAAATATGTTTGCCTACCACTGGTTTAGGGTAATGCGCACATGTAAAGGACGCCTGTCTTGAAAGAAACATGGCCAACAACTGTAGACTAGGACATCTGACTTGTCAGTGAATCAGAAGCCAGTGGGTCTTCATAAAGGAGGTCAACAATGGCCATTTCTTTCATACAGATCTCCTTCAAGTCTAAAGAACAAGTTGTAAAGCTGAACTAGGAAGCAGTAGAGAGAATGTAGTGTTCTGCAACATGGAATAGGTACCGGAATCATAAAATTACAAATCCATTGCCTGAAACCCAGTTAAAGTGACCAAAGGCTGCTTCCCAAGTGTATGGCTGCTATGTGTACAAAAACTTGAAAAAGAGAAGACTTGAACGATCAATCCCAAATGCATATCATAATCAGGTTGCTACATACTGCGAAAAAAAAACACATTGTACACAGATTAGAACAATATAGAGGAAGTGTGGGGTAAAATGAGAAATTATATAAACATTTATATCACAATTTATATACTGATAGAATAACTGGTTTATCTCTTTGGAAACCAGACCCAACCAATCTTCTATGTTCCCCGGTCAGTTTTTGCTGGATGTTTTTGGGCAATTGGTCAGTGGAAGTAACACATTTCCTACCAGCTGTGTGAATGAGAACTAACACTGTGTTCTTAGGTCTAGCCTCCATTGGGCATCATGGACACGTCAAGGGGGGATGCGGTTGCATTTTGTCCGTGTTAAGGACAAGTATTGCAATGCATCAATTGCACACCCTACTTATCCTATGGATCAAACACATACTGTTATTGACAACATGTCACAGGCTATGATGTGTCTGTGGAGACAGGTCTATTGCTTAGGTGTCTGCCATACGTAGAAA